>JBBMJY010000020.1:23997888-24035294 GCA_037833715.1 Toxotes lorentzi
TATGTTAATCTTTAATTCTGCTTTGAAATACACAAATCTCTGTTTAACTGTCTGTAACTGTAATCATGCTATCAAACTTACACCTTATTTGGCCTTCAGCCACTGGAGCAGTTATGTTCACAAAGTCTACCAGTGTTTTATTTCACAGAGTGAACTTAAATATGTTCAATATTTGATGTGACAGTGTTCAAAGGAAAATGTAATCTGGTCTGGCCCACAGAAACAGTCACTCATTTATGTGTCTCATGCGTTGACTGATAAAAGAGATATCAGTTGAGTGTTTCAATAAATCCATTACATGTAAAAATGTAGTGTAGTTTTTATATATTTTTATATTTATCAATATATACACATACATGCTCCATGCATATATTGCAGAATATCAAAAAATATAAAGACTAGTTGCCCATATATGAAAATGTCTTGTTTAATATATTACATAATATTTTACAATATATTGCCATATATTTTTGTTTCATACAGGGATGTCTACTCGCAACCTCTTTTCACTGGTTGCATTGTTCTTAACCTGAGACTTGGTAATACATTCCTGTGATAATGATAATGGAACTGCCCAACACGTTTACCAATATATAGGGCCTAAAATTCCATGCAGTGTTATAATAAACTCAACCCAGCTGAATTTAAGCTTGGATCTTGAAAGGAGGGGAGAGTGGTGAGTGGGTGCTGCTCACTAATCTCCAACTAATTTGTTATTGTCAATAAATATAGTACTTAAAGACATTTGACTGAGGACAACAGAGCAGATTCCCCTTATTCACAGTTCATGATTGTGATAGTTTCTGTCAGCATCTGTCCAAATCATTTAAAAAGCTCTGGGAGCTGACCACAAAATGTGTCAGTGGAGTCCCTGCCACCATTCAGTGCAAGGCTCTTTAAAAGCTTGTTGGCAGCACAGTGACATTAATATTTATAATTTATATGAAGAGCAGACATACTTTCCCCAAGCTTGTTGCATTTTGCTGCTTTTTTTCAGTGATCACTTACAGTTACACAGTTGTGTACATTCAAACAGTTGACATTGCCACCCTATGTTTCAGCGAATGCACACACACACAAACACAGACTTGTCTTAAGAATCTCCATGGGGGTGAAGGCTGTTAGATGAATTGGCCTGTAAAAAATATTGGATAATGAGAAATTGAAAAAATGAAAAATTCCTCAGCCTAGCAGTGCTCACCGCTTTAATCTCCTTCTTAGTCTCAGGCCTTCTGGTTCCGAAACAGCTCCTAGCATTTCAACATGATCTACTCTCACCAGGAACATCAAGTTAGGAACAGCTCAGCGAAACGATCAAACGCCATCGGGGAAACTCAGGTGGAAAAGTCTTTGTTTTTCTGTTCTCTCAGTCACACCTCCTGTCTGACCTGCAGCTGGATATTGCCAAACGTCTCAATGGCATCGCTGGCCGGCCACACACACACACACACACACACCTTTCTCTCTGTTCTTCAGAGAGGAGAAGGAAGCTTGAAAAAGTGCACCGTGTCTCCCTTGCTTGCTGAAGCAGCCACTATGAGGTGCTTTCCACTTCACAACAGCACTACACATCAATTATTCAGAGGCCCTGAAATAAAGCAGTTTGCCTCTTCTATCTCCTAAGGAGGAAAGAGAGAATTGTAAATGAAAAGGCACAGAAGTGGTGATGATTCAAATGCTTGTGCAATTAAAAGCATCACTTCTAAAAGATTCAAGATAGAAAAAAAGTCAGAGCCTCAGTAAATATAGTCTATAGTCGAAGTCTTTTAGAAGTTCAGCTGTAAGAATTATTCCTATTCATGTTGTACTTATGTTGTATTTATGTGTCTTTAAATAATAATTCCCTCCTTTTCACCAGCAGGTGTTAAAGGCACTATCACAAGAGCCATGAGCACCACTGCCATTTTAGAATAGTAATACAAAAATACTAATAAATGTATGGAAGCCCTGACAGGCTGTATCATTTTTTTTACTTTTTATGAAGTGCACCCCTACCAAAACAGGACTAAGGTTATCCAGGTTTTTCTCCATGCACTCTCAACACTAGGTACATGTATTGTTAGCAAGTTGTGTAACTTTACTGTCACATACTGTTATTGGCTCTTGTGGTCAAAATGAGAATTACAAAAACAAACACAAAGAAATCCTGACAAAAATAAAACAAAACAACAACAATAACAAATCACTCACCTCTCAGGGCTTGTTTTCATGGATGAAAAAAACAAACAAAAAAGAAAAATTAAAAAGTGACCCTGGCTAAAAAAAAAAAATAAAATGTCCTCTTGCCTTTCAGATCTTTGTTGTAAATGAGTTGACAGTGAGAGTTAATGTCTTCTGCAGTTCGTAGCTCTGTTATACTGCATCATCCAACTGTGGATTCTCCGTACTCTATTGGATTGAGATTCTGTGACTGTGGAGGACGTTGACGGAGAACACTGAACTCATTGTCATGTTTGTGGAACCAGCTTGAGATGTGTTAGCCTGCTGGAACAGCCATTAGAAGACAGGTAGACTGTGGCCATAAAGGGACACAGTCTACCTGAGCAACAATACTCAGGTGGACTGTGGCATTTAGAAATGAAAACATTCCCACCACCATAACACCACCAGCACCAGCCTGAACCAGACACAAGGCAAGATGGATCCATGGATTCATGTTGTTTCACCACATTCTGACCCTGCCATCTGTACATCGCAGCAGAATACTTGAGTTATTGTTTCTGTCCTGGAAGTTTGAAACAGTTCTCCTCTGACCTCTCCCATTAACAAGATGTGTTTTGTTTTTGTTTTTTTGTTGCTTGCCATTCTCTCTAATAAATAGTGGCTGTTGTGTGTGGAGAATCCCAGGAGATCATCGGTTTCTGAGATACTCAAAGCTGCCAGTCTGGCACCAACATGTTTGTTCTGAACAACAACCATGTCTGCATGCTTTTATGCACTGAGTGGCTGCCACATGATTGTCTGATCAGATACTGAAGTCAACAAGCTCAAATGTTTTCCCTTAGAACTTCACAAACCTTTACTAACTATAAAACATTGAATAATAATAATAATCTCTATTTGAGTTTTTCAAAGTGGCCTTTCAGTTCACCTAAATCATTGCATTTTTTAGCCACTATGTTACAGTTGACCAAGCTGTAAACACAACACTGATATGTCACCTTAAAAACCTGTTATGGCTAACATGCAAACAGTTTGCAAACAGTTGTCTATATATCCATCCAGAAAACATGTAGTGTGTATTTGTGTTTCTGACCATAAGTCCACGTCCACTCTCCTTCCAGTTCTGTTTTGGTCCCCACCAATTTAATATGAATAGTGCACAAAATCAGAATAAGGACACAAGTCTTATATCTCCAAACTGAACTGTGTAATCCTTTTTGTTTGGTCATTTCATTTACAACAGGGACTTTCTTAACAAACCAACTCATCATGTGCAGCCATCCTTTAACAGCTTAAGAGAAACTTCAAACTTTAAACACATCATCACTCAGGGCTGGCACATTTAGTTTTGGTGGAACAAGATGAAAACAGTGATTACATTATACTTTACAAATTACTATGACAAATCCATCCACAGCTACAGACTCTCTATGTTCTGTGTTTCTGGGCGTGAGTGTGGCCCAAATTAGAGAGTTAATTAAGTAAAGCTGCCAAATAGTTTCAAATACAGGACAGAAAGTCAGCAGTTGTGCCACTGCCCACTCATAGAACAGTTTGTTGGTGTTTTCTTTGGAAAACAGTCTGAGATGTCTCCTGTAACCATTAAAGTTTCCCAAAACTAATGGTTACAGGACTATGTGCTCTATAGTACAGATATTGTTTATCACAACAACAAAAGTTTCTGACTGATGAATGGCTTCTGTCTTTTCTTTTACCTCTTTTTTTATGTGCAGCATTTCATGGAACTGGCTTGTAACCAAGTCACAAGCTCATACCTCATATTTAGGAGGCTTTCTCTAAGGTTTGTTCACTAAAGCACCTGAGAAACATGAGCAAATCATTTCAATTACGTCCATGTGCAAAGTTCAAAATAAACGATAAGTGAAAGTAAAACAAATAAAATATAAAGTAAAAAAAAAATCCATGACCTACTTTGCTAATTCTGTTATTTTATTTATTTTGTTTCTTACAACCTTCACACTCATGCACTGAAAATGTATTACCACACTGAATTATTACCCACTGAACACAAGCACATGCCATGTCTCATGAGCTAGCATGATAAAACTCTAAAGCAGAGTGTGCACTTGTGGCTGGGGAATTTATGTGGATACATACTTTATATGGATATAGAGTGGAACATGGTCTTGCTACATACGGTGCCAGTAATGTCATATAGTGGTATATAGGAGCCATTCATTTTTCATGGGAACTGAATCAGTTCCCATGAACTACAACTTCTGAGAAATAACAGGTTCTAAACTTAATCTAAGTTTAAAGCTTTTAGTTTTTAAAGTGTGAAGTGTTTTGAAGTGTTAAATGATTTGGGCTTTTAATGGAAGCTCTGTGTTTTCTCAGGTTGTATCCTCACTTTCTCCTCACCTCGTCTACAGGGGCCTGATTTGGAAATTTACAATTTACAAAAAAGGAAAATCCCAAACAAACAAACCAAAAAAAAAACCTACTGAGCCATTCAGGCTGCCACAGGTAGAGTCAAGCAGAAAGAAAAGTGCTTAGACTGTTACCTTGTCTTTAACATGCTGTCCTTTCAACATATAGCTGGAAAGACTGCCAGAGCTGGAAGGAAACACTTTCTTCTTCAGCAGTCTGACAAATATCCACTGCTACTTGCATAGCACCACTATAGGATCAGTTCTCTGACACGGTATATATACACACATGTGTATGTAAACAATGTGAAATAGTACCAGCAGTTTATGAGCGGCCATTTGAAACACATTAGTGTCGCAGGTGACTTTGCTGCTAAGAATGTCTTATAAACTGAACACCTATGGTGGATATTTGAATTGTTTGTTTTAGCCATAGTTCCATCTGTAGCTTGTAGACATATACTGTACAGGGTTTATTTATGTTTTGCATTATATTTGGTTACAGTTCACATCCCATCATCATTCCTAGTTAAAGTAAAACACAGACAGGAAGTGTTAAATTTAGCTATTTGTTCAGTTCTTGTGTTTCTTAAGTTAATAATTTTCTTACTCTGTTACATACCACACCCACCTTGTGTTGCTGGGACAAAAGGAGGAAGTGCACAAACACTTCCTGTTTTTATACCCTGGGTGACATCATCAGTGATGTCCTTGGGCAAGACCAAATTTTGGGGAGGGGCAGGGGATAATGTAGATTAAGTGAGTGTTATTTACCAGACTGTGTAGATTGTGATTTGCTTATGTAAGGTCACAATTTTTGATACAGGGTAAAATTAAGTTTTTCCACTTGAAGGTGAGAAGAAATAAATAACTTTATCACTTACCTGGCTTCAGGTGAGGTATGGTGAGCCATCATGGTACAGCCCAAATTGACTTCTCCTGATGGAAGAGTCTATTTAAGTAGTTGCTTTTGGCTGTTGGATGTGTGGATCAGACTGTAGCTATGTGCACGAGTTTACCTTAAGTTACTACATGTTGAGCTTTGTTCAATTAAGCTGATGGTTCACTAGTTTTTATTTGTTTGTTTGTTGCCACTTTTGTAAATAAATCACCATCTGGAAACAGCTTTTTGAGTCTGCCTCCAACAACTATGGTCGTCCTTCCCACAGTGCCAGACTCATAGGCCCTATAGGCCTCTTGAGACCTGATAGGCCTTTAAAATAAAGAAGGCCAGAGAGACAAGATCACAAAAGCCTGAGAGAGAAGGCCACAGTGAAGAAGACAGAACCGCCACAATCCCACTCTTCCTTCAGAGAATCCAGAATATTGGAGTGAAGCAGAATTGCTCATCGACTATTTCCCCAGCATATCACCAATAAGATCAATGCAGGTAATAACTTTAAGTGTGTAGGCCTATTGTGTTTTCTGCATTGCAGTAAATCTTACTTCCCCATTGGGAAAGTATTTTGAACTTGAAACTGAAATTATTAGCACTGCAGATATCTTAAAATCTCTCTCTTCTTAATCACAACATTTTACTCCAAGAACTACTTAAATAATTCAGTCAGGAGAGACTAGTTCAAGAACATAATCCATTGGGGTCGGTACCTGGTCAGGAGCTGGAGGCGTTGTGCTTTGTGTACACTTCATTTGATTGAAAAGCGGGTTTATGATTGGTGGTTGGCTCACATTTAAGTAAGCGAAAGGACTGGTGGTGTTAGGCTTATGTGATTGGGCAAAGTTAAACAGGAAGGAGTCGTCTCTTGGATTTTAAACTGACAAGATAATAAAGGAAGCGGGGAAGTAAGCCAAGAGGTGTGGCATAGCAGGAATAATGAATGAAGGAGTTGGAGAGGATGATTGAAGTTAACTGTCGCTAAGGTCCATTAACATTATATTTTTCATCAATCCTCATAGAGAACTTCTGCACTTGTCCCAAATGATCTGAGGTCTGCTTCAGCACATCAATGCAAGCAATCGGTACCTCGCTCAAGGATGAGGTGAGTATTGCTGACAAAGTGGTTCAAATCTGACTTTGCTGATTTCCTGATAGCACACCGCTCGCTCTGTGATGACATAGCCTACTTCTTTCATTCCTTCATGAAATGTTAACATATTGAACACATCACAGGGCATGATTCTCGAAATCGTGGTTAACTCATAAAATCTATCATACACTAAAAAGAGCAATGATAAAGTTCAAAGACTTGCCCCCGAGTTCCCCACTCCAGTCCCAAAAACGTCCCTGAAATACGGCTAAATAATGCATCCACGGAGAGAGGCTGCTTACCTGAATTGCCCTCCCTGGATTCAGCAAAGTTAGCCATTTGAGAAAGCGGCTGCCTACTGAGAACCCTGAGGTGTGAAGATGGATATCCTTATCCACTGATAGGGGAACAAACCTGCCACTGGCAAGCACAGCTGTGACAGCGACAAGACTCTGACTCAGCCATTGGAGGATCCAGTAGCTGCCCCAACTGTCAGTCTCTATTTAGAATTAAAGCAGTAATCGATACAGCAACCATTCACCCTGCCCTTCATGCTGTCTGGGACTAAATGGAAGGCTTAAATTCCACAGAAGCTGAATTTATGGTGTTGAAATGCTTTAAAACTTTTATTAAGTCCTTGATTCAGTACTCATTAACAAATTCACTGCAATGATGTCTCAATGCTGTGGCAATTAGTCACATAACACAACACTGTTCAGGGGCACATTTATCACATGTGCTCCTCTTGAAGAAAAATACCATACAAAAGCATTGTAAGTAATTAGGCTGCCAGATGTGATAGTGCAAAGAAGAAGTAATTAGTGGTCGTCTGATCAAGTGATAAGTGAACACGGGAGAGACACAATGTGAAGTATTCAAGTGATCTTGGATAAGAAAAAATAGCTCTATATGCCGGGCTGGATGTTCAGAGATGACAGAGATGCATTTACTTTCACTTTCATTCTCATATTCACTGATTAGATCTGATGTGAAGTACACAAAGTGAGCGTAACTGTCCACAATGCAGCACCCATGTTGCAATGTTCAGTTGCAAGCTCAGTTCTACAAACATGGCTTGGGAAAGCTAGTGACAGCAGATGACCTGATATCCCTCCTCATTAACTTTTTTTGTCTATCTTGGTTCTGCAGACATTCTCTCATAAGCTGTTCAGTACATTCAATTAGTAACTACCTCTCGTCTTTCCCAATCAATTGGAAATTGAATCATCGTTTGTATTCTGCAGTGCAGAGCTGGTCTCAACAAGTATGCAGTGTGAAATGAAAGTCCAGTAAATTATGTCTCTTCTACTCACACACACAGCCAATCTGTCCACATCAAAATCACAATTACTTTCAGTCTGTTTTCTACAGATTTATAGAGGTGTACTGGAAGGATCAGAGCTAATAGCACTGCTGTTAGTGGTTATAAATATGTGATTTCTTTTTCCATCTTACACCACATGAAGCTGTCGTGGAAAATGTGTTTGCAAACCATTGCCTAGTTATGTGTCCAGCAGAGAAGGGACAACATTAGCATGTATTTGGAGCTGTTGTTCTGTCCACCTGATGAATTAATTCACTCTCTTTTTTACCTCTGATTGGGTTTCTACCAACCCTTGAGGAAAATAGCTCTGGCTCTGTCAGAGAGCTAAATGCTCCACTATGTTCACCAGCAAGTTGCTGACTTTTTCAGTTTGTGTTTTTGTGTTTGCTCTTTGCAGAGAGTGGGTTTGTCTCAGCTATTTTGTTGAAAATGAGGCAGTGAAGTGTAGTGATAGCGAAGTAAAATGGAAACGTTTTAGGGCCCTAAAACCAAAACAATAGCTGAAAGACATTAAAGCACTTTGATAGGGGGTCACTTTCACTTAACAAATATCCATTTGCTTCATTGTTAATAAAAATATTAATTTGTGCCGCTTTAAAGTAGAGCAATGCCTTGTCAAGTGCTTTATATAGAGATTCTATGTGCTTCAGTGGAAAGAATAGGCTTGAAAAAGAAAATGCACATCCAGTCATAATAATGCATATGAAACAGAGCTGAGTGCAAGCTGTTGCATTTTTCACTTCCAGTGTTGCCTCTCAGTAATTCTGAGATTTGTAGAAGCAATAGTAGTGCAGTGTTACATGGTATCAAACATTCTTTTTCTTTCCTTTTCATTCAAAAAGTCTTTTGTTGTTATTATTCCACAGTTTATTTGTGACATTCATAAAACGCTCTTTAGACATCTGTGACACAATAAAGCTTGGTGAGAAAGTGAACGTCTAGTATGCAAAGAAAAATAAGGCCCTTAGAGCAGGCAATTTTTACAAGTGCTAGAAAGTATTGTTCTATCACATCTTTTCTTGAAATCAACAGAAACCCTTAGCAGGCCTTTATGATCTGTGTCCACTCACAGTCATGATCTCTCTACCTGCATTACAGTAACAGACAGGATATGAATGGTATTTGTGCCTGAGTTTCTACTAATGTACACACAGGACGTGCCCGCCTGCTTTTGTTCAAAGACAGCTCGGACTGGCACAACATATTATACCAGAGATGTTAACTTCATTAATCACCTTCTAAGGCTAATTTGAGGCTCACTCAAACATCCAAAGATAATAGTAACAAAGTAACAAAGTTGCTATTTCTATTTCTTTCCATAGTAGAAATTCAATAGAGCTGGTTAGCGTGTGTAGCCTAGCTGATGGCTGTTGGTAGGTTGCTAGGTTACAGGCATAAAAAAGGTAAATAAGGCAGAGTGAAACTTATAGAGATGCTGTAGGAGCACTCGCTCAGGAGATGCTGGCAGTCATTAGAACACCTGTCAACTAATCACAGTTTGAGGGTGGCTATGTCACTGTATTACAGGGGCTAAGAGAAACTTTTGTAATTGGGAAATATTTGTGTTAATTAAGGCATGTGTTCATCTTGCTTTCATAATACCACAGCCTGTCACCTTTTGACTGTCACAGAATTTGAAAGAAAGAGGCAAAAACCAGCCCCGGCAGCAGCCATGTGATTAAAGACCACAAACCACAACATATTACACCCATGAACTGGTGGATATCTTGTTTTGGATCTTTTTGTTGGCAGTAAATCCACCACAAAGCTGCATACAAAGAAGGAAAAAGCTCTCGTGTTTCTCTTGTCCTCTACGCTTAATACTTACTGTACCTAACGACTCCCAGAGCAACTTAACTAATTATACATGTAAAGCAGTGAGTGAAGCCGGGACCCTATAGAAGTGTATGTCAATCCATGACCTACTATCAAAGGAAAAGGTCAATTACAGTTGTGTGTCCAAGGACTCTCTGTCATAGCTTGACCTTTTAGCTTGATGTGCCAAGAAACCCACAAGAGCCTCATCCAAATGTCACATGTTTCCTGACAGTGCTTGATTCCCCAGGCTTTGGATTATTTACTGTGTCCCCTGTCTGTATTGATTCAGTATGAGTGAGCTGCTACTGATGAAATCCTATAATTAGTGTGCCAGCTCTACATGTAAGTGTTTTTTAAGCGAGGTGGAGGCTATGGGGTAGTTCTTCCATGATTTGTCTAGTGAGCACCCTGGTTTATTTAAAAAGCACATGATTCAGTTTTTTATTATTATGATGAAATTAACTTGACCAATCACCTTAGAGGCGCCACAACAAACCCTGGGTGGGTACACCACTGTTATCCACTGTTATCAATCATTTTGCTAAAAAATTAGTGTACAACAACAACAACAACAATAATAATAATAATAATAATAATGGTCTGCTTTGCAGCTTTGACTGTACATTACAGCACTGTAAGGATTTGTTGGCCAGCAAAACTTCTCATTACTTCTGAATACTGACAGATACAATTCACTGTCTCACATGACTGGACAAGTGTTAAACCAGTTAAATAATAGTGTTATTTAACCAATCCTTAACTATAGTGGTGACAGATCAGAGAACAGTCATACCTTTTTGTAGCTGTCATTTGTGATAGTTTTAGAACACACTTTCAGTGGCAGATATCACAGTTTGGGATCCCACATTTGTTTGCTTTCAATTTTGTGTTGCACTATGTTGAATTTGTGGTATTAGACAAATCAGTTTAGATCCCTTTAAAACAGAATCAGGCACAGAGATACTTAAGATCTGATAGTCTACAGACTGTACACCTTGTGTCTCATGTTTCATATAAACAGAGTTTAAAATAAGTAATGTGTCATGAACCTCAGCCAGTAACACGTACTCAGGACATCAAAATGAACAACAGGATGACAGAAACTGAAGTTTTATATTCAAAAGAAGAAATGTTTCTTATTTACCTTGGAGGCTGCAGCAGAATACAGAAGTTGGTTATCAAAGCGTTAGCTCTTACCATGAAGCTGTGAACACAGCTACGGCAAAGTTCTTGTTCTTTTACCTTCAGCAGTCTTGAGGGAGCCTAACACCATGAACCTCAGTCTGTATTCCTGGGAAATATCTCCCCTAAATACACACATGTTGTCGTCATGAGATTGTGCCCTATAAGAAATCGTTATTCTTCAAAGCTACTGAGCATCATTTACTCACCATAAAGGTGACTTCATTTGGCACCTCTTTGAACCTCAGCTGATTGAGTCATTGGCTTTCAAAGCACTCTGTTAGCTTTGCTAGCAGCAGCACTGAAATATGCTTTTACATGCTGACTAGGCTGACATGCTCTGCTTGGAGGTTTGTGAGGGAGCAACAGTTTACTGGGAAAACTAATTTACACAGGCTGGCTCATCAATTATCATGCAGATAATATATTTGTGAGACTATCAGTGGCATTCTGAGAGCTGGGATGATTTATGGCTGTAAAATGTGAATATTTTTCAGAAGAAGCTTACTCTGAAGTACCTTAAACAGACATTCAGCTTGTAGTTTTCACTTACTTGTGTGATAAAATACTCCAAACTCAAGGTTCACTTGCTAAAGTGATAACAGGTCATTCATATATGGAGGCTGTGGTTGTAAACCTCTGTCTCTTTCAAAGATGATCTCTGGTTTTCTCTTTTTTTTATGGAATAGTGTGATAAAATGTGATACTTTGTACTTTAGCAGTATGAAGTATCACATTATGAAGTCTTCAGCTGCCCTGCTGCAGGAAGGACAGAGGGCAGGGTCAGGAACAGATCAGCACCCCAGTTCAGGAAGGAATTAAGTGTCTTTCTCAAGAACACTTCCTCCTGTCAAAGGGTGGTCCCCAAGGAGCAGGCCACCCTCTTCCTGAAAATAGCTCTACACAGCGTTGAGATGTGTTGGAGGTACAGTATGTGTCAGATATAAAATGTACTCAGCTCCTTTTTGGTGCAGTTCTCCTCCAAGTTACTAAATACATCTCACTTGGATGTGGATTGATTTGAAAAATTCCTTCTGATTTATTGTTAAAAAGGATTAATAATTTTCACTCCATTAGTAAGCCATGGTAATTGATGAATGGCAGAATCACAAGAGATGAAAAGTTTCATTCACTTTCATTAAAATCTCATTATATGTCCCACTGTGAAATAATTCAGTCCTGGCATACAGTCCTTGTCTCAGTGTTGATCGGAGCTGCGCTGAGTTTTTCTGAGTTTTTTTCAGGGCAGAGGACACAGCCTAACATAGCACAGTGGTTCCACACCGTTTTGGCTTGTGACACATTAAAGCAGTGGTCACCAGCCTTTATAAGCCCAAGATCTTTGACCTCAGCCTTGGTGAGAGGCAAGATCTGTCTATTGAAGCGTTGAGAGAAAGAGACAGTCCAGATTGTACTTCCAACTCGAGGCCTTTTTTTAAGCTAACTGTATTTGAATTCCATGAAATCCTTTGGTCCAACTTTAAAATTCAAGCAACCAAGAAAACACTGTGACTAGCATATTAAACAAGCCATAGTTGTTTTGCTTTAAGGAATTTACATCACACCTTCAATTCAAAGTTTCATTATTTCATTTCATTCTGGCACAAAAAATAAAGGCATGTGGACACATTTCCATTTGTATGAGGAGATTATTTTGTTCATAGTAGACATCAACACACTTGCAGTGAGCAGAT
Source organism: Toxotes lorentzi (assembly GCA_037833715.1). Lineage (NCBI taxonomy): Eukaryota > Metazoa > Chordata > Actinopteri > Toxotidae > Toxotes > Toxotes lorentzi. The sequence goes on from JBBMJY010000020.1 coordinate 24,010,448, forward strand.
TACAGGAAGTGTGATTGTTAACCGTTATGCTTATCCACTGAAGCTTCATGCAGGTTACTACATTTACCACGAGCACTTCAGAAAGCAGAACTGTGGTGTGCGCTGAAATAAATTCTCAGTCAGTGTAATTAAGCCAAGTACAGTTCTATGTCCCATCTTATGCACAGTGACTTTTCACAATGTGATCACAAGGCAAAACTGTTGCTGTGACTGAATGCTGTCTGTGAGTGCTTTGTAGTTTGGCTCATAGCTGCTGACAGCCAGTCTGAGGTAGTGTGTGAGCTGTCTGTCAGTAAGGTGGCTCCTGTACTCTGATTTGATTATTTTCATCTGTGAAAATGCCATTTCACAGAGGCAAGTGAATCCAAAATAGGCGCTCACTCTTTGTGCACATGCTGTGAGGAGAGGAAACTTCTCTCTGCTGACAAGACCCCAAAAGTCACTTCCCTTGATCTGGGTTTAACACCTGTCAGTCCACGTCCTCTGATAGTGACTCGAGCCTCCTTGTCACTGTCGCAAGGCCAAGCGGTTCACCACGGAGAGCGGAGCAGTTTTGATTTCGTCTTTGTTTTTGAAGTCATTGAAAACAGTCTCTGCGGTTATGGCCACTGCTTCCCTGAAAAAATTTCCATCTGTAAAACGTTTCTTTTGTTTAGCCAAAAGGTGACTTACACAAAGTGATGCTTCAGTAGCATCCTTATTTTGAGCAGCAGGTTTTGTGAAAAGCGACTAGTGTGCCTTCAACTCCGATTTCAGCTTTTTAACTTTCCTACCATTGATTGAGCTCTTTGATGGGTAGCTGCCTTTAGTTGGTGTTGTGGTGCTGCTCCAGATTCCTCTTTTATATAGTGCTTGTGTTTGGTGGCACAACATAAATACACACTTATCTTTCATCAAGGTATAAAGAAATTCCTCTTCCCATTCTGGATGGAAATTGTACATCTTCACCTTCTTCCCTGCAGCCTCCACCATGCTAGCCAGCTGTTAACTTCCTTGCAGGCTATCACCAGTGAGTGCCGTATATTGGTGTTTGTGACTGTTAATGTACCAGTATTATTTTATCTCTATGGTCCCTTTAATGCAGCAACTGGCATGCAAAAAAAAAAAAAAGAAATAATCATAATAAAATACAACAGCTGGACAGAGAGAGAGAGAACCCTTTCAAAACTGAATGTTAATAAGTGTATTTGGGGCTGACGACCATGGCATTGAAGGAATTCTGTAGCCATTTTGGGAAATATGTTTATTATATGTTTATTATTAAATTTGTTTATTCTCAATGAGAGTTAGATAAAAAGATGCAGTTCTCACATCTGTAGCTGGAGTCAGCTGCATATTTAAGTCATTGTAGAGTCTGTTTTTTTCAGCTTTCTTATCCTGTTAACCATTTTGTGACCTTTCAGTATTCTCTTGCTACTTCACCCAGGATGGGAAGAAATGGCCTCAGACAAACCAGCACGGCCGTGTGGGTCACATCTTAAGTCCTTTTAAAGGAGGTGCTGTGAGGACACCAGACTGAGACATTTAAATGTGGAGGTCTGCTCTGTTGAATCAGGTTACTCTGTGCATATTACTGCATTTATTAACTCTGATATTTTTACAGAAGACTGTGCGTCTGGTTGCTGCAGCTGCAGCTGAAATCCACAAAACTGTCTTTTTCACACTGATATGAGGAAATTTGTTGAAATTCAGACAGAGTCCCTTGAGAATTCCCTGATGGGCAATTTGTGGGCAGTCAAGTTGATGGACAAGGACACAACATGCTAGATCGCTAATGAATAACCCTTCTGCACTTAAGCACACACACTCAAACACCTACTCGCAAACACTCTCCCTCTGTCTCACACGCTCAAAAAAAGAAAAAAAAAAAAGAAAAACACGTTTCCTGCTTTTATATCACCATTCCTTCTGCGCACTAGGTCCTTGATGCACAGCGCGGCAGCACAGTATCCCAGCACTCCCTCCCCTCCCCCCTCTCTCTCTCTCTCTCTCTCATGTGCCTCTAGGCGCTGCCTTATTTTCCCCCTAGGAGTGGTGCAACTCCCTGCCAATTCCTCCCAATCCATCAGTGAGTGTTCTACCCCCCGTTTTTTTTTTTTTTTTTTTCTCCATACCGTAAGACTGACCTGGCCTCCTCCTCACGAAAGAGCTGCCTCTGCTATCATTATAATTATTGGGCCTACCAGACTGAGCCATCTTAAGCACTCGGGTGAGAATTTCTAGCCCCTTAGAAAATCTAGGCTCTGCTGTTTGGCATGCTTTTTTGCTTCAGGTGCAATTTTTCCAAAAGTAAGAATATTTTTTGGTAGTTTGGTATCAGAGAGTTTACTGGACAGAATTAAATGCATACCCAAAATAAGTCAATACATAGGTCATAAAATAAAATGTAAGGATATGACTTTGTATATATTTTGTAATAATATCACAATGTAAAAAAAAAATACTTTATTTGGTCAAAACTAAATATATCCCAATGCTTTCTTATTGTAAATCAGAATGATACATGCAGTATAATTCCATTGTATATTTTTAAAATGATATCAGTATTTTTATCTCTTCTTTAGACTTTTTTGGGACTTTTTTTTTTTTTTTTTTTTTTGAAATTTTCATTGAAAATGCAGAGACGCATTAGACACATTCATGGTGTTACTGCTGTGCTGGTAATAATGATTCACCAAAGCCTTAAGAAAACCCAGTATTACAAAAAAGGATTTTCTACGTATAACGTATAAAACATATGTACTATTACCTCTTTACATATTTTAGGTTTTTGACATATGTGCCACACACAGATGATGGCTAAGATCTAAACTTCAAACAGAGAGGACGCCACGGACAGGGTCTCTCTCTCTCTCTCTCTCTCTCTCTCTCTCTCTCTCTCTCTCTCTTCCGGGCGCACACTCGGCAGCTGGCTGCGGTACAGCTCCTCCCTCCTGTGTGGTGGCTTTCCCGACCAAAGATCCTTGGACGTGAACAGTTTCGCTGAAGAGCACTTTTCTGCCCCCCCAAACAACCAGCGGACAATCAAGGCGCCAGTTATTCCATATCGACCTGAGAGAAGGGAGTTAAGGTGTCGGATAAGGTCTCTAACGGTCCTCCACCCCCCCAAATCTCTGTCAGCGATGGAGACTTGGGCTGGCTTTTGCCCAGGATTGCACTTATCTCTGGGTATCTGGGTGATGATAGCCGCTCTTACCCTGCAAAATGCCCAGGCGGAGATAACTTGCGCATCTTGCCCGTCGCCAGTTCAACTTCACCTGGAGAAATTACAGCTGGGGATGAGCACTGATCCGACAGAGGAGCCGAGCACCCTAAAAAACATCCGAGTAGAGTTTAAGGAACTCGGGGTTACCGACCAAAATATTGGAGTGGACGACGACCATGTTTCTGTCGAGGATGTCACCGTGTTCCCCAGAGATGTCAGTTTGGATGGAGTTGGTACAAAGGAAGATACACCAGGGTCCAGTGAAGAAAGTCAGCGCGGCAGTGTTAATGAAAGGGAGCCCGAGATGGGTGAGGATGCTGCGCTCCGGAGAGCGAGGAGAAGCGGTCCTGAGTTTGCTGAGTTCAGCGAGAGCAGGTGGACCGGCCGGACCGGAGTGGATGCGGGCGCTCCGGAGGATCGAGGCTCGTTGTTAGACGGACAGAAGCAGGGCAGGTCCGACATCAGATGGAACAGGGACGAAGGGAGAGGAAATACCCGGCAGGATGAGCCAAAGCTCACCAGCAGTACTTTCGCTCTGACGGGGGACTCTGCACATAACCACGCGGTGGTCTACTGGTCAGGACAGAACAGCAGCGTAAGTAACCATGGTTTCTTATAATTTTCCTTTGTATATTCTTTTCACGACTCCACATTTTACACGAACTCTTTCCCGAGAGGCGCGATATTTTTAGCAGCTGCGTGAATGAACTCCGTGACGCACAGAGCAGAGACTTTGTGCTCTGTCGTGCCGCTGAGTTGTGGTTTACTGTTAACAGGTGCACTGGCAACTACAGATGCGCACCGACGCGCACTGTTCCCTAAATGCCAGACTTGCTGCGTTTGTCAATTGTACTCGACCGCGACCTTTGACTCTCTCACCAATTACGCACGAAGACCCCTCTCTGTTGTTCCATTCCTCTCGCTGTTTTGCCACATTATCCGAACCTTTTTACTTTTTTGTGTCAGTGCATAGTCGTCCTGATAGTCGTGCATTTTGAGTTTAATATTTAGTTCGTCGTGATATATAATATTAGTGTGAAAAAACTATTTATGATTTATTTGCAGCGAATTGGAGAAATGCTAATGCATGATTCATTCCTCCCTACTGATGCTGAGGTTTCTCATCCAAATTAATTGACTGGGGAAGGAGGGAGTCATAAATTATTGCTCAATCTCCAATAACCCCCTAAATTCTTTAGATTATGAATTTCTACTGTGTGCGACTGCTCATGCTTCCCCTGAATTTTTGAGCTGGCAAAACTGAATACTTAAAAAAGACCGAATTAATCGGGGTTATTGATTGTTTTAGCACCTATTTAATTTTTAAACGTAGTAGGTGACCGCTGCTGGTGTGTGATATTGTTTTTATACTGCACATAAAAAGGTGTCAGCTCTGGATGCATTACCACAGACTTTCCAAAGGGGGGGTGCTTAGTGTTTGGAGGTTACCCCATCTGCATTATCACCAAGGAGGAGATGTGTGCCTTCCTGAAACAATGGTGCCCAATGACACAGAGTCAGGGTTTAAATGCTGCGCTAAATTGTAGAGAATGTGACAGCACTGATATAAAATATAGAAACTGAGGGAAAATCTCTCTCTCTCTCCTTTTTTTTTTTTTTGTTATTCTAAACGTGATTTCAGAACATTTCGTAATTTCGGGAACGCTAGATGCTCAGTTTAAAATTCTGTGAAAGTGTACATAATCAAATCAGAGCCTTAATAGGTTTTCTTACTCTTTGAGTGCAGGAGGGCAACATGCAGTTCTTTGAGTACCCCAACATTACTGTACAGGTCAAAGACAGGGGCAACCTGCTGCCATAGCATGTGTAAATCTTTACAACAGCAGTAAATAGCTCTCGCAGTACCACTTACTGGTCTCTAAAATGACACGGACCACATTCAAGCCCATTCTGCACACAAAATGGGTTCAAATCCTGCCCCTCTTACACAAGAGGGCCCTCATAGGAAGAGAATAATGAGACAAAATGAATCAAAGTCATTTACACAACCATGTAAGCTCACAGGGAGCCGATGGGCTCTTCTTTGTGGTTTCACAAGCTTAATTTGTTGTTGTGGCTGCTCCACTCACTTTATTCCATTTGAAAAAAAAATTCCACATATTCAGTCTTGTCTGAGCTGATTATGACATGGTGCATGAACTTGTTTTTTAACCCGCAGTGAAGACTGAGGCGCTGTGAGTGGAACATGTTTGTGTGTATGTGCATGTGAGTGTAAATGCATGAGTGTGCACTGGATGGAGAGGGTGAGGAGGTTATTGTATGCCACCACCCCTCAGCTTGAAATCTTTAATAATTATCTTGACAACTGAGCCCTCTATTTCAAAGTCTTTCTTTCTTGGCAAAAAACAAAGGAAATCAAGCCTGGCCTCTGGAGCATCCTAAAGAGAGGAGATCTCCTACTTAATCTTCATTGGCCGTTGGTGCTTGTTCTGGTGATGAATGGGGTGGTAGGAAAGGCAGATTGAGCTTAAAGTCCTCTAACATAACTGCAGCAGTAGCTGAGTAAGTGGGTGGCTAACAGAATGACTAGCTGGTTGGATGGATGATCAGCTTGGCTCAGCCACCTTAATCTTGACTGTCTTTTTATAGTCCATTGTACGCCTTTTATCTGACTGTCTCCTTCACTTTTTATCTGACTGTCCTATGGAGACTGTCCTCACCAGACAAATAGCAACACTGGTTGTTATTTGGTTAGACACTTAAAACCACCTGAGGCATCCTGTTGGACGAGTGGCTAAGACATATACCAAAAACTCGCAATACTCCTGGTTCTGTTTCAGTGGGGGACAGCTGTTGCATGGCATATCCTTGTCAGTGCTCTCTATTTGTCTTGGCACTGTCAGCCATGGAATACACATAAATATACCCCCAAAATCATAAAAAAGTAACCTTTGAATGACCAGTGGTTTCATTCAACTAACAAGTTGCCTCTTGTAAATAATGGGGTGGTTGGGTGTATAAAGTGTCTTATAATAGTGGACACTATTGTTTCCACCCTGTCTCCTGCCAACAGTCAGTGTTAGTTTCTTTTAAACTTGATCACAATTTTTCTTTAACCATGTTCAACCAAACATGTAGGTCTTGTTTTTATACAACAGCAGTGGTTCCCAAAAGCTGGACAAGTAGTTCATTTAGCCTGCGTCTGACTCCGACTCTAGACATCGCCACCTGGTTGATCTTATCCCATCCCACTGTTTAAACCTTGACCACAACCTTTCCATAACCTTGATCAGTTTTAAACATGACTACAGTCATTCCTTAACCTTGACCAAGAAGTTCTTTTAACCATGACCATGATCAACCATAGCCCTCAAGTACACTTGAGGGTGTTCTTACTCTGAACATAACCAACTTTGACTCAGTTGTTCTTTTAATCATGACTATGATAGCAGCCTCTAGTTGCTGAAAGTTGGATGCTGAAGTACACTCAAGTAGTTCTGTCTTTAACCATGACCATGATCATTTACTAACTCACACCAAGTAGTGGCCACTGGTGTCAATATCAGACACTAGAGACACCACTCGTCTGCATGACTTGACTGTAACCTGTCTCCTACAATGTGGGCTTCTCTTAATTTTGACTACAGTGTTTCCAACTTTACCATATTGTTGTTCTTTTACCAATGGCCATGATCATTCTCTAACCTTAGCTCCAGGATGTTCTTTCCATCTGGTTTCTTTCCAACACCAACAGTAATTTCATGGTGAACACGACCACAGCCTTTCCCTAAACTTGACCAAGCAGTTCTTTTAAATGTGACCATGATCGTTCCTATCCTTACCTAAGTATTTTTAATTGGCTAAACTTAACTGAATGATGACCATACAGGTGGTAGATCAGAAAACGTGCACATGAATCACTTTCGTAACAGTTAAATTTGTTTTGAAAGGCATTGACAAACAGAGTTGGCAAGATGGGTAGTAGATCAGAAAATGCTCTGGCACTGATGTATGACCCACTTTGTCCTTTAGGTTGGAGGACTTATTGGTACTATGACATTTTATTTTGGTTGAAAATTACTCATCTTGAGGCGCTGTCAAACTGATTGGATGGATGGCCATCATGTGCCCTGTTCCACTGACCTTTAGCCAAGACACTGAATCCCTGTCTGCTCAACCATTTAAATTCATCAGGACTAAATGCCTAAAATATAAATGTAAATGAATCTCAGTTGGCAGAATGGTATGCTGTTTGGTTGACTGGCCCCTGCATCGACCATAAATTCACAGCCTCTTTGGTCTAGAGACTTTCGCTCGGTCTTATTTCAGCCAGATTGGTCGGCCGTGTCTTGTATTGCTACTACCTCTGGGAGGACTTGACACTGCTGTGGGTTCCCTGGGGAGGGAATGGTGTGTCCTCTGAGGCGTGTACACAAGGCTAATGCACTCTTACTGTCTCTCTGTACCTGTCCAACTTGCTGTCTCTGCCCCCGCTGCTCTGCCTCTCTTTCTCTGTCTGTCGTTGTATGTGTTTTCATGTCTCTGCCTGGGGCTTATGCAGGTTATGTCGAAATCTTAACCTTAGATATTAACTGGGAATGCAGAGGTAGCAATGTTGAGACTAACTGTCATTTATCACATCCATATGCATTATTCCAATGAAGCATCCCTTCAGCAAAGTGACAGGTTCTCTCCTGAAGAATTTTTGAGGCTGTGTAATCCCCCACCCTCAGCAGTCATGAGCATAATGGCATTGTGACTGACAGCTTGAATACAAAATGGATAGCTAGAGCAGTGTCTCTTTTAGTGTGATCTTGAAACATTAATCTCTTCTAAGGGAGCCCTGAGATGTCCCTCCCAACAGCATAATCACAGTGAATATGTTCCTTTAAGAAGTGACCATAAATATCAGCATATTTAGTCGATAGTACAGGACTGAGCGTCAGCTTTTCGTCTGATGAACGCCACATTTTCATCCCTTGATTTTTTTTTTCATGTACCGTGGCACATGATGCTGTCTTTGTTGTTCTCCATCCATTGGGGAGGTGAGAAAAATTAGCACAAGACAGTGGTTTTTAAAGTCTTGAGAACTCACACAGAGGCAGGTCAGTCATATCTGGCAAGTCATCAATGGAGCTGACTGTGTGTTTGAAATTCCAAATTCCTCTTGAGAACCAGAGGAACACATGCAGACTCTCATGAGTGGCATTTGGAGAGAAAAATGTCATACGTCAAAAATACACATATGCTCAGGCAGGAACAGGATAAATACAGTATCTGCATTTTTGCAGGATGCTGAACAGGAATATTTATTGATTCCTATTTTGTAAGAATCTGACATGCTGCAAAAATTTTGTAGTAGAATACTTCATCAACCTGACTGGCTGCCATTTGCAAGTTATGGTCATTATATGCACCATCTACTGTGTAGAAAGAGCCGAGAGATCCACCATCAAGGACAGAGCCGTGTGCAGCACTGTCTCTGCAGCGAGGGGATGTGATTTAGGATGTAGAGGCGGGTCTTGTTACTGCTCACTTTCCATCTACCCATCTCACCCCTCAGCCTAAATTACTGATGGTAATACATTATAAAGTTGTTTCTTTTCTTCCCTCTCTCACTACCCTGGTGGCCCTCTGCTCTGGAGGAAGAGAGAGGGGAAAAAAATAGAATATCATAAATAATGAAGCCCTTCCAGCGGTCCTTATCTCCCTTATCCCTCGATCTCTCCTCCCTCCCTCATCTAATTAGTGTCTACAAATTTGTTTCCCGTCCCTTGTTTTTTTTACAGTGGAAGTATGATGTCGTGGCAAGAAGCCATGTACCACAAAACATGAATGGAGAATCCGTCTTGACTGGCCTCCAGAGCTAAACTCTTGGCTGCAGTTCCTGAACAGTTGGGGCTGGGCTGTGACTCACTCTTGACCTCCTGATTCCATGCAGTGTGGTTTTAAAAGCATGTTATATCACTTAATCCTTACACTGTATGCATAAGCTTTCAATTTCCATGTGTAGGATGAGTCACAAAATGTATAGTAGGTCACATTTCATTTCTGGATACCTTAATGTGTAGCATAGATTTTAGCCATGCAGAATAAAAAGCAACATTTGCTTACAGAGGTTTTGTGTGGGAAGGGCAGTACCACTAACCACATCAACTGAAATCTAACCAGGAAAATGCGGTTAAGCATAGAATATCAAACTAACACATACTGCTGTCAGAATCATCCAACCCTTAGGACTGCAGACACAAGAATCCAGCACATTCCTTTTACCTGAAGTTAACTAGGTCAGCATAATTTTAGACTGCATTTTATTACTCCAGTTAAAGGTCACCGGATACACTTAAAAGTGCCACATAATGTTAAAACTCTCCTTAGTGCTCGGCACAGAAACGCCACCACATTAAGGAAGCCATTCAGGAAGCCATCCAATCAGGATGCATTGCACCTGCTGCTGCAGCACGCCGCGGATCTCGGATCACATCAAGCTGCTAAAAGCTTTGAAGTTATGGGCACGCGTGTAGTAGAAACCCAGCCAGTCAGACGAGAGGCTTTAACGCTGCGTTTGCCAAACCTAATGGCCTCATTATGTTTCCTGTATGATTGCCACGGTGGCTGAGGCACTGATGGAAGCCACCTCACTACGACTTCAGAGAGTTGAGTATAATCATACGCTTGGCCACTGATCCTGTTCGGCACTACAAGGGTGTTGACATTATCTGTGTGAGGAAAAGAGTATGAGGTTGAGAGATGTCTGTGTAAGTACAGTCCTGTTAAAAATTACTGGCACCGCTGAATTCCAACTACGTAATTCAGAATATCTTCAAATAAACCGATTTTGTATTATCAGAATATTTTATAAAATGTCACTGAACAACAAAAAGAAAAAGCACTTTCATATAGTGAAGTAAAAAATATTGATATGGATGCTGGAACCAATTATTGACTCTCTTTTGCTGAATTTACATTAGTTACTCAAACAAGATAAAAAACAAATAAGACACACCTGTGCTTAGTTTTCAGTGCTCATGTGACCTGAATTAACCAATGAATGATGGTTTTACTGCATAGAAAAGGCATGATTGTTTCCCGTTTCTATTTCACAATGGCAAAGACAAGAGAGCTGTGTGAGAACATCAGAAAAAACATTAGCAATAAAAATGTACAGGTCCAAAGGCTGAAAGGCAAGCGCCATGTTTCTATTTTGTGGTGCTAAGAAGAAAGTAAATAAATTCTTCAAAGGTTGGTGCGGATTGTGGAAAGGAGAACATGCAAGACATCTTAAGAGCTTCGGGCTGACCTGGAGCAATCTGGAGTGGTGGTTTCAGCCTGTACATTATGCTCACACTAAACCAAGTAGGGCTCCATGGCTGAAGGCCATGAAGGACACCACCATTGAAAGAGGCATAAAAATGCAAGACAGATGTTTGGAAAACCTTAGATAAGCCACAGTCTTTCTGGGATAATGTTCTATAGACAGATGGAACCAGAGAGGAGCTCTTTGGGAATGCAGTGCCTCAATTTGTTTATAGGTGACAAAACGGAGCCCTTAAGTAAAAGAACAGCCTACCCACAGTGAAATATGGTGGAGGTTCTATCATGCTGGAGGACTGCTTTGCTGTTTCTGGTAATGGAGGCACTTAATGTATGAATGGAATGATGAAATCAGAAGATCACCAAGGCATTTTAGAGCGAAATACGTTACCCAATGTCAGAAAACTAGGTATGAGCCGCAGGTCTTCAGTCTTTCAGAAGGGCAGTGACCCAAAGCACACATTCAGCAGTGCAAAGCAATGGCTGACTGGCCAGCAACGAGCCCTAACCTGTAAACCTAAAAAATGCCCTTACCCCACCAGGGGTACCACCTAACAGGTGTTTCTTCTTCCCACTGTCTTCCTTTTGATGCTCAAAGTTTGAACATCTGTGGATTGTTTTAAGGAATATTGAGCTTTGAGATTTGTGCCTCTGGGGCTTCCAAGTCCCAGAGGCAGAGAGCATCTTGACCTTATCCACCTTTTTTTTTTTTTTTTTTCTGAGCCAAGTGCGATACCTTGTAATGTTGATGTCCCTTGCCATTTCCAAAACACGGGCGAGCCGGGGAGAGCGGCCAGGCGAAGAGTACGTAATAATGTCAGACCACAGTGAAGCAATTGCACGCATCACATACTGTGTTTCTCCCTCTCTCTCTCTCTCTGCCTTGGCTTCTATTTGCTTTTTCTCTTTCTCCTCATGTCGGTCCTCCTTCAGCAGGCACTGTCCCTCCCACGCATTGATATGTATTCACAAGGTCATAGATACACAAAATAGCTGGCACTGAGAGACACACTTGTTCACATGCAAGCAGACAGACAAAAACTTGCACGCATGCACACACGTGAAAAAAAAAAAGAAAAGACACAAGCTTATACACACAGACATACACACCCTCAATCATTCTCAGTATCTCTCAGTCGCAGTGAATGGTGTTGTGCCTGGAGGAGGTTGTCATTGATGGAGACTAATGTTGACACATCACACCCCAGGACCTGCAGTCAATTAACACATTGTCTAATTAAAGTGATCTACTGGTTTATCTATGAGAGATTGAAAGTGGCTGTAAAATGGGTCCACGCTGCATTAACTTTACAATCAGGCCTGCTTCTTTATTTCCATTTGAATTTTAATGGTAATAACCTGCTTAAACATCCCCCCATTACCAAACAGATTGTGTAAGCATCTTTCATTGATGGCGGCGGGAGATAGGTGCTCATGATTTTGGATTTCTATTTTCTGTTAATACCCCTCTCAATTCACGCAAAATACTCCAGCAGCCTCTGTACGTGACTGAACTTCTGACTGTCCATAGTATCTAGCATGAAAGTTTTAAATAAATCATCCCTCAAGTCATTTTTTTCATAAGTCATTTTCCTCCCCCCAAGGTTTGTGCTTACTTCCTTTGAATGGAAACCGCATTACATTTCTATCAAACACAGTAATTGTCTCTTACTTACCCAGCTTCCATGCTGAGCAGCTCTTAAAATTTTAATGATGCAGAAAGAGTTGTTTGGACTGCTTGACGGGTATGTTACTAATGTAAGTCTGCCTCATAACGGACAGTGTGAGTGGTCCTGGACATCAATGAATTATTAATGCTCATGCCCTTTTATAGGTGTTTTCTGTGAGGGTGGAGCTTCCACTGGAACAGAAAGTACAGTGCCTTCTCATAACCCTCCTGAGAAAATACTGTAAACTACACAGAGTAAGATAGGCCAAGGTACTGGTCAATGAATATCAGTGACACTAATATCTCAAGCCTGTTGCATTCAGTGCCCACTGAGGCCCTATTATAAAGGTATACATTCATGCTGTGTGTTGTAAAAGTGTGTGTGCTATAATGCAATTTACTTAATGCTACCTGATTTAAAATACCAGTACTTATTGAGGCTCGCATAGTGTTTTGACACATTTTTGTTGTACAGGTTGAGGTCGTCTTTTGTAGTTGTGATGGTGTATTTACTGCATTATATTGAGAGGCGTGTCTAATAGTTTTTTGTTTTTTTTTTCACCACAGATATCAACAACTCTCTAACACTGTCTCAACAACAATTAAACACTAATGTGACCTGGTGATATGGTTGAAAGTCTTTCTCAGTTAAATACATACAGAGTTTTTTCTGCCACAGCCTAACATGGTCTGGAATGACCAGTAACTTGTGGCATCTTAGCTAATGTTACCAAATCTAACATGGAGGTTGCTCTGTAACTGATATCACTGAGTCAGGTTGCAGGGTCTATGACTTTCTCTATTTTTGTTAGTGTTACATTATGTTTCAGTAAGTACTATTATCACAGACTTGTCAACGTGTCACAGGCTTGCTTTAAGCCAGCATGGATGAGGAGTCCCTAAAGTGGTTCTCACCTGTGCTGGTGAAAACTGGAGGTTACGTTCAAAATTCCATAACAAGCAAGTAAATGTACCTTGAGTGGAGATTTGTCTAAATCAAAAATTAAGTCTAACAAAAATAGATTTACTGTTGCAGCTGATTGCAGTTTCTTTTTTTTTTTATTTTTTTCTGGTCACTCAGTTTAAGAATCATAGACAAAATATCTGCCAAATGGTATCTGTTACAATGCAGTGTGTTTTTTCAGCGGATAATTACTTTCAAGGGTCTTTGAGAGTTGGCACCTGGATTCAACAGACGACAAACTGTTGCCACCTGTAATCAAGTTTGTTTACCTAATGCGCAGAGGAGTGAGGCTGTTGATTTATTTTGCTAGTCAGCGTCTGTCCGGTTTCAGTATGAAGATGAGAGGAGACTGCGTGGTGTCACTGCCAGGTATCACTGCAAAGAGTCTCGAAACCTGACTGCAGCTGCATCGCAGTCACATTTGTGGTGATAAATGGCTAAGATGTGCAAAGGTCCACATTTGTATGCATTAACGTAGGGGGTGTGTATGCACTTGTCTATGCATACATAGTATGTATGTGTGTGTGTTTGCACTTGTCTATGCATACATAGTATGTATGTGTGTGTGTTTGCACTTGTCTATGCATGCATAGTATGTATGTGTGTGTGAAAAACAGCATACTCTAAGTGTTAATGTGTGGTGCTGCTAATGGATGGGAGCTGCCACTAGTACATCAAAACCATGCTGAATTAAGAGCTGTCAGCTTTGGCTTATTTGACTGACAAGGCAAGCATCAGAGCTTGAGCTCAAAAAGTTTTTATTCTAAGTCTTTATTCATTTCCCCAGTGGGTATTTTGTTTCCAGGAGCTAAATGAAAGTAGAAATACAACACTGTAGTAAAAACATGCTACAAATTGATATATAATCGTACATAGAATACCCATAATGAAAAAGAAAGTGCTGATGTCTCATCTGCTTTACATTAACCTCAGCAGCTAAATAATCTGTCTTTTTCTTACTGGTGTAATAAAGTCACCCACAAGTGGCTCCAACTCAACTCTCATTGCTTGTTTTTCTGCTTTCCACTTTCCTACACAAGGAGTGATGTAGAGTAATAAGTGGTAACAGACATGTAATGAAAGAAATACCCTTAGTCTGACACTTTTTACATGCCCCAGCTTGTGAGTCTGTTTTTGCCTGCGTCAACAGCACAGTGATTTTCTGCAGTGTGGCTCGTTGTGCTGAGAGCAGCATATAAAAGGCAGCATCAATGAGGGCTTGTTCTTTCTTTAATGTAAAGCGTTATCACCTTTTTTGTAGTAGTTGTAATGAAGAGAGCCTCTTGAATATTCACTATATTACAGTGCCATTTACTGGTGAATAGTGCATTTAGTCATCCCAAAAATGGCACCTTCTATTACATTTCTTTCCTCACAGTAGAAGCTTAAACCTCCTAAAGCCCAATAATTCTCAGTGAAGGTAGCTCCAGTGCTGCCCCAGTCCTGTCATAGAGAGACTGATAGTGGGCCTTTACAATCAATGGTGCTCAGTATCATTCCTGGTGTGTCATATGCCTTCAGGCTACAGTGAAAATAAGGCAAATAACTGTTCATCCACAGTGAGACTTTTTTGGGTGCTGTATTTTCTTATGGTTCAGGGACAGAATGAACCTGAATTTATCACTGTCTTTGACATTAACAATCAATCAATTAATATTGTCAGATGACTGGAATGTGACAGGACTGAAATCATGCCAGGCTTTTTAGCAAAATATGCTATGACAATGTTAGCAACTAGCTTTTGAAGAAAACTGAACATTGTGCAAGTTACAGGCATAGATTTGTTTTCACTGTGAATTTTGGACCTACATTCTGCCAGATGGCTGGAAACACGACAAATAAATGTTAGTGTCTGCTAGTTGTATATACAGTTGTTTGCTAAATCCGTTGTTTTTAGGCAGGTACACGGTGATGGTTGCATTAGCTTTTTTTGCTGAGTCCCACAGCATGTTAGCGATAGTAGCCATATGCCAAAGCCCTTTTAATTATCACACATTATCCCAGAGGTGTCACAATATGATAGCAGGAGCATTAGCTCAGGCTTGACCTTTATATCAGGGAGATGAACAGAACCATGACCAAAAAAATATGGACGAAGCCTGTAAAATGCCAACATCGGTGAGATAATCTTTATTTGGTAAACACCTGGATTCACCACAAAACACACACAGTGATTATCTGGTAATCTGGCACCAGACCACATTGCATGTCTCAGACAAAACAAATGGGGGGAGATTCGTTTAAATTCATTGTGTCTGGGCCTTCAGTACAATATGCCTGTGCGGTCTGGGCTGACCATGGCTCTGTCCTTAACAACGAATATGTTATTGTATAATCTTCAAAAGTAAGTCAGTTATATAAAATTTAATGAATTATGAATAATGCCCCATTTTCACCGTGTGGCCTGCCCAGACTCTAGTCGTATCAATTATCTTGAAGGGGATAGATCTCATTCCAGTTCCTATCTGATGTTTAACATGTCAGTATAACATAATGGAATTTAAATGAGACCACTCAAATTGAAGCAATGATTTGTTGCATGGAGAGTGCTCTGTAGCAACTTTATTTAATGAAGTCAATTCGGTTCGGTGCGCTGAATTCTGACTCACCTTCTACACATGTAAATCTGGAGTGAGCAATAATGTTCATTATGTATCTATACATTCAGCTGGCTGCTTACTGGGCTAATCTCCTCTGTTCTGAACACATGAACACAGACTCTGATATAATACATGATGGGTTATAAATGCAACAGGCCTGGCTGTTTTCTTGCTCACAGCGTTTATCATTTGAAGCCGATATCCCACTGATAAGTGCTGGGAATGCAGATAGGAAAGCAGAAGCTGTGTATGATTATCAACATTCGCAGAGGTAGGGCCACGAGCGAAGGCATCGCTACATCATCCAGACCAGTGAGATGGATGAGGGGAGCGGGGGCTGAGGGAAACTAGGCCTTGTTGGGAACCCACAGAGTATCATGCAGCTCTGAAGAAACCCAGCCCAGGTAATTATCACATTGCGCCACTTAAATACAAATGAACATGCTTTTTCACAGCGGAGAGCAGTTTAATCAAGTGTGCTTGTGTGTGTGTGTATTTTTATTTGTGCTCTGCCTGTTCCTGTATGTTTTTTTTTTTGCCTTTTAGCACTATAGCCCACCACCTTTCCTGAAACAGAGCATAACACTTGTACTCGGTCCATCATTTTTATGTGGAGGCGTCTGTTTTGTGCGTTCTCGTCAAACAAGTGTTCCTCTCAGTCCACCGCTGTGTTTCCCATCGGCAGCCTGGCACGGCATCCAGCCTGTACTGAAGGAGGCTGACTCTTCCTGTCATTCCCGTGGTCCCACATTTGCCGCCTGTTTGCCTGCCGGCTGCTCCTTAGGCAGTGCCTTTGTCCATCACTAGAGGGAGTGGGTAGCCTAAAGAATAATGGAGTGTAATATGACAGGAGGACAGACAGAGAAGTGCAGGTAGAGACCAATGATTAATCATTACTCTTACTTCAGAGCTGTATTGTGTCCTTACAGGTTCAATGTACATAGATACTAAATAATAAATATGCTGTATGTTGTATATGTGAGTATATCTGGGCTGATGCCACTGAACAAACGTTGTGCTCTTTGGCAGATAAAAAGATTCTGTGATTGTGATTGAAATTAATAGATATGGTACTCACTCTGTGTCTGTCTGCCTGTGTTTGTGTGTGATGGGAGAAGGCAGGGGGAGGCACACAGAGTCACACAGACATACTCTGAGTGATGAAGAGACATGGCCGCTCTCTCTCGGACTCTCACAAAGCATCTAGTTCATTGAATGCTAAATATTGCAGCGCATCTCCTGCAGCATCTCAAATCTTTTCCCTGCTCTATTCCTCAGAAGTAGATCAGGCCCTGCTCGTCTCTCCCAGCTGCAGCCTGAGCCTGCTTGCTGCCCTTTCACAGCTCACTTGCCACACATGAAAATGTTTATGTGGCCCTAATTGAATTTAGAGCTACATGGTTTACCAGATAGAAAAGCATTTGTAGAGCAGGCTGCTACAAGAGAGATAATCCTGCTAGTAAAGATTCTTCGCTTCTGCAGCCTATCTCTGCATTTAAGGAGCTTTAGTTTTAGCCATCACTGGGAGAGGGAATTTAGGTGGAGCTGAATCTTTGCAATACTGTCCCTCTGGATACATTGGCCACAGACTTGCACTTGATTTCACTGCAATTTTCCTTAAATGTCTGTGTAGGTTCTTATTCATCCAGGTCATCGTGTCTTAAGGGTTAATAGAAGGCAACTGGACTTGTTGAAGCTTGAAGACGTTTCACTTCTCATGCGAGAAGCTTCTTCAGTTCTGGAGACTGGTTGGAGAGTCCAAACTTTGGACTCAAAGTTTTTTTTTTTTTTCAAGCTTCAACAAGAAGTCCAGTTGCCTTCTATTTTCCTTAAAGAGAGAGGTGGGTTAGCTAACCTTCATCGTTTTTGTTAGTCTGTCCATTTGTCTGCCTCAAATTGGACACGTGTGATCCAGGGCTGATTATTTTCATTATGAGTTCATCCGTCATTTATTTTCTTCAGTAGTCAGTTGTTTGGTCAATTAAATGTAAGAAAACTGTCAGGGGAAAAAAAAAATATATATCAGTCCAATTTTTCAAGGTGACGTCTTCAGAAGTCCTGTTTTGTCCCACCAACAGTTTAAAACCCAGAGATGTTTAGTTTTACAGTGATAGAAAAGAAAAGTAGCAAATCCTCACACCCGAGTGGCTGTAGTTGGTTCATAAACAATAGAAAACAATTAATTTGCAGATTAATTTTCTGTTGATTGACAATTTGTCTCAATTTCCTTACGTTTTATAAAAAATCAATAATTGATTGAGTGAGAAGGTATCATTGAGGTTTAGATTGTATTTAATTGCAGTTCTCCTTCTAAGGGCCACTAAAATAGCTTTAAACAGAGCCTTGTTATTTTGTATTTAAGTAGTGGGTGATTAAATGCAGATACAGCGGTCGCACTGGTGAAAAAGTTCTGGTGGGATGCTGTCCTTGGCCAGTGTGGCCCCAGATGTGGAATTTGCCACTTGACTATCTCTGGGCTGTTTTATATTGAAAGGTCTATTTTAAGATCATGATGCTTTGAGTTGCTCGGTAACACATGTTGGAGATTGACAGAAAAGGAGAAAGAAAGAGGGGATGATCTCACGATGATCTTGTCATTTAAACACAATAATTATTCACCTCTCACACTGGAGCATTGCGTTCTTCCTGTAGATTGCAGACCTGTAGCTGTGGAAAGGTTATAGTGTGCAGAATACTTTTGGTTAGTTAACATTATCTCACCTGCAATAGTGCTGAATTTTGTATAAACTGAAATAATTTAGTGTGCTGTTCCATTGACATTGGAAATACGCGTAAATGTGGCATCGATCATAGCAGAGCAATATAAGTATATTTTGCAGAGTGTGTCATGTCTTATTTCCCTGTAGATAGAATATCAATACAGATGTCAGAGCAGTCTTCCAGTGTATTCCTGTGGTATTACTACTCATATCATTGCCATGCCAACCAAGACTCACATGAACCTCCCTCGCAACTTGAGGCAGCTGAGTTGTCAACATGAGTTCAAAGGTCACAGGAAGTACGGTCACCCCACCCCCACCTGCAGAGTGATGGGCTCCCAGAACAGTAAAGTACTTAGTAGAAGGGGGGCTGAAACCAATCAATCACACATAGATAGGAGAGTCTCGACCCAATGGAAGTAAAACAGTTTGAGTCTGTAAATTTGTCCAATCACTGCAACCTAGTTGTGAATGGAAATTAAAATAATCTAAATTAAAATCTTCCCTGTTATCCCGCTTGGTAATAGAGCAATTTCATTTCTGAGTACAGTTAACATGTAATTTCATTCTTTCCAGTGATGGTAATATTCTCAAATGAATTACTACAGGATATCCATAAGCATGTTCAGAACAGAGACGAAACGAGGATCAGTCACTGGGAAAACAAATGCACATTGTGGGATTTTAGTCAAATGAAGGTGCAGTTGGTCATGCTAGTTTTGCTGCAAATTCAGTGAGTGTTTTCACACTTGTGCATATACATGACCACAAAAATGCACACAAATATATATATATATATATATATATATATAAAGTCTAGTCATAGTTGAGATTTTACTTATCAGCTGGATATCAAAGAGCCTTGATCCATAACAGCCTGTATTCCTGCTGCGGTTGTGTCTGCAGCGTGAGGGGGCCTTAGGAATCCATTTGAAAGAATCTGAATACATAGGAGTCCTGGGAGCATCAATTTTTGCTCTGCTGCATCGAGTCATCATGGAGTGGGTAATTCAGCCGAGTGGAAAGAGTTCTATCAGGAGGCAGACAAAGAGCGTGCCAACATGCCAAGCTCCCACTCATACTCAAACCTTAGATGCAATATTGAAACGAGATTATAGATAATTACAGCAGGAGTGTGACCGTGCAAAGGGTATGTAGGAATATCTAATACCTTTTGTTATCGACAGTATAGAGATTCCGTAATCAGCTCCATCTTTTTATATGAAGTTTTCCATTTCTCTGTGTATGTGTGAAGCACAATTTTTCTGTGCGTGAAGGTGTGTGTATGTGTGCACATGTATGTGTGGTCGGCGTAGATAGCATGCTCACAGTTTTTGTGTTATAGCGAGTGACATGTAGTGTGGGTGGATTCACAATTCGGACCATATCTGCTCCTCAGGCTCTGATGCTCATGGTGGGGGCTGGGGACTGAAATTGCTGAAAGAGCCCACTCCACATTTTTCTGTGCTCCCTCCAGGGCTGCCACTGTAGTAGAAAACTTCTCTCTCATTGCTGTGGTGTGTTGCGGTAGGATACATTTAAGGCTCGGAGCAACTGTAAAGAGTAAACTGCAAACTTGACACTGTGACGCTATCGCCACAGTGGCTGGGTGTGAATAATCAGCGTTAAGATGTTACTGCTATTCAGGCCAGTAAGCAGAGGACAGGGCTTAGATGGCTGGTGACCGTGCCAGAACCTCTGGGAAATGTGCTTATTCAAAAAGGGAGGACTCGTGTCGGGGCGTAGTGACAAGGATTGTTGCACCCCTTAAGGGAGCCCCCAACTCCCCCAACCAGCAACACATAGGAACACTAATTCCTTTATTATCTCCATTCAGTGTGGTTTTACTGTAAGGTGTGTGCACCGAAGTGTTTCCATCTCATGCTACTTTACACACCACTGCACTTCAGAGGGAAATATTGTACTTTGTGCTTCACCTTATTTATTTGACAGAGGAAGTTACTTTGCAGACTGAGATTTTATATACATACAATATGATCATCTTATAAATTATGATGCATTCTTATAGATTCTCTATATAAAGAACATGACATGCATTACATATTGAGGCGAGGTATTGTTAGTTACTAGTACTGGTATCAGGCATTTAGTACTGTGAGGCATATCTCAGTTAACTGAAATCATTTTTATTTTTCTACTAGCAGTAGATCAAATGGTAACATGTCATGTGAAAGGGGTTACCTGCAGTCACAAACCCACACAACACCGAGTTCCCTCAGCTCTGTGGAGCGTTGTAGCATCATTCATCTCATTGTTTTGGTTTTACACTCAGCAACTTTACTGTTCTGGTTCGCTCTCACCATTGTCATCATCCTCCTTTCCAAATAGCTGGTGATGAGAGTAAAGCATTTAGCAGGAGCCAATGGACACCACAGTCTTTTTCTGCTTTTACATAAATGAGAGATCTGATTACTTCTATCACCACTGATCCCATGGTTTTGCCTCCAGGTTATTTCCACAGACACAGATGAGGATTTGGCTCAATAATGCTGTTTGAATTTAATTTGCTTTATCCACATAAAAACAAAGGGCATATTGTGTCATATGGATTATATGTACTCAGATAAAGGTCTTAGTAAATAGATGAAGTAAGATTAAAACAAGAAAGAGCTTTAAGTGTTATGTGTACATCACTTGTAAATAACATTATTTATGGCTCATCTAGTCCACCAGCTAATGTCCACCATGACAACCGGTTTCTGCCATGTGAACAGATTCCAAAAAGCCTAAGCGGTGGCATATGTTTCCCCAAATTAAGGGCCTGTTAGAGCGTGTGAATTGGCTGCATTCTCAGTGACTCCCCAGATGGATGGAGATTTCCCCAAGGACAGGAACTTAAACCATCTCCTCAGCTCTTCCACCTCCTCCACTCTCCTCTAAGGGTCCTTCTGTCTATTACAGATATCATGGTCTCACTTTGTGACCTTGAGAGGATATCTCTTTCTCCATTAGACACGTAGGCTATAATATTCCTTTCCATCCATCCTAGAAAGCCGCTGGATACACCTCAGGGAATGTGACATTTCACCCCCATCGAGGGACAACATTATAAATTTGAAAATCGGACTTTAGAGACACATTTAGTTTACTCGTCAGATCAATTCTTCCAGGAGTTGGAAAACACCTCGTTTCTCTCATCAGGGACTTGGAAGAAATTAGCTTTTTGAAAACACTGACATCAAGCATGCATTTGAGTACGTGGTTGATAAATCCACAGCCTTGCCTCTGGGCACTTGGGACGATCACTTCTTGCAATCACGACTGCCTGAAAATGAAATTCTCCCCAGGACCCACAGTTATATAGCAATTAAAAACAAAGCATTTGTTCCCCGTAGTCTAATATTAAACCCAGGGAGGTAAAATCATGGTATATATTTGCTTCAGCCCTCTGGGAAGCAATTAGAGATCTACTCCTGCTTTAGATTCATGGTCATCCACATGCACTCAGAAGTGATTTATTGATATATACAAACAAACAGCGTAAATCTTGATTAGTAAACAGCCTGTGTGGTGACGGCGTCTGGAACCTCCCAGTGTGGATGGTGGATGGCAGAGCTCCTCCGGTCATTTCTCTTTAGGCCTGGCAGCCCTATGGCAGCCGTGGGCTGTGTCTCCGTAAATCCAGAGTGGATGAGGGATGAATGCTGATCATTTAGAGTACTGCATTAAAATGGTCAGGCTCAAAGAAGATGGCTGCCATGCCTCCCTGGCACAGATATGAAACTGAGATTGAATGGGAACGAGAGCTCTGCTGCCATTTGTCTTTTCCCCTGGAAAAATATCAGTATTACTTCATTTGATAATTCACAAATAGGCTACAAGGAAGTTGTCGTAGGAAATTGATTCTGGGGAAAAAAAAAAGAGCACAATGACCTCGCAAAAATGAATCTACTGTACACTATAAGCCGTGAATATATGAAAGGTTTTGCCGGTTGTGATGAAATTGGATGGGTTTGTAGAGATGTGAAGATGCTGGTTCTGAAGGTATTTTTCCCCAGTGTAACTCCCATTTTAAAGTTTTCTTCAAATGATATTCTCAGTGATAAGGAGCCTCTTGCATGATTTAATGGTACTGTATGTTTATGTTATGACCATCAGTTTTAATTATTTTAATTCTGTTTTCTGAGAAATCATAATTTTCCATCATTTTGGTATGACAATCTACAAAACTCATCAGCCATCTCTGCTGTTGCTATGAGAGAATCCTGGTCGCAAGTGTAGTAAATCTAACATTTTTTAAAAGAAAAGTGAACAGTCTTAAAACATACAGAAAAAAAAAAAAGTTAAAATGACATCAGACTTTTACATTTTGGGTGACCTGACAGCTGAGTAGTTAGTTTGCATAGCACATGGGCACTAATGCCCTTAGGAGTGAGTTCCCTGTTCAACTTCTGAAATACCCAATACTTATTTGTTTGTTTGTTTTACATTTTTATGCTTCAGTTTTTGCTCCAAACATATATAATGTGTTAACTGATGAGGTATGTAGATTTTGTTCCCTCTGCACAGTCAGGTTAGCTGTTTTGTCCCTGCTTCTAGTCTTTATGCTTAGCTGAGCTAACCGGCTGCTAGCTGTAGCCTCATATTTTTGCATATTTAGGATAAAGATATGAAAGTGGTATTCTGCTTCTTATCTAAGTCAAGAAGAAAGTAAATGACTGTCTTTCTCTCCTAAAGTGTTTAATTCAAAATATGAAATTATTGCTGCTAAATCTTTTCTCAGGATCTTTATTGTATGCTTGATGTTAGCAGTAGCTAGCATTTGGACTGAAATGTGATTTTGTTTCATTTGGTTACATTCCTTTACATTCATTCTGTGTAAATTGCTGAATAAACTGTAAATGTGTGCAGTGATAGTGACGTTAGCAGCACACACAACAGAAGTTTAGGCCTGGTGATTGAATGTTTCTTTTAGAAAACTCCCAGCTTCCTGGGAATTGTAGTGGACTTTTTTCTTTATTTTTTATGCCTTGTACTTTTGAGGTTTCATAAAAGAACAACATATTTTCTCTCAGTGCTTTACTTTTTGCACTGATGATTCAACCTGTAGAGTTTCATGCCCATCATAGTATTGGAATTGCTCCAACTGTGTCATCTAACACTGTGTTTGCAGATGACAGGACTTTTTCTTCCACACCCCACTTCACAGCTCTATGTAAGCTTCAGTAAAGTTTTCATTTTCAAATTTTCGAATCAACTTTTGCAGTGATCGTCTGTTAACCAGTGCTTGCATTGTCACATTTATATGTCTGTATCAACCCCTAAATGCTACTCTGTACTGAATACATATAGTGAGAACAGTGAAAAACCCTACAATAACATTTTTAGTTTTGAAGAAGTTTTGAAAGATTTCTAAAATATTTGTTTTCTCATTTTTATGGCAGATGGTCTAATAAATTTGTATATATGATAATAAAAGACTGAACAGCTGAACAGATTTTTAAATAAAGCATGCTGAGGTTCTTGTGACACCTTTGCAATTTGACTGATAGCACCAAAGAATGTCAAATTAGTCCAATGTATTCAAGAGGTTTGTCCCTGTCCTTTCTATTTTTGTTGAAGAATGATAGACTTTGTATGATGGAACTGGCATTCTCATTTGACCTGTGGTCAAAAGACATGACGTTCCTCAAAAACTGCAAAGAAAACAATGAATGATTCAAGTTGACATTTCATATCCAATGCAACAAGAGTCAGGGTTAAATGTATAGCTATGTCAGGGTTCAGAGTAACTGAAAGACCCAAGTAAACTTCTTTGATAACATTGACACACAGGTTCCAGTATTGTAAACAGCAATCCTACAGGGACTGATGATGTCCTTGAACAGCAGCATTTACAGGTACATTGGAGTGTTAAGGATCTCAGTCTGTAACTTTGCCCTTCCTATAACAGGGACGACATGGCCTTGATTATGGCTACTGGACTATGAGAGCTAATTACAGGGTGAGAGGGTGATCCGCACCAATCTGGGGTGATGAGGATGCGATGCGCAAATGCGATCCCCCGAGTCTGATGAAGGGACTGCTATGTGACAGAGCATGTGGCTGATGGCGTATGGGAAGGGAGGAACTCAGCGGGAGAGAGAGATTGTTTTGAACCATAGCGGTAATTAACAGCCCTCACGCTGAACGAAACCCCCTCTCCGAGGTTGTCTAATCAAACTCTCGCCCTCCCCTTCTCTCTCCCTCCTGATGTGTCTCTCTCTGACTTGCTCAGTAATTTGCTCAAGGTCTCTAGCTTTATCTTTCTGCTTTTACTTCTTAAAGGGTCAATTTAACTGGGCTATGTGACATATCATACTACATTCCCACACATACTGTACATCATCTTTCCTCCCACAACCCCACAACATCATATATATATATATATAAAGTATATACAGTAAGTATATA
>JBBMJY010000020.1:24044065-24085024 GCA_037833715.1 Toxotes lorentzi
TTTCTGCAGTGTGTATCCAACTGCTGAAGGACTGCATCTGCACTTTCTGGCTCTCTGGCGGCAGCTGTACCTTCCTGACTGAGAATCTTTATCTTTAGACGTGTTTCCTGTGTTAAGTTCCTTGTTTTAGCCATTTTTGATCTGAAGAACTTTCAGATGTTCTGGATTTATATAGACACAAAGCACCTAACAAAAACTGTCTTCAATAAAAAGGATGATCTTCATTAGTGGGTCAGTGGTACCACAATACTCAACATTTCAGTAAGTTGAGTATTAAGTATTTTTATGGATCTAATCAATTTGAAGTTTTTAATAGCTGATTTTAGGATTGGTTTAGTATTGTGTGTGACTGTACAAAAACAAATTGCACTTGGAAACTTAAGAGTGATTGTTAATGCAATATATCACAAATGCATGGGGTGTCCGAAAACTGTTTTCCACCACTGTATGCTTGAAAACATGGAAAGTCTGTTGTCAGAAGTGCTATTTGAGAGCATCAGGTGCTTGTTTACCAAGCATCCAGTAAAACACACTGTACAGGAAAAGACTTGTCAACAACACTTACGTGCTACTTCACATTAATTATGTATTAAATAGTGCATGAGCTGAGTGGTGTGGCTCCGTCTGTTCACAGTGTTTAATATACATGTTCTCAGTCAGTAAGATGACACAAAATCTGATTGCATAAATATACTTGCGGATTTTTGAGCCTTAATTGGGTCAATTGTTTATTTCACACAATGTGTTATATTTGTAATAAAATGATATATACAGCTGTTCAGTTATAATACATACAGCTGTTCCCTCAAAACTTTAAAAGGGAATTAGATTAAAGGCTCTTGTGTGTCTAACTATCTAGCTATCTATTGTTTGATGTCTCCAGGTTCTTTTTGAGTTAGATCAGCTCATTGAAATTCCAACTACACAAATGGATGTGGACTGATTGAATTGGAGTGATTAATAAGTTCATGGCCTAAGGTAGGAATCAGTCTTAGAAATTAGCACATTTTATTTTTCAGCATAGTCTCCTCCTGCATTTACACACTTAGTCCAGCGGTCATGATGTGTATAGATCCATTCTTAGGCCTCAAATTTATCAATCGCCCCCCCTTGTTACGTTGCCCCGTACAACAGGGATATGGACAAAAGCTCCTGATTTTCATGAGGAATAAGTTCTCTCTCTCACCAGTGAAAGAAAAAAAGAGGCAGAATGAGAAAGGAGTACAAGAATATCAAAATGGAGATAAAGGAGAAGTGAAGGGCAGACAGAAGGACAGTCAAGAGGACATACAGAACTTGAAACAGGCAAATGACTTCATGGGCTTACATGCTGTATTCCATCTTTTGTGCCAGCAGACACAATACAGCTGGGGACTGAATGATGACTCTTACAAAATCTTACCATGGTTAAACATATGCCATTTGAAAAACTTTTTTTTTTTTTTTGATAATTCTTTAGAATCAGTATTACCTCAGTTTAAAGCAAGCATGAGATGAGTTTGCAAGAAAATGTCATAAAATCACATGCAGGTGATGTGATTCTGTATATTAAAATCCCATACATTTTTACCAGCTCTGATTCATACGTTAAAGAAAAGGTGGTTTGATTTTAAAGGTATAACTGAAATCAGGCAAAGGTTTTCCAACATTTTACTCATAACGCTTTGACTTGTATGTCATAGGCTGTTGCAAGAGTACGCTTTGTAGTATACCTTCAGTCCACTTTAAACAAGATAAAGATCTACAGCTTTGCTAGCAGCCCACTCAGGGCACAGTGGTGCTCTGAGTTAAATGCTCCTGTCAACATGCTAACAGGGTCACAGTGAAATGCTGACATGCTGATGTTAAGCAGGTATGTTAATCATGTCTACCAACTTAGTTCAGCATGTCGGCATGCTATTACTTGTTAATTAGCACTAAACACAAAGCAAAGCTGATGTGTTAGTTTATTAGCTATTTAGTCATGAACCAGACACTTGACTAATAAACACTAGTTTAAATTGCCTATTATATCTTATTGATATCAAGCCCCACTGTCATATCAATTAATATAGGTCCATCATCCCATCTCCTTGCCTCACTGAGGTGAGGACAACTATCGGCAGGCTTTTTGAAGAGCTGCTAACTTTTGGAAAATGTCGTAATTACACCAAATCCAAGACTGTATTGGATATTAAAACTCTCAGCTTGAAAAAATATCCGTGAACATTCAGGACTGTGGGGTAGTGGCGGCTCAGATCTGTCAATACAGACTGACACAAATCAGAGGAATGGAGAGGGAAGAAAACAGACTCCATCTTGGCCTGTAGTAGTTTTGGAAACCCTATTTTAGCCATCTCAGCTATTACACGGGTCATTTGCCATACAGTATGATGCTGGCTGCTATGTTTCATTTTCTTGACACATGCCCTTGTTGTGAACTATGGTCTTATTTTTCTCAAGCTGTTGTCGGTAAGTTTTGTCCAGTAAATGGAAGCAGACTCGGTGCATCAACTTAAATCCTGAGGTATTGAGAGCTTTCTGACTTTCTTAAGGTTTATCACTGAAACTCAAATACTCTATACTTATACCAACACTCTATACTAACATATGTTGTTCTTTATTTCATCTGCCTAATGATAAGTCAGAGAGTGGGGCAGTTTCTTAGGGAGTGCAGTGCACCAAACAGTGTGTGCGTGGTTTTGACTTTTGATCAGTTACAAATGTGAACTTGGGGGAGATAAGGGCAAGAGAGGACACATACAGTACAGAGAAAACAGCCTGACATGATAAATTTATCAGATTATTGTTGGTTTAAATTTAGATGGAAGAGCATTACATGACCCAGAGAGATGCACAGTGGGTCACTTTGTATGCTCAGCATCAGCTGACTGAAAATGCTTTTTTCTTTTTTTTTCTAAGTAGCTTGAAGCTCTTGTTGTAAAAGATGGTTCAAGAAAGTCCAAGAGATAGAGAAGAAGGGTTTGCCATTTTCATCTTCTTCTGTGTATTTCTGCTAAAATATGGCCATAATAACTTAAGATGTTAAGAAAATTTCTTGAAATCTAAAATTACACTTGTATGACTCAAATATTTTCAGTTGAGTTAATTACACAATGCTATGAAGGTGCCTACTGACAAATTATAGGGAAAAAAAAATCTTAGATTTGTGTATTATAGCTCATCACCTACGCAGCTCTTTGTGTAGTGTGACTTCTTATACAGATCCAAACAGCAAATCAGCTGATTCAGTTCACTTGCTTAGGAAGAAGCAGAAAACATACACAGACAGCTATACTGGATGTTTAAATGTGCAGAGGTGAAGATGTGTAGCTGAGATCAGCATGAAACTGTCAGAGTGTTTGTTATCATGTTGCTTTAACTGGCCACAACACATCAGATGAAGACATAGTCACATGCATGAACTATGTGAGAGGCGGGAGTGCCTGCTGATACCACTGAAAGCTGTAAGCACCACACTGTTCCAATGTAACTACATTCTGTGCTAACAATGAATAAACTTAAACTTAACATA
The DNA here is from genome assembly GCA_037833715.1 of Toxotes lorentzi. Lineage (NCBI taxonomy): Eukaryota > Metazoa > Chordata > Actinopteri > Toxotidae > Toxotes > Toxotes lorentzi. The sequence continues at coordinate 24,047,580 of JBBMJY010000020.1, forward strand.
TAGTCAAGCTGCCACCTCAGACTCTGGTATAATGTTCTTTTATAGTAAATGCTTATTTGCTAGTGAACCATAAAACCTTCCCTCCTTCATGGTTATTATTACCAGGAGGGAATCCTCTCTTCTAAAAATGACATTTATACAGTATTTAATTTAGGAAATGTTGACTGGGTATGTACACAGTGCAGGTGTTTGTCCAGAGACCAGAACACTTCCTGCCTTCTGTGTAATAATAAATATTTTCATATTCACAATCAATCAATCGACTGTGTGTGTCGATTGATTGTGTATGTGTATGTGAAAGAAGTTGCTTGTAGTGACAAACTCACAGACAGATACAACCAAACAGCAGTTATCCTCAGTTCTGTGTTCTATTTGTTGTCTTTGGGCCACAGCTTTACCATTTTGCTTCACTCTTGGCTCTACTGTACACTGCCTCCCCAGGACCAAACAGCAGACAGAAAAAATTAGCGTCTATCAGGTGAACATTTAACAGCTAATGAGTTAGATATTCTTCTCAAGAGCCGGCTGAGACCAAAACTGAGAATATTGGTCATTTTTGCATTAGATTAGAAAAATGACTAATCTAATGTGTGACGGCCCCTCTGCTTGGTTCTCTCTGCTGCCGCTGTGCTTTCTGTCTCCTGGACTGCAGACAAAGTTAGGAGCTTAATCAGCAGCATGGGACTCACCTGGGCCCTGACGTGCCCCACGCATATAAGCCAGAGCAGTAATCAGTCCTGGGGAAGATCTCCTCACCCCACACAGTTCTGCCACCATGCTGATGTGCATCAGCACATTTTCACTCAGCCACTTCCTACACTACAGACTTTACTCATTCTTCCCATCTATTTCTTTGTTTTGATGATTTTGTTATAATAATAATATTTAACAGTTATTTACTATTTATTTATTTACCATACCCATGCCTCCAGCTTTTGTTGCAGTCTGTTAGCTGCACTGTAACGAATGATTAGTCTGTTATCAGTAGTGGCTGATTCATTTTCTGTCGATTAACTAACTGATTGACTGTTGCAGCTCTAGAAAATAGGCCATCCTTTTACAACATACAGTATCTACTATAGTGATGATGATGATGATGATATTATTTTGGTTTTATAGAAAAAATATGAAAAAGTAAACATGTAAATGTAACAATAAAAATACTAATCACTAAATCAGCTTTAGTTGTCATTAGCAGATATTATAAGGAATACATTCATTAATACTAAATTCATTAAATTCCCTCATATCTGAGCGTCATTATGGTTCTCTTAGTATAGACATTTAATTTCTAGGAGATAGAATTGCAGTAGCAGTGATTCTCCAGCACAGCTTTGTTTCCTTTGCTCCTGTAAAATAACATTTGGAAACAAGCCCAACTGTGCGAATGTGTTCTCAGTGTGTTTCCTAACATTTAGCCATACAATATAGCATTTAGCTTCCATGGTGGAGCTGTTGAAATGACAGGTGCTGTTAATGCCCAATTCAGCGTCTTTGTTGTTAGTTTTATCCTGCTGAGAACGTGGCAGTGAAATGCCAGGCTGACAAGCTGCTGATGGCCTCGATAAGGAAATGAACTAATTGCAATGACTTTCACAGTCTCAAAGCCTCTGTCCATATGTCCATTTTGAAGTCTCCCTGTGGAGTCACAATATGTAACAGCAAATTACTTTGACTATTACAACTTGATGTCACGCTGGCACATGGCTTATTGACTTAGAGAAAGTTTCATTGATGAGAACTGCGGCAAGTTTTTAAATTGAATCCTTGACTGCCTCTCAGAGAGAGACAGAGGAGAAGAGAAAAAAAGTCCTGCAAAGCTTGGACAAAGGTGACATGCATTTTTCTCTTTTAGGGATGTGCACTCTTGCAAGAGGTCAGGCCAGAATGTTCATGGCCCATTTAGTCCTGAACACATCAGTTCCAATGTGCCATCTGTGTTTTTCTCTAGGAAGAGATGAAATCCAAGAAAGCACAGTAATGTGACAGGGGGAGAAATGTCCTGGCAATGTTTTGTGAGTGCAGAGCTGAACATAATTAGATTCCAGACATCCACGGGGAGTTACCAAACACACAGCTCTAATGTCATCATGGCTGGGTCTCTGCTAAGGCCAACAGTGCTGTCAACAAGCAGTTTGGAAAAATCGTCTAATCTTTTACAATATTGTAGATGGTAACTGTGCACTTAGTGACCTCCCATTGAGGGCGAAATGCTGGAGAGCAACTTCAGTGCTAGCAACATGGCTACGGATGACCATGCCAGAAATTTGTGAATCCTACTGAATTTGGTGATTCCCACGACTTTCCCCTCGCACCATCATGAGGTTGACATTTTTGTTTCTTAGTGAAATGTCTTCACAACTATTAGATAGATTGCCAGGACTTTTTTTTTTTTTTTACAGGCAGCATGGTCCTCAGAGGATGAATCCCAATGATTTTTGTGATCCCGACTGTTCCTCTCGTGCACCATCATGTTGAGATTTGTAGTTCAGAGGCACAGCTAATTTTGTCCCAATAACTATGGATTGTCATGAAATTTACTACACAGACTCATTAAATGATTGATTGAATGAATTTAATTATGTCAGTAATAACAATAACCAGTACTTTGGTTATGAATGAATACCAGCAATATGAATCACATTAACCTCAGCTGTACTTTGTGTTTAGGGCTGATATGCTAAACCAAGATGGTGACCACCATAGTAACCTCAGGCGCACCAATCTCACCAATATGAGGTCAGAACATGGAGACTGGACTTAGATTTATAAAACAAGCCCAAATAGTGATACCAGAATATGCAGCATTGTTAAACAATGAGGTTCTCTAGCCATTGCTCTTATTAACATAACTAACCACCAGCACAGGACAAACTATCTCTTTAACATCATCAGAACCACATGACAGTTTCTAAAACAGTTAACTGAATAGTCCACTCACTTTCTGTCATCTATGCACGCAACATGTACTTGGATAAGGCACTCTGACAGAGACCCAATGAGGAGACTGTCCACTGCATGGCACAGTGAGTTCTGGGGCCTGTCTGAGCTGGCATTGCTATGGTGATTAATTGGCTCATTAACAAGCACACTGCCAGAACCTTTTTCCAAAAACTGCTGCAAAGTACTGCAGGGAAGAACCTTTTTTTTTTTCAACTGAAAGAATGTGAATAATAGTCATTGCCCTGGTGAAACATGAGGCAGACTCATCGACAGAGAGCTGAACAAGAGAGTTGGGGGTGGGGAGGCTGTGAGGAACTTCGCTGAGATGTTGCAGAGAAAAGGCAGATGATAAAAGCGTTAAAGGACCTTGTTGGGGTATTTCTGCCACCACCCCCATTTTCATTAGAATGCAAAGCAGCAGACTGAGTCTGGGCCCAGGAAGTGGGAATGACACAGGAGGGAGGAAAATAAAGGTGGCAAGAAGAAAAGGAAGGCAAGAATGCCTGCGGAGGATAAGGACGACAGTGGAAATACGACGAGAAAAGTGGGTGCCTGTGATGTGGTGTCAGCTGCATCAGAAATGGGAGCAAAAGAATAAGACGGAGAGATGGAGAGAGATAAAGACAGTGAAGGAGAAAAGTGAACTCAGAGAGAGAGGAAGTTGTCGAAAGTTCATGATAAATTTTATATTGCTATATTAGCACTAGAAATAACTCAGCATAGCAGAACAATTAAATAATAATTTCACTGTGACTTTTCAGAATGTAAAATAGGTGATGGTGGACTGTTTTCCAGAGGTGTTGCAGTGTATTTCAACCGAATGCATGGCTGCTCACCAAGCTTGTCTTTGAAGACTGGAAACAATAATGTAGAACAAAGGACTTCTCAAATGTTTTTATTGTGCAACCTCAGGGCAGGATATTGAGAACAATTTCATCACATTGGATTAAAAAAAAAAAAAAAAAGCTTTAATTCAGTGACGTTGTACTGCTACATGGGGTGTGATGAGTAGAGACACAAAAGTCTTTTTTGTCAATGTAATGCGTTCTTTACTGCTCTGCTGACATTCGAGCCCAAGGCAATGTTTAGTCATTTCATTAAAATGGAACACAAATGGATAGCTGTGTAGTTTTTGCTTCATTAGACCCAAACTCTGCTGCTGCCTTGCTGCTCTGTGCTAAATATCCTGCATTCCCTCCAGAAAATTAATTACAGTGTGTGACATTACTCTTGTAGCAAATATATGAATAAAGGACGTCAAAATACATGAGAGTGAGATTAATTACTCACTTATTTTTACCTTAGTTTGTCTCTCCAGTGTTCCTCTTTGGATGCTGAGATGGATTTTTACACATACTTTTCCTAAGTTGCACAAAAGCAGAATACAGAATACTTTGTCAGTCCTCAGTTATCGCTCCTCACCATCTGTTCCCATATCCTGTGGACTGCAAGGTGACTCATGTAACACTACAATTCACTCACTTGTACTTTACTTTGCTTTAAAGCTGCACTAATTAATATTCCGGTATAAACAATGAAATAAGTATCAGTGTGTCATGTGAAGGGAGTCACCTGTTGAGAACATTAGCAACCAGTTCTGCAGTTATCCTCAGATCCAAGGAACCTTTTAGCTTCTTTTAGCTGATTGTTTTGGTTTTACTGTACATTCACTGGTTGGTCCAGTCTCACCACTCTTATTTCCATCAATATCAGGCAGCAGTTTTTAATGTAAAAGCTCAAATAAACCCACTGTTTGCAAACCAGTGAGCACCATGGACAGACAGTGAGTTAAAGAAAACTGTAATCTCAGTTCACAGCATTAGCGACAGACGCCAATATTACATAACACAGAACAAAACTAATTCACAGAATGAAAGGAACAGTTGTCAGGGATTAAGGAGTTCAGGGTTCTCATAGCAGGAGACAAGAGATAGTTCTTAATGTGGGATATTTTGGTAGACAGAGACCTGTATACTGAGCACTTTTAATTATGTCATTGTAGTAGCAATGTCGTGATACCAGAAATTTGGTAGTCTGTATCAGAACCATTGAAATCCAGTGATTCTCATTATCAAATTTGACAGTGTGCAAGTAGTAGCTGTGCTGTGCACTGCAGATTTGTGTCTGACTCTCTCTGTAGTTTGTCTAGTTAGTCTCTGTAACTAGACTGTTACTGAAAAGACGGTACTCTCATGGATGTCTGTATATAACTATCAGAACAGTAACTTTCTTGAGTTGTCTGCAAAAGAACAGTCTTGACAGGAAACTTACTTACAACTGAGCTGTAAGAGGCTAAACATCATCTGTACATCATCTGAATATCTTGATAGTTTTAATATTTATTGAGACTGACATAAACTTTAAAACTTTCTTTTGGATTAGATTAAATGTCTTGTCATGCTGAAGGTAATATTCCCCTACCTATTCCTTGGTGTTATCTTCAAAGGCTCAATGGAAATCAGCTTTTGTAAGCCGGCAATTAGATAAGAAACTTTGAGTTAGTTTGAGAGTTGGTAACTGAAATTGAAATGCCTATGTGGTTTTCTTCCCCTGCATAATTGTTTTGGTGGAAAATCTTGGTGTGTGACATTCAACGGATTTCTATGAGATTTCCTCTTTGAAAAAGTGTCAAAGGAGGGCATATGGCAGAGGCTGCTCAAAGAGGACATATATTTGATTTAATGTGCTAGGACAGTGCAGAGTGAGAGGATACCCTTTGGTGGTTTGCAGAGGAGAACAGGAGGACTTTGCAACCAGCATGATACAGTCTTTTTATCAGAGGACAGAGGCAGAGACAGGAAGGCAGAAATGTGCAAAAGAGGTTCAGAAAGAGTGACAGGAGGCATCTGGTCAAGCAGTCAAATGGCCCGGCATGCAGACCCTGAGTAACATAAAAGAAGCAAATGCGCCCAAAAAAACAGAGCCCCGGGGTGTGCTGCAGCACAAAGGTTAATGAGCAGAGAGATCCTCTGCAGGAGCCCTAATGAGAGAGGGAAGAGGAAAGATGGCTGCATACAGTATGTAGCACCATCCTAAGAAGTTCAAATGAGTGGAGAATTCAGCCCGCTGCACCAATTTCTATTGATTTTCAAAAATAACGTTGGCAAAAGTGACAGCCTTATCACACTGAGCCAAATGAGTTTAACACGGGGAAATCTAATCTCTAAAGAGATTGATTTGCAAAGCAATATCAGGTCACTTCAATCCAAAAAAAGATTCAATAATGCTCCCTAAGACCTTTATAGATTTTTGCAACTTACATGATGGGAATGCACAACAATTTACACGTGTCATCTTGTTCATGAGCCAGCTATTCTGATGTGAACATGCATGGATTACATTTCCTTGTCATTCCGACATTCAAGCTAAATTCAATTTTGCAGTGCCTGAACACAGCATTAGTTACAAAGACTGAGTTGTCTCAGATGTCTGTGCCACAACTAAAACAACCTCATTCTTTGTTTTTCTCCTCTATGTGCCACAAAACTGGGGATTGATTTTGAAAACAAAAGAAAGAAAGAAAGGAATAATACAGGAAAAAAAAGCACATCGTGCCGCCGAGCAAGATACACAACCTCCCTCACCCTCGCGCGAAGGTTCCCCAACAGACGTAGTTGCCAGACTGTTGGAGCATGAAGCACTAACAGCTTTGCCCAAGGCTAACTTCAACCTTTTCCATTGGAATGGAATAGGAGATGTCTGGTGAATTTCTCATTGTTTATAGTCTCATTTCATGAAGAGATTAAGAGTGAGTCTCCTGCTTGGTGAAACAGGGGAAAACCAGGGAAGCGAAAAGATCGTTTACTTCACTGACAAAATGAACTTTCCTCTTAAGCAAAGCCGTGTGTGACTTAAGGACTGGATTTATTCAGAAGTGAGGTGTAATACAGAGGAATTGTTCTTTTCACATTTTGTCACTGTTGAAAAATGTTGGATTTTAGGTTTTTTTTATCCGATGTTATTAATAAAAAGTGAAACTGTAGACCAGATTCATAGTCATTCTCCAGGAGGCAGAGGGTGGGTGAATATAGACCATATTTCACAAAGGCTCTGCTCATTTGTGCTGTATCTAAGATGGAGGACCAAAAGAACAAAAATGTACATGTTCCTGCTGCAATTGAAATGTTGGAAACACTTGAAACTCTGAAAAAATTGGAGTAGTTGTTACACTGGTAGCTGAAATACTAATATTGAAAGTAGTTAGTTGTTAAAATGGAAGTTCCACAAGAAAGTCCAGCTTAATTGTGAGCACTGAATACAGCCGATGTTTTGATTAAAGTGGAAGCACTGAGTGAATTCAAAGTATTATTTAAAATTAAAAAGTGCTATAAGGAGTTTTAGTTCAAACAGTCAGTTTGTGTGTTTGTGTGTCTTGAAAAAAAAAATCACTGCCAGTTTAAGAGCATAAACTGATAGATGATGTCAAAGTGTCACAAAGTCTCTGCTCATTTGACACAGACTTCTGAATCTGAATAGCTATCAGTCTCAGTGATTTTTCATCTAAAGCTGATTTTAAATAGAAAGGTGTTGTTTTTCTATGTGATGAAAGCAGTCATTATTCAGAGACCGGTCATACAAATGCTTGAATTAAATATCAATGTATAATTAGTGCAGTAACATCATGAATGCAAGGTTACCAGGTATCATTGAAATAACTGCAGTATGGAACAGCTGGACAGGCTGTAAACCTGTAGCCCGAGTAGCTTTTCATCTCAAGAAGTCTGACGTGAAAATGATCAATGCAGCTGGTCAAAAAGACCAACTGGTGGGATGTCCCTTAATGCTCTCCTGTGACAGGTGTAAGCTTGATGGACAAGTCATCTTTACACCTCTAGCATTGATCAAGTAGACATAATGAATTCCTCTCTGAGTCTGACCTTCACTGAGGTTAACAAAGAGGAAAAAAAAAAACTGAGCTGAAATTTGAGTCAGATTTGAATGGCAGCACATCCTCGCTTCTCATTCAGCCTTTTACCGTACGAAAATCAAGCACTCATCAGGTGTTAGTCCCTGGTTTTGAGGTGGTGAGGATGCTTTGAGTCTCTACAGAGGCTCTGAGCCTCGCTATCACATTGTCGTGTACTTGTGGAATGTGTGCTAGTCCTAATGATGTGGCGTACTCCTCTTGATGTTGTTGTTGTTTTGGATGTTTTACAGTCGCACTGAATGTTTGCGCTCAGCTTTGTGAGGCTCGATGTCTGTCTGTCATGGAAAGCAGGTGTTTGACAGCTGATGGGTCTTACTCTGCTGAGAGCACCCAGCTCATCTCTCCTCTAATGAGCTACATGAGACGAATTGTTTCTTTATCCTTCATTTGACTTTACAACAAAAGTGAGTATCTTAACAAAACTGTTTCGTTGCTGACAGGATATGTTTACCCCTTTGAGGCAGCAGGGAGACAAGTTGCCTCGATAAGGTCTTTGAAGGTGGCTTAATGATTTTCCTAAATTAATGTTTTGGCAGTTCCACTGTCTGGCTGCCTTTGCGCTTTTATTGCACATTTTAGTTGCTGCGTGTTCAGTTTGGAGAATCAGTGGCATTTAGGTAGTGTGAGAGATATTGAGTGTAGATGTTGAGGAAACCTGGTATATTGATTGTCGCTGCTGCAGACTGTGTCACTTTTGATAATACCAGCACCAAATGTTGAGTGGTTATCAATGTAGTGCTACAGTGCAATACACAAGCTATGCAGAGAAGTGCAGCCCGTCATTATATCGCAGTAAGCTTTTCAGCAAGCCCGGGATGATCACATATTGTCAGTGAAAACAAATAAAGCCAGCTGAAAGCACAAAATAATCTTTCCATTAAAATAGGATAAAACAACACAACAATTACAGGTAAATGGTAGTGTGACTAATCCTTGTACATCCTGAGGTAGGAATATGTGATGAACAGTGTACTCAACAATGCATCACCTGAGGATGATCTGCTCTAAGTCTGGTTTTCAAATCTGCTCTGAAGGGTTCGTCTTTCGAAAGATACAGTGGCACACAGCAGTGCATGACCTTCAGATGCAGCCTTAGCAAATGCCAATTATTGTACAACATTTCTTGTACATGCTGCATGTTCTAACAAATGCCAAAAGCGATGTTTTGCTTAAATTCAATAGGTGCATTATGTTGCTGTAATTACCCAACCACCAATGTAATTAGTAACATTATTATTATTATTACATTACAGACAATGTCATCCGCGTCTGTCAACTTGCAATGATTGATTTCTTTGGCTGCAGCAGAAAGTTATGGAAAATATGTTGACATATCATCATCTTTTATGTTTATATGGTGAACTTGTTTACGCACTTAGCAACATTAGGATGAATTTGGAATCCACCTGCTAAGCACATGTCCCCTCTCATTAGCTCTGTCTTTGGTGTCTACGAATCCTGAGGGACATATCTGGCTCTTTAGCTGCTAAATGCTCCAGTATGTGTCTGTCTGCTGTTTGGTGCTGGGCAAGTGTTCAGTGGGTTTTTAGAGCATTTTCACTAAAAGCAGCTGCCTGCTGAAACAACACTATTAGAGCAGTAAGAATGAACCAGAGCAGGAAAATTGGAAAATTGTGGTCCGGACAGCTAAACAGTGAGCTGAAACTCACTATAGAAACTCACTAAAAGCCGAGCGAAGCTGCAGATTAAGATGATAATTCCCTTTACAATCATTACTATAAATGACCCCTTTCACATTTTCATATTGTTTACACAATGGCATTTAATTTTCTTATGATAAAAATAGAGCTACAAAATAAAGGTAATTGCTGATAATTAACAGCTAGCTTAGCATCGGTGAATACAGCACAGACCAGTGGCAAACTAGCAAGTTAACATGACGAAATATGTAAATAAGACAGGTTTGCAGTTAAGTAATTCACCAGCACCCTCCTAACCGTTAGCCTCCATGCCAAGCTAACACATCCCAGACCAGTCTGCCCAGTCTGTTCAAATTGGAATTTCTCATACTATTCATTACTGAGAAAAGTAATTATATCTCTCTACTCAGTGATGCGTTACTGCCCAGCACAAGTGTGCTGAAATGCTGTTCATGAATTAGATAGGCAACCTAAATAATAAAAATATCCTATAAAAGAGCCCATACTCTGTATTTGCTCAGTTACAAGTTAATAAACTAATTTTCTTCCATAAGAAACTTCTATTAATAATGCACAAAGGACTGCTGGATAAAGAGTTCCTGTCTGGTACATTACTTTTACAGTTTGGCTTGCTGATTTCTCATTCAGAGCAACTTCAAATACATGCACAGCTATTATTGCCTAACCACCCGTATTAGAAGCTTCCAATTAGAGCGAAAAGGTCAAAGCTATTGTGTACAGAATATATTTGTATGGCTAAAAAGCAACTGTAATTTGAAGGTGATATGAAAAACTAAATGAAAACACAGGACAGGAAGGCTCCTATTATCTTCTGTTTGATCAGTCTTTGCTGTTGTGTGGTAGCAAAGCCAGCCCTTACCTAAGTGGTTTGCACAGTATCTTGTCTATTAATAACAAGAGGTCAGAAGAATAGGGGCAAAGAGAGTTGGATTCAGAGAGGAGAAATGTTTCGTTTGGGAAACCATATGGTGCACTAAGCACACATGGAACCTGAGGAGACTCAGCCACAGCAGAAGATGATGGATTGTATCGAGCTACAGGCAGGGAATGGTAGAAATAAGTAATAGAAAAGAAAGTGAGGTTAGGAGGTGTTTATGTGGAGGGGTTGCTCACCATTTCAGTCTTATATTCCAAGAGGTGATGGAGCTTGTTATGTTGTTGATGGCATGAGGTATTGTACAAACTCTACTGCCTCCTGGCTCTGGTAGGTGTTTTAGTGGAATAGAGTTGAATTATCCATTTACTACCACAGGGGCAGTTCATGACCTCTTCCTCTTCCACTCCCCCGCTCCTCCATCAGCCGCCCACAATGGCAGCTACGGTCAAGGTTAGCTGTATGCTATTCTGCATTTTCTATCCCGTTGTTTGGTACATGAACTAAGCCAGGGAAGTCTGCCAGACAGGTTTTGCCTGAATGTACTCCAGTACAGAGCTGGATTCAGGGCAGACTTTCATAATGCAAGCAAATGACCAACATTTTTTTTTTTTTCTGTTGCTATGGTGCCTGCACATCTCAATGTACCAGAATATCAGAAAGAGATTTTAAATTGAAAAAAGAAAAAGAAATCAGCAGGAGGGCTGTGGGATTTCAACAGGAGCTGAAAGTCTAAAAATAGAGGGATTTTAACCAGGCAATAAAGCAGATAATATCGCAGAGAAAAGCAGTGTTTTATGACAAAACTCACAAATTAGTACTGATAAGAATTTTCATATCAGTTTTATTTTACTGTATTGATAATAAGTAACCTTTTTCAAAATACAATAAAATGTACAATCATTTTGGAAAACAGATACTGTAGATGGTTTGAAGTCGGAAATCTCCACTGAATCCTCCACAATATGAACACCTGTAAAACAAAATATTACTGTAAAATATTTTACTACTGGGGATGTAGCCTGTGTGATCAGACTGTAAAATGCATTTGGCATTTTCTGTCTTGAATTTTACTCACGCCCAGGAAATAGGCTGCCGGCAGCTAAACTAGGTCCTCCTTTGTATGGCTGAGAGTTCTTTCCCATCAGCTGTGGGACATTGTTTTATGTACCTTGATGAACTCTAGCTTTATCACACCATCCACAGTAATCAAGCTTGAGGGCTGAAGCTGTACAGGCAGAGCAAATGATCACCCATCAAAGACCTCTGGCTTGGTCATGAATTCCTGCAAACACATGACTGTGAGTGAGAAGCCAGTGAGGGATCATACATGTGTCACTAGAACAGTTAGTCCTGCTGATAGTTGCCTGTAAAGTAAGAGGGTGGGATGTTGGGGGAAGAGTTATATATAGTTAAGTGTCACAAGATGATAATTTTCATTCTTTTTTCCACATCTGTCATACACATGCATTTTGCCTTGCTCAGCCACCTGTCCACCCTTACAGTGACGCCCTCACAGAGCTTTGATTGCTTCTCTGGCAACTAATAGGTCTTGTTGTGGTTGGAAGCCCATTTGCTTTGGAACATTGTTTTTCATCTTTGGGTCTACTTTGTGTCTGGATGAACTCCTGTGTCTCCTCAGCTGCAAGCTTTATCACATCATCCACAGCAGGTGAACATGAAGGCTGAAAATGCACAGGATGTGCAAGAGGCACCCTCATGGACCTGGGGTTCAGTACCCTGCAGCAGTACCACTGGCTTGGTCATGCATAGGCTGTTTGTGGATGGGAAGTTGGTGAGGGATCATGTTTTGAACATCATGCAGAGGAAACTTTTTCTTTCGAAATGTGTTTGGATGCTAATTGATATTCTCTTTTCATATCCTAACTCTAATTGGTCAACCACCTGTCAGCTTCCACAGTGGTTTTATTAAATGGCCAATAAAAGCCGGCTAAATGATGTACAGATGTATGAGGAAATATTGTTTGATTAATCAATTAAAAGGTATTAAATGGATGATGAAAAAGCCATCCGAAATCTGGATCAGATCTCTAATTTTCTGAATGAAACTCGTTTTTAATGTCCCTGATGTGCTTAAATGAAATAATAAGTCCACTAATGAGACTGTAATCCTGTTAGAGCCTGTGGGTCATCTACGCAAGCAGGTTATTATGACCTGTAGTTACGTTTTATTGTTAGATGACCTCTGGCAGCTGTAGTAATTATGACGGGACCAAAGGAGGAAGTTAGGTGTAATACATAGAGCTACAAAGTCCTCTTCAGGAGGAGGAGGATTTTGGGGTGGATGGATGGGTCGACCAAAATGGACTGGTCGGACAGGACTGTCACACAGAAGACTGCTGTTCTTTTCCCATGTGAAGTCAAATCAGCATTGTCCCTCAACCTTAAGCACATGTTTATTATTGTTATCATTGAGGGTACACGTGCCGGTGGTACACTCCTAAGTTTTATTATTGTTACCATGATGATGAATGTCCAGTATACCTGCCACTGGTAAGGTCCAATTGGTTCATATCAGAGGGTGGGGACAAGGACATATATGGTTAAGTTGGAGGACTTTTTCCATTAATGAATGGCTAGAGGCTGGTGTGATACGTCATATCCATGTGACTGTGTGAAACACAACACATTGCAAACACATTACAAACTGAATTTCATTCGTCATCAGCTTTATTTACACAGTCCTTAAGGTGAGGCAAGAAGACAATATGTGTAATTTGGTCAGTGGGAGGCAAAGAATAAAGTGGAAAAAAGACTGTGAGGATAATTGTATAGTGTTACAGCATCCAATATCATGAAGGCCCACCTGTAGATCTGCATAAAAACAGACTCAAAGGCCTGGTACAAGGTGAAACCACACTCACCCAAAAAACCTATCCTGACATTATGCCTAGACCCATTTTCATCCCATCGGATATCTCATATTCTTTCATTCTGATTAAGCCTCCTGAAACTCAGAGGATACTCCAGACATTCATTTGACAAGATCTAGTGATTATTGCTGATATGTCCTTCACAGAGCTGCAAGCTGTTCAGCAGAATTAAGAGAAAAACTTATTGGAGTCACACAGTTCCCTGTTCCTCGTCACTCCCCACCCCCAGCACATACAAAAAAAAAAAAAAAAAGAAGAAGTGTACAGGTCTATCAATGCTACTCTCGTTTAATCTGCTGTTTTTGATCAGAGTGCGACAGCTTGGAGATAGGAGCTCTGAAAAGATGTTGCTTGCCTGCAAACACAGATGATCTGCCATTAGTGAGCAGAATGATTGATTTCTTAAAGTGGATGTGTGGCACTGGAAAAGAAACATTTACCCCTCAGGCAGAAAGGCAACATTAATAAAACATTACAGCAAGTGAATCGCCAGCTCTCAGAATCCAGAGGGTTTAATGACTGTTTTCCTCCCTCTCTTTCTTATATGTTTAAATGCTGTTCATTGAGCTTTTCAAATCTGAAAGAACGTGAGTCGCACAAACCACAAGCAGGAAAGTAGGTTCGCTTTGCAAACTTTAGATTTGTGAGACATACCTTTAATATAATATTGTATAACACAAGCAATAAAATAGATAAACTGGAGGGTTAACTAAACCGAGTCAGTTGGCCTCACACGGTTTGTTTCATTTTCCAGCTTGATCCTCTTTCTATGAAATTACTTATAATTCTAGTCACTCCCAGTGCCAGTTTCGAATGTTTCCATTACATTTGAAATGGTAGGAAATTACTGTTGGTTTGACACATTCATTCAAAGCCAGGAGCTGATATTCCAAAACTGCGGTACTGTTTACCCAACCATGATTTGAAGTTAATTAACTGTGCTAATATTTCAGATGTAATCTGTATTCATTGTCCAGACTGCTGTCTCTTGTTTGTTTCTTTGCATGACAAGCAGCATCTCATTTCACAATGACAAATGCATCACCTTGTTTTGCTGGTACTGAAACAATAATTGGATGTTTACTCTGTGAAATGGCCTTTTTGTCCACATTTGATGTCACTTTCCTTACTTGTCTTCTAGTCTAGTTCTAGTAAATGAAAGTGATTGAAATTCTTCTTTCAGGACAATTAATGGCTTTATTTTTGTTCATCCTGTGAGTTTACCAAAGATCTGTAGTCGGAACAGTTCCTCAAACTAATGTTACAAAATGCAGCAAAGATAAAACAGTGAAACAAAGCCTTCCATCCATCTAATTTCCAGTCTTTCCAGTTGCAGGACAAGCAAAGTTCCCCAGGTGTCCTTCTGCCCTTTCTTCTGGGTCTACCCAGAGGTCATCTCTACCGATATCCACTGAGGAGTTCTGATAAGGTGTACAGACCACTTTAACTCATTCCTTTAGCTGCAAAGGAGCAGTGGTTCTACTCAAGGCTTGTATTGCACTTCTGAGTTCTTCACCCTGTCCCCACGTGTGAGCCTTGAAGGAAACTCATTCATGAACCCATAATTTAAACTCCCATGTCTTGAGGTGAGGCCACATGATAGTGGCCTCATGTCCTTTGTTTGAGCAGAGCATGACACGTCCAATGACTAAAGGCCCCACAATTAGGCTCTCACTGTGAGCTCCCCTGGTTCCAGAAGTGAGTTTGGTGTGCTTACTTCAGGTGAGGTATTCTTTCCCACCCATGCTCACTCATAGAGGTCTATGAATCATCTGGCCCCTCACCTGGGACCAATTTGTCTTGAGAGAACTGAGCAGGAGCTATTGCCCCTGACAACATAGCTCCCAGGGTAAAGGGGGCATGGAAACAATTCCACCATGATAAGCTAGCTGTGCAAGTGGGGGACTGAATCCCCATTAATAAGTTTTTTTTCATCTATCATATAAAATGCTTTTCATTTGCATTCATGAGGACGCGTAAATCTGTCTTGAGAGAGAAAACAGGGATAAGCCTCGGTGAAGATCGCCACAGGTTGATCACAACATAATGAGTGAGTGCGGGAGTGGAAGCTGGCAGCCTTTAGAGGGGATTTGAGTGAAGCCTGCCATAATATAAAAATGTGCAGCAGCTGGCAAGGTGCCACCTCCATGCATTAAATAAAGTGCACTTGTGTGTTCACTGAGTGGGTTAACAAAGCACTCTCAAGTGAAGAATCAACATGCCCCAGAGAGAACAAAGGCTCATTCAAATACAAGCCTTTCCAAAAAGTCATAAACCTCTCAAAGGAAAAAAAAGTGGGGAAAAGAGCTCAGCACATTAAACCTCTCACACAGTTACAGTTATACTTAGAGGAAATGAAATGGTTGTACCTCATGTTTTTAGTTACATTTGGAATGTGCTTCTGGAGGATCACTGGAAACAATGCAATTTGTCCTCATGGTGTACCTGCCTATTTAGTCCTTTGCCACAAAATGGTGGCAAAATGCATTTTAGAGGTTACATACTAATTTCACATCAATCATAAAGCCATCCTGTGTAGCATTTCTTCATTGGACCTACCCCCACCAGTGAAGTAGACGAATCAAACCTCCTGTCAATCACCCTGCACCTTCACGGCTGATTTCCCTTCGGATCTTGGTGAGATCCTCTGCAACCTTGTGGACTGTTTCTGTGACATTTTTGTTTTAGCTACCAACCATTATTTTCTCACACACAGCAGAATAGCAGGGAATAGAATAACAACTTGTTTGATGGATATAAGCCAATAGCTATGCTATGTGCTTTGTATGTGCTATGTTCTACATAATCATAAGACAAGTTCTTGTGTTTCTTGCTGACGTTAACTTGTTATTTATTCAGTTTAACAGCAATGATTTGGTTTGATTTAAACTGAATAAGCCTTCATGAAATGTTTCCACACTTTGATTTTGTCAAAATATCAGCACAAGTAATACAATAATGGTGTGTCGGTCGGGAACGAAATGGCTCTTAGAGCCGGCTCTTTGAAGTGAACGATGGGAGCCGGAGCTGCTACCTGATGTGAGGTGTGTCCGCACTGAGCAGGAGGGGGGGTTACAGACACAGGGAGACACGAGAGAGAGAGAGAGAGAGAGAGAGAGAGAGCAGAAATTTTACAGTATTTTGGTAATAAATTAATTTAAGAAACGAAAAAATCTGAGGAGCCACTTGGGAGCCGAAAGAGCCGGCTCTTTTTTGTGAGCCGCGCCATAAGAACCGGCTCTCTTAAAAGAGCCGGAATTCCCATCACTTTAATACAAAATATTCCAATAGAGTTATCACATTAAACTTTGTTCCTATATTTGTTTGTTTCAATCAATCAGTTTGTTTGACAGTAGATTGTACATGCCATAAAACAACACAGCAAAAACCAGGGGAGATTAACAGAAAATCATAGACATAACTTGGGTCTCCATAGAACACCTGACCTTGATGCCTAAGTGTGTGTGGACCAAGTGGGATGTTGTTATCGCTACTCATACCTCAGCATGCAGTGACTCCTCATACTGCGTAGCACAGTCTGTTTCCTCCTACCCACAGAGATTTCTTGTTTAAATGAAACACACCTGCACAGTTGATCCAGTATCATCAAGTTCTCTGCTCTCATTATCATTATTATTGTTATGGAGGACAGTTCATTAGTCTGAGCATGTTTCTGAATCTGGTGATTTTTAAATAACAAATATAAAAGATAAAATAAGAAACCATTTGTAAATTAATTTGATTCTGCATTATTGTTATTGTTGTTGTTGCTGTTGCAAGTGAATGTCACATTATAGCCTTTATCACAGAAATACACAGTTTCATTCATGCAGCCATGGTCAGGAGATGATATTTTGCCCACATTGATTTACACACTGAATACAAAGTGAGCATGTCATAAAACTGCTTGATGTTTAAAGGAGTAAGGTTGGGAGGGTTCACCAACACAGCTCTGCCTCCTTGACACGTTTTGCCTCCCACCCCTCCACCCCCTGCTCCAGCTTGACTGAAGAATTACTGTATTTGGTGCAATTTGATGGACTGCTGAACTGTGAATATGCTTCAGCCCCAGACAGCTGTCTTGCCCAGAGTGAAATGTGATGGATGGGTAGGAGAGCAAGGGGGACATATGGAAATGACCAGGCATGAAAGGAAAGAGAAATTCTCTGCGCCTTTGTTTCACCAATCCCCCGACCACACACAGGCATTTGTTTCTTTTTCTTTCACCGTTTCTGCCAGAAACTCGACAGCGTTGGCTGTTTTACTTCCAATTAATCAATAATATGTGCCCTAATTTCTGGCACCTAATTCTCACTAAAACTCATCTAGCAAATGTAATGTTTCTCTGTAGAGGTCACTAATATTGATCAAAATAACTGAAGACTAATGTCATTGGGATGCATTTATCACACCTGTAGTAACAGCTGCTGTCTCCACAAGCAGCTTTGGATCACAGAGGCAAGCTGGGTGGTACTATGGTGACAGCAGCTAAAGATCAGGATTGACAAAGTGGATCACCATCCTAGATAGAGTGGCAGCTAAGCATAATTTTCCAATAACTCACCATATTTGGCAACGCCTTAGTCAGCAGAAGGCCTGCGGGCCATCAATCCAATCCGAGGAGATTGATCTGCTGAGTGTGTCTGCATGTGACTGTGAAGGGAAGAAAAGGAGAGATAGAGGAACAGAGAGGGAGAGGAAAAAGAGAGAGCTAGCGTCAGACAGACATGTGACTGCATACATAAGGCTGGCAGAATGTTGAAACAGCTTTGTGTGGTTTTATTGTGTGATAGCCCGTGTGAGCAAACGGGTGTGTATCTTGTGTACCGTGCATCCAAAAGAAAGATGGGCTGGTGCTGGTGGGTGTCGGGGAGCCTTCAACGGAGTCTTCACATGCCAAGTTAAAGCTGGAGAGGTGACTGGAGGCTGCCGTGTGTGTTGGCTGTCTGAAAGGTCACTGAATGCTCCAACCCTTGACAGACTCCTCTAACAGTGCGAGTTAGCGGCGCTGAAATGCAGCAGGACCTGACAGACTACTCCTAAATATAACTCACTTCCTCCAACAAATAAAAATACTTCAAACAGGAGCAGAAATTCTATGTAAATACAGGAGATAATGACCTTCATTAGGTCTCACTTGGAGCACACAGCGCAGATTAAATCTGCAGCGCAGATCTGCAGTCTAAATTTATCATAATGAAAAGAAAGAACATGCTGTGCCTTGTATCTCACATGCATAAAAAAATGGACAGCCAAATGAACTAACAGATCACAACACAGCTCTTATTGAAAGCTATATCATATTCACGCTCATATTGTCCTGTACTGTATGATTTGTTGAAACTGGCTGGCATTCTGAGTTGAAAAGTAAAGTGGGTGATAATTTTAGATTTTTACAGAACGTAATGATACATCATATTTGATGTCCAAGCCCACAGAAGAAGGATGTTTTATAGTAGGTGCACTCTAGTATAATGGGCTATGTTTTTATTTATCATGCATTAAAAGTTTTAGTATATTTCCGTTAATTCATACCCAGAGCCTTTCCAATACCTCTGTGATGTGTGACCATCAATACATTTTGAGAAAGTCCTAATAATTCTCCCTGTATGGTTTGTGGACTGTGGAAAATTCCATTGAGAGTTTTTTTTTTTTTTTTTTTTTTTTTTTTTTTAAATGGGCACCCTGCCATTTTAATTCATCAAGTGTATTATGGATTGTGGGATGCCTGCCCACCTGGAACTAGAGGAGATGCTTAGGGAATTACCTAATGATGTGCTGCTCCTTCCTACTGTAGATTATATGGCATACAAAAATATGTGGACACCCAAACGCTGTCCACTACACCCTTATCTGTTTGTTGAACATCTCAGTATAAAGCCATGGGCATGAATATGATGCTGTAACAGGCTCCACTCTTCTGCTTTCCATAAAATTTGGAGCCTGACTGCAGGGATTTGGCTTGCAGTCATCCCAAAGGTGTTTTGACTGGGTTGAGGATTTCTTTGTAATAACTATGTGTATAGCACATTTGTAGAGATATAAAAGAGATATGAAATCATACAAGTGTGCACACTTGTATGTACAGGCTTAATCCATTTAACAGCTGAAGAATCTTAACTGTCAGTGAAGAATCTTCAGCTGTATTCCAGAGACAGAGGGAGTCTGATGAAGGGAAGCTAAAATTGGAGTAATTCTCATTGTTTTCTCATTGTTAAAAGTGGAGCGGGTGCATTTAGGACCAGTTGCAGGCAGTGTAGTGTTGTTTTACACTTTTAGACTTACAGTGATAGACACGGGATGAAATGAAGACATGAATAACTTTCTCCAGGTCAACGGCAGAAAGAAATGGTTTGATTTTACAGACGCTTCTCAACTGAGTAAAACAAGACTGAATAACTTCTTCTACTTGTTTTTCAAAGTTCAGCTAACATAAATTACAACATAAAACATAAATTACTCCCAAATTTCTGGTAGACAGGTTGGTATTGGTTGGCGTGAAGCCAAATTTTCCATTAATGCTGACTGTCAGGGTGGGTGGGGCAAATAAATAAGAAGGTCACAAGACATCCAGCACTTAATATCATCAAAGCAGTCTTTTAGTGCAGTCAGCCAACAGGAATCAGTAGAGTCGACAGGGAGATAAAATTAGGTATTGTCTATCATCTGTAAAAAAAAAAAAAAAATTAAACAGTATATTTTGTCTGCTAATATCTGACTAAGGGGAATCATGGCATTTCTTTGCAGGGTCACTATAACGTTAAAACAGAAAGGATCTTCCCCCAAACTGTTGCAGCAGAGATGGAAGTGCTTGCAGTGTTTCTAAATGGTCCAATCTGCCCCCAGATCAGTAGTACAAAAAAAAAAAAGAAGACAGAAGTGTCCCCATGATATGGACACACAGTGGAACGAATCAGATTACATCATGGGTGCAGAGGTCCCAGAGCAGACATATGCTATTGGGCCCATTTCCACCCCCTGTGAATGTGCCCTGTGTCTGTTAAGTACAGAGCTCACAGTAAACAACATGGCAGCTTTATTATTTTTCCAGGGACCCAGTGACCAACAAATATTCCTTTTTCTGGAACAGCACCTGGTCCTGGGTTTTCTGTGTCTCAGTTTGCTTTCGCCAACTTTATTTAACTACAAGACTAAGCAGGCATTCAGATCAAACACAGCTCTGCGTTGAAAGTGGAGGTCTGCTTTGTTGGGGACCAGTTGTTGGATGAGACAGTGAAATCAGTTAAGTCCAGCTGGAGAAACAGATTATAAGACAGAAACTGGCCCCTACAGGGTTTTAGTCAGATGTTGCATTGCATTGTGGCAAAAGCTGCCAGATAGTGACACAGTGACAATGCTAACGTGCTGATGTTTAGCATGCATTATCTTAACCATGTTCACCTTCTTAGTTTAGCGTGCTAGCATGATAACACTGACTAATTAAAATCGCAAATTGTACAGGACATTTCAGGATGTCAGGTAATTTCATGGTCCTAAACTAAGGTACTGGACAAATCCAAATTTGGACCTGATGATGGAGCTTGATAGAAAGTTATTATTTATGCAGAGCAGGACATGAATATCTGTACCAAATTTAACAACAATCAATTTAAATATTTCTCTGGACTGTTGTCTCGAAACCACTAATGTCAGCCTCAGTTGCAAATCCTCTGTGAACATGACAGACATAGACTGAGGTTATTTTGTCTTGAAATCTGTGACTATTCTGGTTCTCAGGCTTCAGTGCAGTTGCTGTAAAGCCTCTATACAGAGATTTTTTGGATGTAATCTCCTACTGTTTGCACTTTGGTTCTGGGAAATATAATCAGGAGGCAGTGTAACGTTTTGTTCAATTTACTGTTGCCACCAGATTGCAAAGGCAATAGAGAGATGCAGAGATGCTTCTGTGCTATACAAGAACACAGTGTCTCGATACATGATGTGATACTTTGGTTGGATTACTGCAATATTAGATTCATCTATTGTATATAGAAATCATGAAGTGAATGAATAGGGAAAAAAAAAATCCCTTTCTATGCTGTGTTTCAGTTCATAGGAAAACAGAACATATTTCCAAACATGGTGTAAGTTTAAAAATGTGCACGTCTTTGCTTTCACGGTCCAGCAGCTTTGTTTAATTGATTTTCACAATGAACATAAATTCTTGTCTACGGGATTTATATGAAAACATGCACTGCTTCCTATCTCCTCTGTCATATAAAGACACTAGGATTCATGGCTCTGAGTTTTTTTTTGGTTTTTTTTCCACCAGCTATATTAAATGTTTTGTTTTATTTTCTCTTGAACACATAGCTGTCTCGTGTTTACCATACTTCAACAAACCCCTTTGGGCTGACAGCCAGTATTTTAGGAGTTGAACATAAAAAGGAGAAATGCATGACAATATTTCTTTTTTTCCTCAGACATGATATTTGTGTTTGGGGGCAGAGTTTGTCACCTGGCAAGCTGTCAGAGATTTGTGGTGTCTTTATACATGTAGAGTCTTTTGTTGTCATTGTTTATAAGACTGTCAGCATGTATATATGTGTGTATATTTGCGACTTCACAAAGTCACATTCTGGTCAGAACAACTTGCAGAGTCCAAACCACATTGATTTAAAGCCCAGTTTGCGATTCTGTGAAAAAACAACCTCTATGTTTCTAACGCTGCTTTATGTTGCTGCTGTGGTTTGTTCTTGTGATGTGGCCCAGCTGTGTGGACTCCTACATAGCCCCCATCCCCACCTGCTTCCATTATCTAGTTCAAGGGAAGGCTGGATGCTACATTTTAGCTCAGCTCTGTCTTTCCTGAAATGGACTGGATCATGAACAGCTGATGATAAATCTCTGCTGTCACTCGCTGTCAGATGGTGTTAATTTTTGTATTCATCCTGGAAAAGCATCAGTGGTTAACCTTACATTTCCAACATGTTACTTCATATTCCAGAAAGCTAATGGTTACCAACAACACAAGAGACACATAAATGTTCTTTTTTTATGGGCAAGTTGCTGGTTTATTGGTGAGTTGCTTTCATATGAATGAATGGGCTGCCATGTTCAAATACCACAACATGAATTCATTCATCACTTCTACCAACACATCAAACAGCTTATTTATGGCAACCGCACATTTGTAAGTTAACATACCTGAGATTTTGCCACTGAATGCTGAAATTCACAGCAGGCTAAAGTTAACAGTGTAGAAGGCATTTTCAAATTATTTCACCCCTTAGTTATTAAAGCAGAAAACACAGCACAGACATATTATCACCTTATAAAGTTGCTGTGGTGGACGTTTTAGCAACATTTGCCTGGGACTGTTTACCCATCCAACAGACATGGAGCAACATTAGCATTCATTTGAAGTCATGTTTCAAACCACCCCACAAAAGTCACGTATTCACTCCCTTTGTAGCTACACTTTTGTCTCCACCAACCCCTGAATAAACTATCCGGCTCTTTAGCTGCTCGACTATGTTCACCAGCTAGTTTTTACTTTGTCTGTCTGTCATTTGGAAATGGAAAAGAGAACTGAAACAGTAAAGTGGTGGGCTGTAAAACCAAAACAATCAAACAACCAAACTCCATGGAACTAAGGGGAGTTGTTTGGTGGTAATTTTGTGTTGGTTTGTGTCTACAAGCAACTCCTTTCACTTCAGGCATATGTCATCCAATGTTGATTAAATACTAATGTTAATTTAAGAAAAAAAATATTGATTAGTGCAGCTTCAAGTTAATCTTCCTCTGCTTTACATTCATTTGTCAGATATTTTCTGCTGGATAAAGAACCTGGACTGGAGTGGTTTCCTCCTAAACAAACCACTAAAGGTGACGAGACTTTTTCAGACATGACACCAGAGATTGTTGACATTTACAGCAATCTGAGGTCATGCTGAGATCATGGTGAAACACTTGCTTTGAAGAAAAAATTCACTTATCTTCAGTTCACTTATTATTTAATGTTAATGAAAACATATTGTATTGTATCTTGTAGGAAAACAGGGAGAGAATTCTTTCACTGCTGTGTAGGGAACTAATTTCAGGTTGTACACATGAACTTATTTTTGTAGGATAGTCTTTACTCTGGTTATTGGTTTGACTGTCTGTTGTTCTCATGCTGTCACTTTGCAACAACTGCATGATCAGTGCACTCATATCAATACTGGCAGCTAAAATAGCTCACATGAGACTCTGCTAAGAGTGTAATTAAACATATGGTTAGATATTATATTGACTTAAATCCAAGCAAGACACTGTCTGTGTTTCTGTATTCCACTCCATACCCTTCTACCGAGGACCAAATCCTTCCTTTAATTGACCACCAAAGCCATCACCATGTGCTGCTAAGGTGCCAGATTTAATTGAGAAGAGATGTCAGCTTTAGGATTGGTAGACTCAATTCTAGTGCTCCTCAGAGTCTGGCAAGAGTCCGCAAAGTCAATGAAAGCCTTGAACTTTCAGACAGAATGAAAGAAATGAAAGCAGGCGATTGAGATAGGGGGGCAGGAAAATGGCCAAGAGGGGAAAGGCAGCAGGACGAAATGCAGGAGGGAGTAAAGAGACCAAAGAAGGAGAAGGAGGACGGTCAAAGAGAAACGGAACACAGAGTAGATATGCCCCTATTCAACTGCCAGCCAGTCTCTATGTTGCTGAATTACACCTGATCCAAGAAGTGCAGTGAGTTCCCTCCTCTGAGAGAGTTAGGGCCTCCGAGTTGATACATCAGCCCAATGGAGAAACTTAACAGCATAGGCATCATTCTTCATTGCAAAACCCTGACACTTTTATTACCTCGCTTTTCTGAGGATCCCTATTTATAGTGTAGCAATGCTGCTATAGATACAAAGAGAACAGCAGCCTAGAGAGGCAGCTGAAGAGTGAGTTTAATACTTTACACACCATGGAGTTCCACTTTTAACATTTAGATTTAACGCTGTGAAAAAGAGGAGCATGCAAAAATATGTGCTGGCTCTTTGCTTATAAAAAAAGCAATATAAAGCTATGTTGGTGTTTTCACAGTCATGAATAAAAATGGCTCCACATACAGAAGCCATACATCTTGTTTTGCATTCAAAGGGCTCTCTGTGATGCTGATCAAATGGATACGCTGTTCCTACCTCATTCTCCTTGAGACTTCTCTCTGTCTCTTTCTTTCCGTGGAACAACAACAACACTAGAAGCAGAACAAGGATGCTCTGCAAGGTGCTTTTTTTTTTTCTTGGGAAATTTCCTCATGTCACTGGCTTAAAAAATTAGACATTCATTGGCAGCATTCACTGTGTCTCAGCAGCTGACAGAAAGAATAAATGTGCTTCTCTTTGTAACGATCACTTCAGGCCTCTTATATCTCCCTAGCACGTTGAATATCAAGAAAAGCACACAAGCAGACCCTGATCGAGTCTCTTAATGAGACCTAATGGTCCTAATTCTCTGCATCAATAGAAAATCCTTTATTTTCTTTCTGCATTCAAGGCAACAGAAGAAGAAGATTACGTTCCCACAGCAACAGGAGGGACACAGTGAGTTTTGAGCTTTTCACGCTGAGAACAAAGATAACTCCACAGATTCGAGGACCGTGCAGTTTGCTGATTGTTAAAGGAAACACCGTTTAAAGACTATGCTAACCAAACCAAGGAAGAGAATCAAATGTCCTTTCATTTTCTTTTACCAACAGCAAGGATCGATAGTGACCTGCAGAAAACCACTCATACCAGATTGGTATTTTGTTGTACTGATCAGTTGTGTTTTTCAAAAGCAATACTACCAAAATTTTAAGAATTGATGTGACTTTTGACATGGGGAAAAAAATAAATACTCATGATAATTTAAATCATTAAATTTTAGAAAATGCACTGACACACTTTCTTGCTGAGAGATTAACACCATTCTCATGTCTCTGCGTTATAACATTAAATAGAGCTGGGAGTCAGTTAGCTTAGATTAGCACGAAGACAGACAGCAGTGTGAAACAGCTAGCCTTGCAGAGACTCTGTGAAATGTACAGAAAAAGCTAGTTAGCTAAGTTAAAAGTTAGCTAAAGATTCCATCGATGTTAGAAGGTGTAGCTTATCTCTACAAAGTCACAGGGAGACCACGTGCAAAGATGAGTCGGGACACAAGACATGGTTGTATCTGTGCGCTGTCCATGTTCAATTATTCTGAGCATGTAAACTGGGAAGGAACTTATCAAATACAGACTGAGAGACATCAAACAGCTTTCATTTTCTTTTGTTTAATCAGACAATTGGATTTAGCTACAATTGTAAGTTGCAAGAATTACCAATGTTACTACATCACCACAATACACAAAATTTAACTAAATTACTGAATTGGAATTTTTAGGCAGCAACAATGCATTTAATCAAGTAATGGTGAAGGGATTATGAGGCCTTAATTCTAAATGAAGTACAGTGTTAGAATCATTTTACTTGATGTTCTCACAAAACACTGTGTGTGTAGACTTCACCAGTTTTATTCTCCAGCATGGGATTTTCTTCGTGCAGCTGGCTGCTCTTCCCTCTTGTTTTCACTGATAAGCAACTCATGTCTCATGTTGTTGTTATTCTTACAAAACTTCATTATAGATTGGGATCAATTTTCATCTTTTGGGCTCACACTGCATCACACGAACGCAGTGCAGCGATCTGGGTGCTTGCAATCAATTTTGATAAGTTTGCTCTTTTTTATCAGTAGCGTTCGGAGACTGAATGAAATGGGCACATAGTCTCATCTTCTCTCTACTTCTATGCTCAGTTGAATAACTAAGTGAAAAGTGTGATGGTCAAAATTAGAGCATGAACCAATCCAATCCGGCTTTTATCTCTTTTTCTCCAAGGCTACTGTATGACCTTTTCTTCCTCTAATTGGTTTATGGAAAGTCTCTAACAGCTGCACTGAAGCTTTGCAAGATAAGTAAAGGCTGTTTAAAATGTCTTTTTTATTCCCCTGTGTGAAGACTGAACTTGTACTAGTCCTTAAAGCAATGTCATGCATGATTAAAAAAAAATAGTTCTTTTTCATAAACTGTGAAAAAGTGTAGTCCTGTAAAATTCATTGAGGCTAATTGATTGCTCAGCTTTGGAAAATCAATCAGAGTCAGTCAGAATCAGATGTCTTGGGGAGAAATTCCAAATGTGGTTTTATTTGGAGAAACGATAGTTTTGAAGTTCATAAATCATCTTAACGGCTCAAATTGTTCTTTTTGGCCAGGCGAGATTATTGATCAGGAAATCAATGGTCCCCTTGGGCTTTACATGCATGGGCCAGGCATGACCATAAAGCAGCCCATGAGGGCCCTTCCCGTGTGGCTCCTGGGTGCTTCTTGAAATGTCTGAGCTTAGCAGGGCTATGTTTTGTTACCATGTAATGTAATGCCACACTGATTCACCATTTCTTCGTATGAACTATACTGTGCTTCATTGTAATTCCGGCCAGCTATGACTGTGATGTGACATTTTCTTGAAGTGTAATTGTTGGGAGCAAAAGGCTTGAGTAAGCTACATGGGCCAACCAGGCAAATCATTGGTACATCTTTACAGTCCTGAGCAAACTGTTCAGACTGGACCTGCAGAGCCGAGCTTCAATCAGGAGTCTGAGCTGACTCTCAGAAATGACTCACTTAAAATGCCTTGGCTGTGAAGATGCTGGACGTGAGGCATGTCAAAATGAATAATACTGTGCAACACATGGCACCAACTGTTTAGTTTACCAGGCCAGTGTTGTTGGCACGAAGTGATGTCCACTCTCTATGACCCATAATGGCACCGGATGATGAGCTGAGAAATGCAGGTTTTCTGCGGCTCCAGTCCAGAGTGTGCCAGCAGGACTGAAGAGCAGAGCTGTCTCTCTGGAACTTCACCGCAGTGACAGTTCGTGCTTTCAATGGAACTATGCAGTTTGATGGGCCAAAGAAATGGATGGTGCTGTTTTTTTTTTTTTTCTCGACTAAAAACGTTTTTCTTTTTTTCACTTCAGTGGTTCACTTGGAAAAAAAAAAAAATCTAAGTCCAGGAATACAGCAGATGTGATATCTGTCTCCTAAACATGATAATTAAACAGAATACTAAGGATTTTTTCTGAATAAGCTGCTAATTCATGTTTTTTAGTCATAAGTCATTAATTTAGCCATTACAGTGTGTCATAGTTCCTTTACTTACAGAAATCCCCTTTATTTCACACATTTTCACCCAAATATGTATTTGGGCTTTATCTAATCTAAGTTATTTTGGAACATGATCTAGAATTTGAAAGTAATTATTATTTCTTAGCCTCAATCGTGGTATGGCTCGAGGGATGGCAACGTCTGTCAGGTCGCCCACTGATTTGGTCCAGACTGAAATATCTTAACAACTATCGTATGGCTTGCCATGACATTTCGTACAGACATCTATGGGACCCTGAGTGAAGCCTAACCCTAACCCCTAACCCATGGTCAATAAGTCAGGTGGAAGGAATAATGGTGATAGATGGCTTGGCAGGGTGGCATCACCACCTCTTCCTGGTGTCTGCTAACCCAGCGTTGTCACAGCAGTCACTGTAAGCAGCCTCTCAGCCATCAGTGAGCGGGCCTGTGTCAAACCAAGCCGATGTATCAACTGCTTGATGGATAACATAATGTCCCTGAAAGGACAACATATTGTAATTTTAATTACACCCAGCTCACTTCTCAAGTGTTTTGAGTGTCTGTGGTGTCCAGCTAAGCACACCTGCATTAGCTTAGGGAAATGCTGTCAGTACCTCTGCCCCTCCCCTTTCACCCCTCATACCAGCTCACTCGTATTTACCATCTAGTTATGATGAGTGTGAGCCAATTTAGGCAGCCAGCATATGACTGAGGACTGCACAGGGAAAATGCCCACATCAAATAAACTGTGAACAAATGAACAAAAAATTCATTCATTGTTATTAAGTCACAATGACTCAGTTACTACAGCAGGAACAACATCAATGGTGCTGATTCTGTCTGGTCCGAACTGTCCAGCTCCATCCTTGTCGCAGTTCTTGTTTCCTGTGTTGATTGTCATTGAAGGGTTGCAGGTTCTCATTTTGCACAGTTGCAGCATGTGGTCTGTGGATGATTAAAAGTACAATAGTGCATGCATTTCGAGTCACCTTTTACAGGCTGCACAAAAGGTAGTTGAGGACTGCCATCAGTCTGCAGTTTGAGAACCCTGGATCTACAGACAGGAGATATCAGAGGGAAAAATATAGATGGAACTCCGTTTCTCTCTGGTGATCCAGATCCTCCGGCTCAGCTTGGCGATGGGAGCTGGCTCTTTAGGCTCCCAGACAGCTCTTCATTTGGAACAGCTTCTGGTTCTTATAATTCATCCAAATTTAGAAATGTTTTGACCTATGATTGCTATGTGTTCATGTACATCCCACATCAGTTAGTCAGTGTAATTATACTAAACCTTATAATTCCCAGAAGACCATTGTTCTACATTATTTTTCATTATGTTTACTTATATTTAATGTTGTTACTTAGTGTTTAGCTACAGACAGAAAACACAGTGTGTCTGGTCCTCATGCATAAATGTATGTTTATGGAACTCTGAGTTGCAAAGAAAAAAGGAAAGAGAGGTCCTCAGACGGGAGCCGGCTTCCGTTGTTCTCCTAAAGGAGCCGGCTCACAGAGCGACTCGTTCGCGACCGACACATCACTAGGGAAAAACGTAATTAAGAGTTTTAGATGGAGCCTGGTGTTAATCAGCTGTCCTGCTGCCTCCATATCGTGTCACCTCTGAGAAGATTTGCAATGACATGCGAGTACGCCTGCAGTTAGAGCTCTCTGCCTCACTTCTCCTCTCTTCTCCTCTGCTCCTGCTGACACCAGAGTGGGAAAAATTACCAGAACTCAGAGAGAAAAAAAGAAATAATGTGAAGATGAAAATGACAGACTCCAACTAATTCCTGTCGCTCATTTGCTGGATAAAGAGCAATATGTCCCTCTAATCAGAAATGATGGGCCTGTGGTAACACAGGCGAAAAAGGCATATTCAGACTCGCTGTAGAGGAGGATGACTCTGATTAGATTAATAGTAGCTTGTGCTCGAGGATGTGTTTAGACCTTCAGCTGTCAGGGTAATACATTGATTTTTGTGAGTCAAAGTCAGCAGTGTTCCTTGTGAATGTAGTATACAGTGCGTCTTCCTGTCTCAAATTACACATTCTGTGAGACAGGTAGAAATTTCACCTTAGCCTGACTCCAACTCCCTGTGCTAGTCTCTCATTTCTCCTTCCACTTGCAAATTTGTTTTTCACACTCATTTGCAAAAACTGACCATTTTCCTACCATAAAAAAAGAAATAAAATATATAAATAAAAAACATGCACATTTCACAGTCAGGTGTCTGTCGCTTTTGAGTCACAGACCATCAGCCCACCTGGTATAAACCTCTCTACTTCATTTTATTTGGCTTTTATGCTGGAACTTAAAAGTTACACAGTCTTCTCTGTGTAAAAAATAAATTAAAAATAAAAAAAATCCAAAACCCAATATTTTCAACGCCCACTGCTGAGTTTTTCATCATACATTTAAGTACATTTTGCAGAAGCAAGTTTTTGCTATGCCAGCAGATTCTCTCTGTTGTACATAGCATAAAGGCTTGTACTTATGAAATATTAATTGACATTTAGAAATGTGTCATCCTTTATTATCCTATTAAAGGGTCACTCCACCAGTTTCACACATTAAGTGGGGAACATTATACACCTGTGAAAAGACTTGTATAATGTATTTTGTGGTTCTGGAGGAAGCGAAGGTCACATGACTTACCGGGGTAGATGGCCTGTATTCATGAAGGCTATAAAGTAATATTATTCACTCTTTACTGATTACCTCCTAACAGACAGACAAGCTGGCATCATGACCAAAGAATAATCAGCTGACACCCTGTGTTTGGGTGTAATGTTCCCATTGCTGTGTAGGTGTCCAAATAACCCAATGGTTAGGGTGTTTACCAACCCTGTCTCCTAGAAATCACCTTTCGACATTACTAAATTATTTTCCCAATTATGTTGTGGTGACAAATGTAGTCGTTGAAACCAGACCTTAACATGTGCTGTTAGTCCTAAAACCTAACCATGAAATTCATTATCAGTGAAAATGTTACTGATTTTAGTATTCAGTATTCAGTTTCAGTATCTTCATTTTTACTTTAATCAATTTTCTCATCTCAGTTTCCTACAAAACCCATTAGCTGCTGAAAATGAGTCGTATTGAAATGTCAATTTGAGAAAAGAGAGAGTTGATACAACACAAAAAAAAAAAAGAAAGAAAAAAATTGCTACAGTTTCACATTTGTCTGCACTTTGTTTTGGATGACTTGACTATAAACCTGCACAATACAGTACCTATACACTATGTGCTGACATCTGACAACACAGACAAATCTACTCAGCATGCAGAAACATGAAAGAGAATGAGGTTATAATACACAGGTCCACATGTTCCCCACACACAGAAACATAATGTATACTGTAGATTTTTTTTTTTAAAACTTACCTCTCAGGGAAGGAAAAAGAAAACCTGCAGCTTGTTGTAGCATTCAGTAAACTACACAGTACATATTTACAGCCTATATTGGACAATATCTTATTTATAACATGCTGAGCTTTTTCTTTGCCACAGTCTATTTTCCAACATGAGGCATCAATCGCTTCCAACATACACAGTAGCAACTGCCCTGTTTTCTAATTAATGAACATGGAGGACTACATTCACATGAAAATAGTTCCCTCAGAGAAATTAAAATTCTTTGAACATCTCCCACTGAATTAACCCTACATGTATCTCATGATAAGCTGTAAAAAATGAGATGTGTTGAAGAAAGAAAAGTGGACGGCTTTCCTACTCCTTCTATATTGTCAAAGATACGTTATTATAGTTACGCATCCTTTCTTTTCTCCAACCACAGTGAGCTCGTGAGATAGTGGGATGTCTTTTTAGTTTTACTGAGTGTGGAGAGTCTGTGTCTGTGTGTCAATGAAATTCCACCACTTCCATTTCTCTATCTGTCTCTGTGTTATATAGTATGATGGAGTAAAGTTAGGGAGTCTACACAGGCTTTGTTTTTATTGCACTCTTGCTTGCACTGTGATAAGCTCTAACCCCCAGTGCAGGCTCCACAGCTAGCCAGATAGTGTTTGCTTCGCTTGACTTCCTCAAGAGCTGGCCTGAGAGGCAGATGCACCATGGGAACGAAAAATGGGAAAATAGGAGATGTTAGTGGCTGGTGTCCTGCATGCTCTTACAAATGACAAAAATAGCCCCATGCAAATGGAGACTATTAATAACAGCATTGAAGTTATTCTCCCACAAGCCAAAGACTTTGAAGACAAGAAATTTCCCCTGTGTTTATATAAGACAATGTAGAATTCCTTTTCAATCTGCAAATATTTTTAGAGGTACTTCAGCCTAATTAGATGTTAGAGTGAGGCTGACATCTTACCTTACACCATGGAACTGTCTTCATGCAGCAAACAACATCCTGGGTGTACTCCAAGGAGGCTGGAATGGATGCCAAGAAATGTTTGAAAATACAGTTTGATGCAAATCTGAAGGATCGTAACTGCTTTTTGTATTTAATTTTTTTTTTAGATGAATCATCCAGCAGCATATGACAGTCACTGAAAATGGCAGCAGGCACTAACATCCAGCAGTTCAGTATCACGCTTCGCATGTAGGCAGCGAATTCATGGCAGTGCAGCAAAAAGTAATATAAGTAAAAGAAATCGCTTTCCAATTTCCTTTTGACGTTAGGTACGTTTCAGCATTTTCATATCACTCGTGCCAGAATATCCTTGCTTTTGACAAATTATTAATCCTCTCTGAAGAAGATAGCAGCGGGTTTCTCTAGACTTTTAGAGAATGTGGATCCAGAATGACTGGAGCTCTTCGAGCATTTGCAGCTGCTTTACAGACAGACGGTTGTTATGGTAACGTTTCTATCTCAAGTCTTTGAAGCTGAGGTAGGATATAGTGTGCTCGTATGAAATGGCAGCACCTAAAACTTTTTTTTTGGGGGGGGGGGTTTATCTCAGTGTGCTGGAAAGGTTTTTCCTCCCAGAGCCTAGAAGTCCAGCTGAGGTGATAAAGAAGATAGGCTCACAATCTCAGGCCACTTGATTGGTTTATCAGTTGACCTTTCCCTCACCTTGTAGCACCATATTGATCCTCCAGCTCTTTTTCGAATGCCATGTCACCTGCTCAAGCAGAAACTTTGTACCAGTCAATGATAAAGCAATCCAATGAAGAGCTATTGCTCCCCAGTGATACCTGCCACTTGAAAAGTTTCACTTGAGTAACTTGAAAAAAGAAAGAAACTATCGCTATTTAAGAGAATTAAGTAAAAAAAAAAAACACTTTTGAATGATTACTTCTAAAATATGCATCCCTCTCCAGTCAAAAATGTGTTCTGAGTATTGTTACTTCTCTTTGTGAAGTTTGATGTTTGAGCTTCACTGTGCAGGATGACGTGTGCAGTTTGACACTCAAAGGCTGTTTTCACATTCATCTGCTGAGGAGGGAAAACTTCTCTGCGCTCAGCTTAAATCTCAGTTTCAGACGTGTACGTTTGAGTAACATCACAGCTGGTTTGGAATCCAGGTGTGGTACAAATGCAACTTATACAAGTGTGATATGGAAGCCTGGAGGCTCCAGTGCACAAATGTTTGAACGTTTGCCTATTCATAGGGTTTTTTTTTTTTAATCAGTCAGAACTTTTTTTTTTTCTATTTTTGTGAAATTAACATCAGACACTAATAATTCTTCATATAACAATACAGAGATGGATATTAAAGTTGCATTAACTGATTTATTACCACTTGGGGCAACAAAAGAAGTCTGTGTCTAAGAGCGAGCCCTTTCACATGTCTGGCTCTTTGTTAATATATATATAAAAAAAAACATTGATTGTTGCAGCTTTAAAGATTTGCTCATCATCAGGGTTTTTTTTTCCCTCAGACTTTGAAATTTAAAAAAAAGTCCACTTTAAGTTGCTATGTCCTCAGTGTAGTTCAACAAGCACTACATTTAAAATAACTTTAATTAGGTATTCAATCAGTGTACAACTCAAAGTCTATGCCTGTCTACTTTAATAGGTCAAAACTAGTGAGTGCGTGAAACAGAGAGAAGGAAAACAAAACAAGGCAGACAAGTGAAAGTAAAAGAAGATAGGAGCCAGGGAGGGGCATTAGGAAGTGAGATAACTAGAGGAAAAAGGAATGAGTGGAGGTGAGGAGCAGAGGCCTGGGGCACATTAGGAAGGGAATATGAGACACAAGTGAAAGAATAAAGATAAGAAGTAAGCAAGAAAGGTAAGAAAAACCAAGGGAGAGCAGTGTGAGGGGAAGAGGAAAGAGACAAACCCAGATAAACAGAGATAAAGGGGCTTTAGCTGGGAGGAACACTCAGAGTTGGTGAGGTAATGGTGGGGTGAGATGTGGCTGGTGAGGAAAAAGGGAACAGGGGAAAGACAGAGACATGAAGGATGGAATAAATGAAAGAGGATTTTACTCCGGGGAGACGGATGAGGACGAAGGGAAGGAAAGAGGGGAATAAAAGAAGGGAGTGATTCAGATAGAGAATGATGAAAACAGAAAGCGTGAGAGGAAGGTGAAGAAGCGGAGTGACGGAAAGAGACAAAGAAAGAAAAGGAAGGAGCTGAGAGGGAGTGGAGTGAGTGATGTCCAGAAGGGGCTCAGTACTGCAGTCTTCTCCCTGGTGTGGCCTTGATGGGACTATGACACAAACAGCTTTGGCATACCCTGGTGGACTGCGTTTACACACGCAAACACAACTCATTTTACATCTTAATTCCCCTCCTTTCAACCAAAGATGGCCTTCATCTCGGAAGTGTTATATGCATTTAAATTGCACATGATACTGGTAAGTTAATTGAGAGTGGTGACTTGTAGCCACAACCTTGTGTTTTTGTTTCCTCTGCTGTATGAAATGGTAGTTAGAGGAAGCCATTCAAGGCTAAAGGGGATTATTTCCCATTGAAGCCTTAAGCACCACATGTGCATAATGATGTGTTTAAACATGCACATGTAGTGCTGATGGTGGACATATTACCATGAGCTGCACAACATCATGTAAACAGAGTAAAGCATCACATGTGTTGGGCACAGACTGATGCATTTCACCTAGCTCCACTTCTCCAAGTGCAATTCCTGTTCCTGTCTTTCGCTCAAAATCCTCACATCATTTAAGGGTGAACTTTATTAGTACTAGATAATCTTTATAAAATAACAATTACTTTGATTTCAAAAGTAGCATTATTTTTATTTTATTTTATTTTTTGGCCTCGTACAACTGCACAAGCTAAAACAACAACTGACATTTTATCATATCATTTATCATACATTTACCATAACATATAAAGTTATGGTAAATGTATGATAAAAAAAAGAAGGACTCAGGACTCAGAAAAATATTATCATTCATTTGGAGTCGTGTTTTTGGCCCCCCAAAAAATGGAAGTCCAATGTTCCCTCTCTTGTAGTGTTGTCTGTTTCAGGCTCCATCAGCTCTTGAGTAAAATACCTTGCTCTTTAGCTCACTTGATGCTCCACTGTCTTAACCAGCCAGTTGCCTGTTGGCCATTTTGTGCTGCTGTTCATAGATTTATTTATATTTTTTCACTGAAAACAGTTCCCTGCTGTGACTGGAATAGTTAATTAATGAGAGCGGAGATTATCAGTTAGAAAAAAAAAAGGCTGAAAAGAGGCTTGAAAGGAAAACTGAGGGTAAGTGCAAAGTCAGGTGATAACTTCCTGTGGATTAATCACTTACCCTCAGTTGATCCATTGTAAATAATACTGAATGGTGCAGCTTTAATCTTCCAAGATAAAAGGTTATCTGCTTCTGTGTTGTTCTAAGTGTTTCGTTTGCTGTACAGCACATTGACCAGCCTTTTGATCAAAATGGTGAAAAGACAGATGGACATGTTTTTTGTTGCTAACAGGAAAACAAAAGCAACAGATGACAGTTGAATCCTGTACGTCAGAAACTCTCTATTATTGTCACCCTCTTTATTTCAACTCTCTATTTGTTTCCATTTATGATCCATACAATTATTCGACAACATGTCGCTGCATATTTATCCACTTTCCATTAAGTCAACAGCTTCATTTCCCCTTTGCAGTCCTGCCAAATTGTGTGAAAGGTTTCAGTGTTTTTCGGCCTTGCCTTCATGTCAACTGGTCGCTCTGTCACCCCCAGTTGACATTATGTCTCATAAACAGCTCTTGCCAATTGACAAAGTAATTGCTCAGCTGTTGACATGCTACTGAGAGGCGGAGAAGCTTAATCACTTCTAGATAATGATCAGTTTCAGCTGCCATTTTGGTGTCGACTATCCTGACGTTTGTTTGCAGACTACTAAAAGCTTGTTTTCAGTTGTGTGTGAGACTGTCAATACTGGAGTACCATGACATTTTGCAATCAAAGGCCCAGAGAGGTCTTTTGTTCTGAACAGAGCATACAAAGTGGAGTTAAAATACAAAGTGTCTGTATTTGAGAAGATCCTTATGCTCTGGATTCAACTTTTAAATCTTTTGTTTCACTTTGATCAATCACTTTAGAGCCTCTGAATAGGGCAAAATGAGTTCTGAGGAAGGATTAATTAACAAAAATGATATCAATTATGCACACAGGAAACTTTGTTAATCAGATTAATCTTATTGTCCATTTTTGTTTCATTGTGTTTCATTCTGTACACTGCACTGCAGTCTTTCTCTTTGAAAAGTTTGATTTGGATGAATAATAAAAAAAAAAAAAAAGACTGGAATGTAACTTTATGTTAATTCACAAGATAATTCAGACTCCGTCATATATATCTGTCAGTGCTCTGTTAGCTTCTGCTTTTCTTAGTGATTCCTCCATTCAGCATGAATTAGCACATTCATCCACAGCAGCCAAGTTTAAGGGCCTTGCTATACTGCCATGTACCACGACTTGACATTAAAGGTGACATCTTAAGGTCATGATCACAATTAAAGTATTGGTCTTTCTTTTCTCATCATCGCTGTCATTCTCACACTATGAGCTGAACCAGTTTTCAAAACTGGCTTGGTCTTTGAGGACGGGGGACAGTTAGTTATGCTAATAATATGTTTTCACCACAGTTGGTTAATTGCTGAGGCAACAAGGCTAATGCAAGTGCAATGTGACTGACATTTTGATTCAGTAATTGCAAGTCAAATGGGGATTTCGAAGGGGAGGGTGTACTTGAAACAGACACCCTGTCAAACTTTTATTTTTAAGGGTGTTGCAGTTTTGTCTGGTATTTACACCGGCTGTCTATCGGAGACAGAGATGATCAACAGTTGTGAGCAAGCATGTAAAATAAACAGTAAGAGTATCTGGTAAGTGCTGTTTGAAATGCCAGAAGTTTAATGCGTTGAATATTTTTGGAAAATAATTTTAAGGTTTGGCTGAAAGGATGTTTTTGAGACACATTTTAAGATTTTCTAAAGAAACATTTGAAGGGACAAAAGTAGTTTCCCTGTTTTTCAGCTGGTTGTTCAATGTTGAATTTCAAACTCAGACTGTCATGTATGAGGCGACTCCTGTCTGTGTGTCATCCCCCCGAGCA
This sequence comes from Toxotes lorentzi, assembly GCA_037833715.1. Taxonomy (NCBI): domain Eukaryota; kingdom Metazoa; phylum Chordata; class Actinopteri; family Toxotidae; genus Toxotes; species Toxotes lorentzi. Next base: position 24,084,503 of record JBBMJY010000020.1, read on the forward strand.
GACGAGACCACACATCTCTAACAGGACAAAGCCCATAGGCGCACACACACACATTTCTACAGTGGCATGCACACATGTCCTTCCAACAAGTATGTGCCTAAATACACAAGTTAACACAAACATAGATCCAGTTTTTCTGTGTGGTACCTCCATATGGCAAGAGCCTTTCTTTTTATCCAACACTGCTCTCTCTCTGGCACTGCAGCCTTGCTTGGCCTGTACCATATGTCCACAGTGTTAGTAAGAGGATCTCATGTGGCACATCTTCCTACAAAAACCATCCAAGGGTCCCTGGTGAGCGGCTGGCTTGTTCACAGGGCTTCTGGGGATAGTGAAACTCAGCCAGAGGTGGAAAGGTCCTGGAAGTCTGCGGGCCACAGAGCTTCAGGAGGACATGAGTACTGTGGGAGGTTGAGGATGCCAGGACACTGGTTCTTTTCCAATATATATCGAGATTCAGTTTCTTCTTGTCTAGCCCTGATTGCTGATGTCTGCCAGAAGAGTCAAGGACGCACCTCCTGC
>JBBMJY010000020.1:24085051-24111452 GCA_037833715.1 Toxotes lorentzi
GTGACTCAAGTCAGGCTTGTGAGGTTGCTTTAAACAAGCATAAGCTTGTTGTGGGGAGGAAAATGCTAACAAGAAATGTGGAGGCTAATGAGCAAGAGCAGCAGTCATTTAGTCAGGGAAGGAAAACAGTACAGCTACACATGGACTGATGGATGAAAATAGCATCTATTATGTAAAAGGATGCCCCCCCTCCCCACTGGTGAGGTCAGGTCAAGTGTGTGATAAATGCTAAATAACTGCATGTGCATAAAAGTCCCTCTTTCCTGTATTTTCACCTTTGCTCTATTAATTGTTTTTCTCATGCCTCTTGACACATTCTGTAACCCAGAGCTGAATATCAGTCATGGATCTTACCAGATGGTTAAGTGTAATAAACACTTTTTTTTCACCTAGTTAAGTGTGTTGCTTCTTTTTTGTCTCACAAGTTCACACCCCCAGCTGTCTCTCTGTGCAACAGAGTTGTGATCCTCCACTCTGGAGTGGAGTATCACAGCTGACCATTGATCCCGTCATGGCAGACTCGGCCTTCGTGTCTTGTGATTTGCTCTGAGGACTTGCACAGTGCTTATCAAAGTGCCCGCCTGCTGATTATCTCTCCAAAAGAGCAGAGACCAAAGCTGTGAACACAGAGACTGTTGGATCAGGCTTTTCCACAGGGGCGAGGATAGCAGTGTGCTCCATCAAGAGAAAAACTAAGTTTCAAAGTGGCATACACAGCACTGGTTACACAGTGCTAATTATGCAAAGCACTACCTCCCAGCATGCTAATCTATTACTCCCAGAACCTTGTAGTGTTTTCCTAACTGGTGTTGGGGAGAATTCGATTTACTGTAAACGCAATTAATTATTATGTTACAGGCCTTAAGAAGTATGTACTTTTTGTTTGGGATAGAGTTAACATTTAACAGATGATAAAAGAACAGATGATGTATCTGTTAAACTAATCTGCATTTTCTTCACTGTAAAATCCACACACATCTTTTTATTATGAAACAGCTGCAGGAATTGTTGACTGTGCCTTAACAGCATACTAGCTAAATTTTCAACTGGCTTTTGCAAGCTTACGATGTAAAATGTGTGAAAACATTGTGTTAGGAAGCTTATGATTTATGAGCTCATACATACATACAAATAAGTTTTTGATCAGATGCTGTTCTGATCAGATGCTCAACTGGTTCCTTTCAACCTAAAAGAGGAGTGTTTTCCAGACGTCTGAGTTGTGTGTCCAGTAGTTTGACATTTGGTGGCACACTCCTTCTTGCTGTGAGTTGATTGAGAGTTTATGTGGCAGACTTTCTTTGCTGAGGGACATCTTTCTTTTTGTCAGTACCCAAAGCTCATGACCATAGGTGCAGTTTGGAAAGGTGGGAGCTGGAAAATAGACTGGTAATGAGTCCCTCTTTGCAACACCAACCCATCTGTTGATCTCATCTTCCAACTCACCCTCACTTGTGAACAAGAACCCAAGACACTTGAGTTCCTTCACTGGTGGGAGATTTTTAATTCTGGTGTTAGACCAGGATCATAAGGAGCAATTAAATAAACATGATAATCTGTGATGTTTGATGAAAGGCAAGATTCCGTTGCCGTGAATAAATCACTGCCTGCTTTCATGGCCACATACAAAGATTGTAATGGTTAAATTCCTTTCTTTACAGGTGATCCTGATTCTAACAAAGCTGTATGACTTTCATATTGGCAGCGTCACTGAGAGCACTCTTTGGAGGTGAGTACAAAGGATATTTCTATTCATGAAATATTTACAAGAAAATGTCTTGAATGCTATTTGCCGAACGTGGTTTCTTCCCGTTAGCGGATGGTGGTGGTTATAATGGTCACTTGCCATGAGATTCAGCTATCGTTGCATTTACAAGATGTTAACGTCAGCCTGCAGAGCTACTTTCTCGTCCTCTAATGCTGGACTGAGGGCAGACTGGACACTACAGTGACTCACTATCACAAAGTGGTATTGTGAGACAGGATGAACTGGCGGCTAGCTGGTTAGCATGCTAACATGACATGAAAGCAATAGAAGCAAAACAAGAGTTAACATTAGCTTTCGACCACTCTTGGCGAGTAAAGGGATGAAGTTTTATGCTTAACTCCTAATGCTTGTTCTAGATTGGTAATTAAATGACTCTTAATGCTAGTGTTAGCTAAGTAGCGATAGCAAATAAAGCACCTTTAATGGAGCCCTGACTCCCAAAGGGTAAAATGAGCCTTGTGTGGTAATTCTCTGATTGGCTTGATGTTTTAGTAATTGGTAGCCTAACCTGACAGCATCTGACTCTTTTAATTAACCTCAAAACAAATGCAATCTCTGATTTTCTTTCTCGATCATTTTTCTGTACAACGTGAAAACATCAGTCTCTTTTCCCACCTGTCTGCAGTCACTCCTTATCCTGTCCTCACCCCGTCTGTATCTTGTCCTCAGCCGCTCCTCTGGTGCTGTGAACAGTATGTTCTGGTGTCATGCACGGTCAGACAGGGCACTCAGGGTGGAGGATGCTGTTTGCCATGCTCTTGTTCTGGTGTATTATCTGATGTACCTCACTTCCTCACCCCTACGGGGAATAAAACACACATATACACATGCACACACACACACACACACACTTCTGAAACAACAAGCGTGCTTGTAAAAAGTAAAAAAACACACTTGCAAAAGGATGGGTAACACATCCCTGATGAGTTGAAACTGTGTGTAACCCATTTTCAAATCTGGATAGATACATACAGTTATTCCTTTGTGTGAGTTCTGGGATGCTGCCACACACAGCACAGCATGTTCCTGGGTTGTTTGGCCAGTTTTTCCAGGGAAACAGTGTACTTTAGGGCAACGGATCCCCTGAGGTAATTGACCATTCTCCAAAATCCCTCCCCTAAACAGTGATTGTCCAGTCACAGCTTAGCAACTGCAACTAGGCAGTGTAGGTCTGTCAAGCTTTGGATGTCTCCACATGAAGCGTGTCTCCACACGAGCGATACAGTGCATTTAAAGAGTTTGTCTTTTTTTCTAGCCTCTCTAAAACCAAAAGTACAAGAGAGTGAGTAATGAATTGTGTGTTTATCTGCTTTAACATGCACTACAACTGTTAGCATGCCCAGCTAACTAGCTTACACCCGAACATTGCTTCCAAGGCCAAGGAGCAAATCATTGACTACATTAGTTTATGGGTTTACATATTAAGTTAGAAATACATTTAAAACTGGCACATGCACTTTTTGGAGAGTTTAGGCTGATGTTAGCAGGTTTGTCCTGTTCTAAATTGTACTTTGGTAAGTTTACGCTTAAGCAATCGAACCCACTGTTTCCCCAAATAGTATTACATTAGCCAAACACACCAGTTAGCGTTCATCCTAAAAGCTTTAACCCGTGTAATGTTAAAAGTAAGAACATTTATTGAAACCAAAAAAGTATATAAGCGAAGCAGCCAGACAGGGTTATGTTAGAATGAAATAACAGCCTGATCTTACATTTTTCTACACTGCAACACAAGAAAATGCAGTTTCTTCCTTCCCATGTCTTCTACATGGATCATCAGCTGCTGAGGATGCTATATTCTTAGCAAACAGTCAGTTTTGTGTGTCAGCAGCTATTAATTTTCATATGGGGTAATATGGTCACACCTTAACTGGGTGACTTTAAAGTGACTTCCTATGGTTAAAAGTAACCATCAGACTTTTTTGAGTGACTTGTTTACTCAAGGACAGTCAATCACATCTTTTCATGATTCAGTTTAAATTTGCTTTTTGACTAGCCCGTTCCCCAGTGACGCTGTTCTGTATTGAGAATGCAATTACTGGTTCGAACCCCAACAGCTCTATTTGCCTAAAGAGAGAGGAACAGTAGACTCGTCCATCTGTATGTTGTTTTTTTTTTTCTTTGAGATTTTTGAGTTGACAGTTCTTTAAAGCACAAAACATTTGCGTTTCTTCAAGTCTGCTTATTCTGCCCAGCTTGCAGTGGTAGTTTGACAATGATAAGTGGTGCCAAAGTAACTGCTAGCCATTTTTGACATATAGACAGCTACTGTGTAATTTGGACCCTGAGGCAAAAACATAGCACTGTTTTGGTATTTGAATAAGTGCAAAGAAAATGCAGTCCCTTGACATTGTGCAGTAAGACAGAACAAAGCTGCTTTAGCTGCAGACAATATGGATCATAAAATAGTCTGGATACACTTCTTAAATTATTAAAAGATTGTTTCAGCCGCTACTATCTGCATTTCTAAGCTGACTGCATGCAAGATAGGCATGAGAAAAAAAATCCTTTTCTTCTGCTGTTTGCCCTGTTATACAAATAAGAAAACTTTAGGAAACAGGAAAAAGGCTCAAATTAGAGTTAAAGAGATTGTAAACTTTTAAAGTGATGATCACAAATTGTTCCAAAGTATGTAGTTGTAAACGGTAAACTTTTCTTTAAAGAAAGCTGCATGAGAATTTGAAGTTTGTGCATGTATAGAAAAGATTTGTGTTTGTAAAAATGAGACTATTGTCCATTCATGAAATCTGTGAAACAATAATATCAGTGGTGAGGTAAAAGAATTACTTACAAATACCATACAAAAAAACTGAAAAAAAAAAAAATCTTTTCTACACATACGAACTTGAATTTCTTGTGTTTCCTCATGCATGTTTTCTGTAACAGGCTGGATGTGAGGCCTGCAGCCAGACAAATATTTGGTCACTATTTAACATAAAACAATTACTAGATGTGTACACAAAACGTTTAAGATGTAGCAGAAGCATTACCACTGTGTTAGCAGCAGCATTCTGGCTATATGACAAAACCCAAAACGAACAAATTACAAATCCTAACCAAAGACCACAGGATGGCATTTACCTTCACATGGTACAGAGTTTATGTGTGCCACATGTGCGTGAGTTTACCATTTACTAACGTGTAAAGAACAGGGAAGTAATGAGCTGGGCTACAGGCAGTGGGTTTCCTACTCTCGCTTCTGCCAGTCTGAAGACGAGAGCTGACTGCTGATCCCACCAAGCTGTCTCACCATAGAGGTAATACACAAACTGGAATCCAACCCCAAATAAGATTTTACACACCATTACATAAAGCTCTCATTTACATCTTTACACGTGAATAATATACATAATACACTAAATCCAATCACATAATGTGGCCTCATATTGCTACACATCACATTTATTTTGCATTTATTTTTTCAAAGGTTGTTTCACAACTACAAACTTAAAATTATATCACTTTATAAGCTCAAAATCTTTGTGACCCTAATTTGAGCCCATAAAGGTATACTACCATGTGTGCCAAACTTGAAATCTGTTCACTTTGACGATCCTTATAGTCCCTGTTGCATAAACACCCCCAGACATATCCCCCTCACAACCATCACAGATGGCAGGGAGAGGACAAACTGTAGCTTGCAGGTGAGGTGAAAAGCATCATAATGCAAACTGAATAGAGCTGGAACAAACTTGTGAAAGAAGAGAGTTATGGTCCTCACAACACAAGATGCATTTATCAAGAGCCTGGTTAGTAAAAGATTAGTAATTTCCCTGCTTCATACTCCAACTGATATGTTGTGTATATGATGTTATAGTCAATGGTGCCTCCTTAACTAGTATGTGGTGTAAAATATGTCTCGGTTCCTAAGGTTGGGGATTTATAAAAAGTTTTAAAAGTAGAAGTTGCCTAATGTCAAATGACACATGCATCCTACTAGTTATTTTAGTATGAAGAGGGCAGTGATTACTGGAGTCATCAGGAAGGGTAAAGACTAGCACTGACATTTTGCTTTCAAATAGAAAGTGCAAAAGTTTGAGGTGACCCAAGCTTATTGTTGTGCTTGCACCAATAGTTTTACTCAATTTGTAGCCCAATTCAGTCAGAGACATTTACATCAAGGATTTTTCTGTTTATAGCAAATGCTTATGCAGTTAATGTGGGTTGAGTGGAAAAGCTTCTGCTCTTTGAGGGAGCTTTCAAAGTATTCAAGCAGCAATGTGGATACTGTTGAGAGAGATAATCCCCTTAACAAACGTAAATCTTAAATCAACGATAGCAACTGTGTGAAGGAAGGAGCTGTGATACTGAGAAATTCCAGTTTATACCGGTGTTTTGCACACCTGCATTAATGTTATTGGATGTCATCAGTCAGCTGGTAGTTAATCAGATGATGAATTAGCCAGTGATTGTGAGTCAAGAATGAAACAGCTGATGCCAGTCATCTAATGCAAGCACATAATGTGTCAGTGCTCTGTCTGGGATAATGCTATGCTCCAGTATTGACAGACTGGACAGGGTGGTAAATCATTCTGAGTATCACTGTGCTATCAGTGATGCCATCACTGTTAGCTTACTGCTACCAAGATTTTTTATAAAACTGCCACCTAGCTTACTTCTATTGTTTGCTATTAACATTTCTCCACATCAGGAAATGTGTCTAGAAGAAGTCAATCAAGAAGAGTCATGCTAGAGGTCAGAGATAGAAGGTCTGATAGTGGTGGGCTGGGTTTGCAACGGACAGACAGTCACTTAGCAATTAACTAAGAGTGGTTCAAGCTGCAAGCTCACTCAGGAATTGGGTCCCCTCAGGAATAAACCACATTCCAATTAGAGGTGCTGGTTCTAAAGCTACCACACATGACGGGTTAACTCGTTATTTAAGACACAAAATTTTAAAATGAGCAGGTAAAGTGGGGTTCAGGGGAGGAAAAGCTTTCAGATTACACTGAAAACTGTGTCTTTGAACAGCCGCAAAAATACGCAAAAATACAGCCCAATGAGTACTTATGCAAAGTATTTTCAGCTTTCATCAAAGTACATTTAAGGTAAGCCAACAATATCAACAGGATGTCTGAGTATTATCCCCTGCTCCACAGAATTTTCTTTTTTTGCACACAAATAAGTGATGATTGGACTCACATAAACCTTGGCACTGTCATCAGAGTTAAATGCACCATGACAGTTAAACTCTGTAGGGAAGGCATAATCAGGTGAAGTAACTTATCCATGCTGTGAGAACAGGGACATCACTGTGGTTGGAGATCAGCATTATTGGCAGCACTCCCAGCTCTGTCACTCACCCACAAACCTACAGTGAGGGGAGCAGCTGTCCATCCAGGCTTGACTTTCCACTTTCTGCTGATAGGAATAGTAGAAGTGGACGACGTTGTAGGTTTGATAAAGGGATAAAGATAGAAGGTTAGAACTAGATAGAAACTAGAACTACTATTGAAGCAGCCATTTTCTTGACATCACTGGGCAGTGCTAAGCAACCTGACTGTCTCATGTCAGCTCCGGTCTGTGATTCATCTCTCTGTTGATGGCTAATTGAAATCACAGCTCTGATAGGGTTTGAAGAGGAGCAGAACAGAGGAGAGAATCTTTATCACTTCACAGGAAGACGTCCCAAATGGCAACTCTAACGCTGCCTTTTTGCAAAGGTCAAGGCAGTGGCAACATCTCAAAGTATCGCCCAGTCGGTCTGTCAATTTTAATGAACATCCTGACCTTAAACAATGAAAGCTGATCAGTCAGTCTGTGCATAATTATCAAAGGAGCCTTCATATGTGTGTGGTAGAGGGGAAAGAAATGAAGGCTAGCTATTCATTGTTGACAATAAATCAACTCAGCAAAACAATTCTTCTTCAAAGTTGTTCAGCCTCTCTCATCTGGCCTCTGGAGTATTGTCCCACTGTGGATGAAAATTTATCAAATATGACAAGCCCTGTACTCATTTGCAGGTATTCAGACTTGGGTAAATTAATGCCAACAACAAAGTCATGTTGTGTTTCCCCCCTATCACTGTACGAATTTGACATGTACTATACCTACGTTTTGCAAAACAAGCCTATGCAGTATTTTTTTTTTCTGCCTTATGCAGTGAAATTATTGAAGATGTGCTCACAGTATGTTACTGAATTACTGAGCAGGAAATCTTGGAGCTGAGATGATGCTGATCTCTCACTGTATTCTTATTTGTAGCACTTATTTCTTGTTTTGTGTTCGAGTAACTATTCAGCAGTTGTGAATAAATGCTTGTAAAGAGATGGTCAGTGCACAAACACTGAATCCTCAAACTGAACTGTGTATACTGAACCATCATTGTCAGCCAGAGAAAAAGTAGCTATTAGTGCTGGAGTATGCTACTTCCTTGTTAGCTGAAGTCAAATGCAGCACCTTAAATATTAAAGGGTGATGTGGTGGTTTATTTTGAAGGACTATGTGATGCAACTCAACTTAAAGATGTGGATACAGGAACTGGTTCTCCCTTTATGGCTCTTGCAGAACTTTACCACAGTCACATAATGTGTTAAAAGAACTACAGATGCTACTCAGACAGAATATCAGCAATATTTAATACATATCACATACATATCACTTTACTTATATATATTTTTTCTTTTTAAGACCCAGCCTAGCCAAAACCGCTTTTCAAATACTCCCGTATTTGACACATGAGCTATATTTTCGGGCATGCTAGCGGTGTAGCTCTGGAGATGGGAGTGTCTGTCTCTCAATCTGTCCACCACGTCATCCTATCTCATGATGAACTGTAATAACTTTGGTGATCCCTTATTTTGTAGCTAGCACCACAATTACATAAAAATGCTATGCTTTGTTCAGTATGGTTTAGGACAAAGTACCAGCAAAACTGATGACGTTCCCATCAGACTCAACTGTACTTTGTGTTTAATGCTAGCATCCTAACATGCTAAACTAAGGTGATGAACTTTTGGCCACTTTCACATCAGCATGTTAGCACTTCCACAGAACAAGCAACGTAAGCCAGTATGAGCAAGTTTGCCATTGAAATGCTCCATGAAAGGCAGCAGCACGAGCTGGTTTCTGCCTGCAGGCTCTGCATGCAGTGACTAATATGAAAGACAAAACCAAATGACATTTAAGTTTATTACAACTAGGTAACTGGGTTTGAAGCTCTGACTGGGTCACTAGGTATCAGTCAGCACTGCATGTTAGACAGGCAGTGGACTTGAGCTGTCTCGTAGGCTCGCTCGCAGGCTTTACTTCATAAATAGTGTCGCTATTGTAGTACATTTTACATTTTACAATGCAGTGTCGTTATAAGGTTCTACTTCTTTTAACTGCCTCACTTTCTCTGCAGTGCATGCAGTGGATGTACCTCTCAGTTTAACAATTATTGTCTTATCTGAATCAATATACGTGAAAATGAACACCTCTCCCCCAGTGGGCCTCTAAATGACATAATATATATAACATAATACCACCGATAAACATGTAGTAACTCTATGACTTTTTCATTTTATTCACCAGGAAACTTTGCTGTAGCGTTAGTTTTTTCCTATTTCATTAAGGCAACTTTTCACAATGAATGATCAGGCGTTTGAGCCTAATTATTTTGATTTAATTGGTCTTATTCTCGCCTTCAGCAAATTAACGCTGATCTGATAAAAAAAAAGAGCATTCTCTTCACTCTTCTTTGTCCCGTGTTAACATGCTGATTACAGTTGTAATGATGTTTGGTATGAAGAAAAGTTCATAATGAGGATAACTGCCTGAAATTAGTGTCAATGAAAATGACAGTGATTATGAAGTATTACGCAACAGTAAGATAACTGGTGGGAAGATTTTTGTGTTGCAGTAGTTCCTTCAGGTCTAGAAAATATTGGTAATCCAGAACGTATCAAGGAGGAAAAGGAGAACATCAATTTTACACAGAAATGTCTGTTTACTGGTCATGAGGGTAAAACTCATCCTGTGAAAACATAACCCTTGATGACGCCATCAGCTCTATAACACGAAAAAAGAAGAAAGAATTCCTGGTAATGTAGAAAAATCTGGACTTTTTTTTCTTTCTTTCTCTCCTATAACACTTTCCTATAATACCACACTTTTCCACTGCTGTGTAGCTCAATTGTTCGATTCTTTCCCAAAGTTCTGCGTCACGAATTGAGGTCTTTCTTCCTGTTTGCTGGGAAAAGACCTATGTGCACCTGTGTACTGGCAAACTGAAGAATATTGTGTGTACTGAAACAGGTGATTTCTCTGGATCTAATCAACGCTTCCATGCAACTGTTGTTGATATAGTCATTTATGATGAGGAATCTGAGGTACCCTGAGAGGAGAGTGGTAGATGCTCTGGAAATAGTACTTTTAAAATCAGAAGAAAACCTTCAGCCCTAACAGATATTGAAATCAGTGATTCTTGGCAGAAGAAGCATAGAGAAACACTTGAAGCACTTGAAATACTATAGCACACAGCATTTTCACAAATAGATTACAGCCAGATATTTCATCTCTTTGAATACAGTTTTTCAGACTTGTGTTTGTTCTTTATCCTGGGTTTCTCTGTCCTTCTACTGCATTCATTCTTTAAATTACATTAGTTACAGTGCATTTCCAATATTGCTCTTATGTCTGTAAAAAACTTGAAGAGTGCTTTGTAGTTTGAAAAAACAGATACAGGAAGCTGAATCCCGCCCCTTTAGAATTAATTTCCGCTGCAGACCATGAAAGAGTGAGAAAGACTAAGGGGAAGAAAATGAAACAGTGGATCTGCAGCACTTCTCGTTTGAGAGGGCCATCATTGCTGGAGAGGATTCCCTTGCCTAAATACAGGAGACCATCAGAAAGACAGAGCGGAAGAAAGAGGAGATAGCTCTGTGTTATCGCTCTCTGGCTGTAAACTCCTCCTCTCCCGCTGTGCCAGGATGAGGTCACCTGGGGGTGAGGAGTGACATCCTCTCAAATTGCATCATTTTGCTGAGCATGCTCACAGGCTATGTGATATTTCACAGGTCAGTGCCTATAATAAGGGCCCGGCTCTCTCAGAGAGACCCACCTGATGTCTGTGACCTTTTGCAATTGGACTTGGTATTTCACTCAAAACCTCGCCAACCTGGGCTCACCAGAACTTTTCAAAAGCACTTCTATGACAGCGCTCAGGAGAGGATACGGCTCATATAGCTACTGTAGACTCTCCTAAAATCACTGTATGTGGAAGAAAATAGTGGAAAGTAAGATGAATAATAACTTTCAATAAAAACATTTATTAATAAATTATTATCAAACTCTGCAGCTCTCCTTAGTTCTCTGAAGCAGGGCTCACTCACATTCAGTTTTTGTGCCAAATGAAGTGATGGAGATAACAAACGTCCCAGTCAGACGTATTTCTGTAAGGATGTTGCAGGATCACACGATAGGACTAAAAATCAAGCTCTGCTAAACTCAGAAGTCAGAAGCAGATATATGACATATACCCACCTCTGTGCAGAGAGATTTACTATGTACCTACCTAAAATTAGCTCCAGATCTGTATCAGTGCACAACTTGCAGGCTACATGCAATCATGTTACAGTCTTTCATGTACAGTAATCTGTGGCATTTACAGCAAAGAGGAGAGTTTGGTTCCCTGTCTTTAGTCTTTAGGGAAGTGCCTCCCCACAGGCAGCATAAGTACCCTGTTAAATTTGTACCACACCTGTGAAGAAGCTCTGCCTGAAGGACAAATTCGGGGAACACATGATTCACTTGCTGACATCCCATAACCCATGAGCTCCTCACAGCTACAGTTATGAAGCAAACAAGTGAAAACTGTCTAACAGTGATTACACCGATGACAGTAAGGAGCTGGAAAAAGGAACATTTCCAGAAGGAGACGACAAATCGAAAATAACTTATATAACATATATAAATAACAACATTATAACGCAGCACCACAGATACCAGAGTTTCTCAGTAGTGGAGCAAGTATTTAGATCCTGAAAGTGGCAGAACTGCAATACTGTATAAAAACACATGAAAGTCCGGCACTGAAAAAGCACAATGTACTTAACCAGCAAAAATAAAAAGTAGGGTACTCAAAATTCAGATAAGTGCCCACTCTGACTGCTTTACTATTACAGGCTATATTATATTACTGAATTATTAGTACTAATACATTAATGTGTGAGCAGCATTTTGCTGTTTAACTCTTTTGCATACTGTTGATGAGTGTCATCTGTAAGAGCAAATCCTAAATAAATGTGCATAGTTAGATTCCACATTACATTCCATTACCTTCAAATTAAAGAATATATGCAGTAAAGGGTGGTCGGGGAGAGTGAGGGCTCTGGGGGTTAAGTTCATTGAAGCTACAGTATACCCACCTATCAAACACCACAACACGGATAAACCATATTTTTTCTGGTGGACTGTGCTGTGACCCAAAATATGGCCTCAAGCTCTCCAGCACTCCACAACATTACTTTCTGCCTTGTAACATAAAGGACACAGTGGTTCCAACATTGTCTGTGGACATTGGCATGGTCCATAAATCATGTTATGGACCATGCCAATGGTCAAAATCTCGACATGCCAAGTTGTTTTGTCATCCACATGATATGTTGGTCTTAGTCAGTGCTTTCCATGTTAGCATACAATACATGTAGCTACAAAGATCACAAGTGTCCATCAGAAGCCATTCAAACACAGTATTTGTCAGACAGAACTAGTTAGACTGGATTATTCATAAGCAGCTGTCAACTTGAATCAACACAAAATCCAACACATTTGCAAGCACGACTGTGCATATTATACATTTTACAGGAATGTAAAAAAGACAGCACTCCATTATGAGCAGCTGGAAAAAAAACATCCATCACATGTAGGCTACTCTAGAAGAAATTTCACATGAATTTCTGCAGCCTTTTTGTTTTCGCCTTTGTGTTATACCTTTGAGTTAACGCATAAATCAACCTCACTGTTATTAAAGAGGTCATTTACTCTGATCCTTTCTCCCAATATTTAAATTCTTACCTTTTTAATTACACTCTCTTGGGCTTTTTCCTCATATCCTGAGGCACATATTCATTTTCTTCCTGTCATAACAGCAAATGGTGGATTTCATCACGAGGCTTGGGTCTGGAGGCAATGTGGAATTTCATACTTGTGCGATTCAAGGGCATCTCTCTGCTTTGTTTTTGGCTTGCATAAATCAACTTAAAGTCTCATCAGCCATCCAGCTGGGATCAACACTAATTCTTCTTCCAGTTTAAGAATGATAAACTTAAACCTTTAGTGTTCACAAATTATTAGATTTGTAAACCATCCACATCACTGTTATTGCTTTTTTATTTTTGGTTAAATAATAAACTAATATATCTAGCTCTCTCATGGATTCACAAGCACACAGGCTGGTGAGTGAATACCCCTCAGATGTATGTCAAAATGTCCTATGTTTGTCGACAGCAGCGGGTAGCCTGAGAGTTCTGACTCCGCAGCTTATCTTAAATGACACAAATATTTCCATGGAGGACAACATTCTGACATCAGTCCCCCGAAGCGTCGAGCTGGACTGTGGTGGCTGCTGATGTAGCTGGTGGCGTGGGAGCTTTAGCTAGGTACGTGTTTTGTTTTTTTGCCCATACCAGCTGCTTGCACAAGACAGTGCTGAGGCCACAGGCTCAGATCTGTTGAGATTGTGGACGGGTTGCTGCCAACACTGAGAGACGCTGCCAGAGCTGCCGAATGTGTGAACAGCATGAGAGTGTGTGCAGCACAGGAAGAAAGTTTAGTGAAGGTTGGAGGAACAGTTATTATTTTCCCTCCTTCTACTTACTTACCTCAGTAAAACTTCACTTTCACATGTATGAGTTATAAGTTCCACATGATTGGTTCTGGAGCTGCTTATCAGAAAGAAGAAAGGTACCAGATAAAGGCATTGCAGAGTCATGAAGGATAGCTCCCACTCACCTTCCAGGAGAGCACTCTTTCCCCCTTCTCTTTGGAAATGGCAGCAAAAGGTGTATTTGCCCCTGTGCTGCAGCAACAGGATGCACGCTGGCAAATGAGCAGGGCGATCAAACAAAAGACTTTTAGAGTGTGAAGAGGCTTCTTACACTCCTGCCTGGCTTTTATCGTTCCTACGTTACCAAGTCTCCACCAGGGAAACAGCTGGTGTTCTACGAAACACTCACAGCTTTTGTGAGCCGTTCATCCCCGGCAAGCAACGCTGACAGAAGTGGAGGGAATGATTTAAAATTGGATTCTGCATACACAGTGCATGATGAGCATAAATCCAAAGGAGTTATGGCAGATATAAATCAAAAGTTTGTTTGCAACCTTCATCCATTACGGCACAGTTGAAAGCAGGATTCAGAGAGGTTCCTGTAGTCGGTGAAGCATGTGTGAAGGTATTTCTTTCTCGCCATTTGCCTCAGCACTTATAACAGTTTTCGAGAGTAAGCCTTTTATTTTTAGAGTAACTCCGTAGGTTTACAGATCATTAAGTTATCTTCAAATGCCATGGGATGAATATGTTTGAGGAAATGATGTGTGAAAGCACACCTGACCCCCATGTCTGTGCTCTAAGAATCTCCCTGTAGGTATATACTGAAACAAAGTGGGACAGTGGATTAGCTGTAGCTCAGAGAAATGTAAACTTTACTGATGAAGTTGATTTAAATTAAATGATTAAACCTTTTTTTTTTTTTTGGAGTATGGAGGAGTCAAAGTGACAAAATGTACTTATCACAGCAATAAATCATTTACTAGTTACTATTTTATTCTATTAGTATCTAATTAATTAGGATATAAGGTATATGTTGGAAGTGTTTTATTTTTTTTACCTTACCACCAATCAGTTGATTAAACACATTGAAAGTTCATTTTGTTTTTCTATTTATCTTTCACCTTATTGATCTTCCTTTTTTTCTTCTTTCATATTTGATCATTTATCTATTCCCTATTTTCCACATGCAACAGTTTACATTTTCCTTGAAATACTCACGGCTTTCCTTGTGGTTATATAATGAGTGAGTGAGTATGTGTGTGTCCTAGGGTTTGCTTCATAGAAGTTCACTACTATGCTCTATAGTGCCCAGTAAATTGAGATTTCAGGTACTTTCTGGTCAGCTTCAGTTTCCATCATCACTGAGAGGTGAGTCGCACAGCAGTGGGGCATTGCATCGTGGGATTGTTAGCAGAAAGCTGCCCACGTAGTCCTATAAAGGGCAGCGTCTAGTAAATAGGGAGTGACTTCACACACAGCCAATATCTTCATAACATTGTCCTCTTCTTCAAGTGCATGTCTAAAGAGTTTAAAGAGTTTATACAGTGATTCTATGCAATACGCAGTGTATTGATGATTTACAGTTACCTGCAATAGCTTGTGTCTGGTTAGTTTTATGAGGAGAGTTGGTCTGGAACTTATTGTAATTATATAGCAGTGTTTGAAGTTAAGCTTGCACACGCTCCTCTCAATTGCTCCACGTGTCCCACAAGAAACACAGTTTAATTTATTTTATGGACTGATTGGTGTAGAGGCGAAAAAACTCTCTTTTTTAATCAAGTGCTTAGAGGAGAAGAATAAAGCGTTTGAATTATTTAACTAACGGTATGATTTGTTTGTGTAACCAGTGAAATCTTTGACACTGGCTTTAACGTCAGGGCTTCATATTGGATGGGCATGTTACTGAAAATTCTTTGTTTGATATCTTGCTGTTGTTGCATGTAAAATTTAAGCACTTCAGTGTCAGTGATTGGAAAATGCTTTATACATTGTAAGCAGCCAGTGAGCCACTCAAACAGTTAAAATGTCCAGTTTTCTATTAGAGAAGAGTAAACATCTTTCCCAAGCGTCTTCACCAGCGAGCTCTGTTTCTTCCCCAGTCCCTTTTTTAGCACATGGACTCCCATTTCTTCCTGACCTCGGCTTGTCAGTTATTATCACTAACAACACTCCAGGGACCCTGTTGGAGCACAGACTCAAACCTACCGGCCACTATGGTGCGCTGCCACTCCTCAGCAATACACTCTGTAATAATCTTTCCATTGAATTTGCTGTTTTCCAGGCCTTCTCGTGGCATGAATAATGAACGGAAGTCATTTCTGGTTGTTCTTTGCCCACCAGCTTTGTGGGGTTAAAAGACACACTGGGGAAGCCTGCATTCTGACTTAGATTTAAATCACATATGGTATAGTGACATCCGTGATGGACTGAAAGGGAAGCTGGCTGCTGGTTTACCTCAGAGTAGACCTAGAGGAAGAAAAACAGGTTGGGTAAGGTGACTGAGTCATGGGATGATACAGGTCAGGTCAGTGGCAGACACTCATGCTGAGAACAAGGAGGATGTCAAAAGCAGATTTATCTTTTGTAACCTAAAAAGTCCTTCTAGACCTCATGAAAAAGTTATCATGTCTGGGAGGAATTTTTTAAAGTTTTATACTTTGTTTAAAGATTCATTCTGGAAAAAAGCATTCTAGACTGTGGCGAACAGGGAAGGGGATGAAACAGAGATATTTGCCTACCCGCTGTCAAGGTTGAATGGAGAACACGGGCTGTGAGTGGGATACACGACAAATGTTGTCACTGAGAGCAATCTTTGAATGTCAGCACTTCTGTCCCAGTCTGGATCTTCCTTTAAGGTATTTCCTCAACACTGCATTTGTCAGGCGAGGTGCAATGATGCGGTCAGGGCTATATTTGGTAAGGCCTGATGGCAACATGGGATACTGTGAGGATTTGTTTTACAATTTTTATATCGTCTCCTGTTCTGTCCTCTCTGTTTTGCTTGTTGTTTACATGTATCACACTCTGGCACACGGCTGTTAGGTGAAATCTTTTGTTTTTACACTACAGGATCCTCTCTGACTTTGTATTAGCAGCAGCATGGTTACTAGCATGGTTTGCAGACACATTTCCTGTTTTCTCTTTCTTTCACACATGGGTTGCTTTTATATTTTCCTTTCACCATTTTCCACTGACGCAGGCACAGACATTAACACACACACGCAGATGGATGTGCACATAAACACATTTGTTAATCTGCTGAAAGAAAGACAGACTTTACAGTGCTCAGTCTTTTGAGGTTCCATTATTTTTTTCATGCTTCACTGTCCTCTACTCTCATGTGTGTTTCCCTGACAACTCCGTGCTCTCCCGCAGAAACACCTGCAAATACAGTATCTTCCAATCTCAATGTGGCAATTCTCCAAAGTCATTTCCAATTATGCTTCAGTGGATTCTGCATTAGAGGAGAGATTGTGCAGCAGTTGCCTTAGGTGAAAACATGGAAAGATGCAAGTGTGTGTGTGTGTGTGTGTGTGTGTGTGTGTGTGTGTGTGTGTATGCCACCTTTGAGTATGACTTTGTGAGTGTATGCTTCAGTGTTCACAAGAGTGGAGCACAGACTGAGTGTATATTCCATAGATAAACTCCATGACAGGCTTGTACATTATGGCTCTCCTTGCTGAGATATACTTTGTTGATGGTAGCAGTGATTATTAAATACTGCTGGAGGTGTGCAGCCTCTGCTCCAGACGTTTAGATCTCATGTAATATCGTCTTTTTTTATTCACGAGCCACACGCCAAATATCAGAAAAGTTTTCTTTTCTGTCTTTTGACAATTTGACAATCCCATTTGCTCGTGGAAGCCAGAGGAAATCTGACACTCAGTCCTCAGAGTTCCCTCTGTCTACTTTTTTTTAAAACATGCTTTTTTTGTGCAATACATGTAAATAAACAGCACAACATCATGTATACACCTACCACCACACCACCTCCTCCTGTGAAGTATTTAAAAATGAACAATTAAGACAACAGTGGCTGGTCCCTTTATTTTCTTACCTCCCTGAGATTAACCCTCTGATCCTCAGCTACATCTTTTAATAGCTGTGATTCTGGTGGGTGACTCCAAAAAGTCACAAAGACACACCCCGACATCCAACCAGGGGAACACTGACATGACTGGTTTGAAAGCAGGACATATTGATAAAAGACAGGAATGGCCGAAACAGCAAATGAAATACCTGACACATCAAGGTACTCCATCACTTTGCTACAACAATCCCATACTGCCATAAAGCAGTCCAACTCATTGGCTTTGCAACATTGCCGGCGATGAATGAATACGCATACATAGAGATGTAGGATATAACAGGACAGCTACCATGGAAAAATCTTATGTAAAACAAAGGAATATTATCAGTATTTTGATATGTATTTCACGTTCAGATGTCATTAGTATGTCTTATGTATACAGACCACACTGAACAACAGTGCTTTGAGTGGCCATAATTGTTTTCTCTGTCCCTCTCTCAGATATTTTTTTTTTTTTTTTGGCTTAGCTAATATGAAATGATTGGACAGGGAAGCTGCTCCG
The DNA here is from genome assembly GCA_037833715.1 of Toxotes lorentzi. Lineage (NCBI taxonomy): Eukaryota > Metazoa > Chordata > Actinopteri > Toxotidae > Toxotes > Toxotes lorentzi. Next base: position 24,103,161 of record JBBMJY010000020.1, read on the forward strand.
AATGGAACCAACATGCCAGAGTGAACTCTGCTTGCTGTAACCGTGAACTATGACAACACTATCTGCCTGAATGTTGTCCAGAGTACCAGCTTAGTGTTTTGGATTAAAGCACTTAATAATCCATTGGCTGAATAAAGCAGTACGCTGGCTGCAAGTAACAGACTAATTGCCCAGGGCAACCCATCCATCCATTCATTATCTGTGCCCGCGTACTGCTGTTCAGCCTCACTGAGAGGCTGCAGCCTTTCTCTTCATGCTTCACACAAACTAACAGGGAAACACCCCAGACAGGTCAGCAGTCGCTGCAGGGCCATCACACAGACAAATACATTACAATCTACACTGTGGGCAGTTCAGTCCCAGTGAACATTGATCTTCACTTCACCCAGATGTTGAGACAACCAGGCTGAATTTGATTGGGTTAGGTTAGGTAAGGTTTTATAAACATCTACGTTAAATATATCCATTGTTTCTAGAGTTCAGATTGGGTGAAGGTCTGTTTTGATCAGATTGTTAACATGATCATTTGAATGGCCTTCAGTCATTACCATGCACTCATATAAGCTTTTCAAGTGATTTGCCCTGTTTTCTTGGTGGAGGTTGTCTTGTGCTGTATGCAGCCTGTGAAGAAGATTGTAAGCACTGCTTAGGGTTGAAAAAAGTCCTCCAACTTTTCTGCATGTTCAGATAAAAGAATCATTCACTTGTTTTCATCTACAAATAATTCTCCTCAAAAGATGCTAGAACTTATCCTCAGTGATAATACAGTCAAACACAGTGCTCTTTGGAAATATAGAAATAAAACATATTGAGTTGAAAGGTTCATTGATGGTGTTCTTATTTTTTCAGATTTCAATCAATTCATTTCAGTATCATCACTGTGATCAGTAAGTATCACAAGCTTTATCAAGGAGACCACATTATTATTGGGCTAGAGTGTTACAATGCAATTACTTGGCTTTTTCTGGATTATGGAAAGTTGAAATAACGAAAGTTGGAAGTTTAATTTAAATTTATTATTTGCACGTTGATAGTCTAATTATTTTAGCATCTGAACCTCATACAAAGCAGAAAGCCAAAACAATTCTATAACTGCACAACACACAGCAAAAGAAATGAAAACTGTGAATCCTGGCTTGACGTACCCATGTTGTATTCTGACGCGATGTGCAAATCAAAAGAAATGATCTGTTATTGAAAACTGCATTAATGATACATGAATCATCTCAATAACTTCAGTTTTTACAACTGCTGAATTAAAAGGAAATGGTAAACGTTTCAAAGAGCGAGTATAGAAATACAGCCAATTTAAACTACTTGGTAAACATAAACATCAGAGCAACCACTGAGATTATGCACAGGAGAGGACTGAGATAAGAGAGAGAGAAAGAGCAGATGGAGCTCCAGACTACAACAACCTGCTTCGACGAAGTGACAGATCCAGCAACCGCTGGCACAGGCTAAACCAGGCTACAGTCATTTGAGACTTAAAGCAATGAGTGTACAGTCATACTCTGCGAAGCCCTCTGCTATCACAAGACAGACTAAATATTATACAAACACACTGCACAGCAGCAGGAGTAAATAACAAGGACACATAGTGTCACATATGTGAAAAACAAAACAGCATCTTACCTTAAGAAGACAGGCCTTATTAATTAGCTCCTTAGTTACAGCAGAACAACACTTGAAGCACAAGGCTTTATCCGTATCTATCCATCTTTCACAAGATGAAGCCATTTCCACCACTGAAATAAACCTGAGTTGAGTGATCTTGAAAAACCCTCTGTCCCAAAACACCTGGATTGTAAGATGAAGTACTTATCGTTGGGGCTGGGGCTGCTGCTGGAGTTATCAGGGATGGACACTGAAGTGGTTGAATCATCGACACTTGTCCCTTAAAAGTTTTGCTTTGGTAGGATTTTTATCCCTGTGTAAAAAAATGCTTTATTTTTAATTGCAAACAATACAGAAAAAGTAGTGGGTGTTGCAGCACCCACAGCACCCCCACTTCCTTTGTTGATGCTTGCATGGAAGCGTGAATAGTTGTCAAGCTTCTCAGCTTTTTCCTTTGATGTGTCACCTGTCTGTAAAGTCACTGACATGGTGATGGTTATGTAACTGAGATGGCTAAAAATGGACAGCTCCTCCAGTGACTCTGTTTTCTGTTTAGTGTTTCCTGTTTTATTTTGAAGTTGCCTTCCTTGTGTATTGATTGTCATGTCTGATATGTTTCACCTGTTCCCAGTTACCTCTGTCTCTGTGTTCTCTTCTGTCCTTGTCCCTCCTGTGTTTGTTCCCTCCTTGTGTCTGTGGATTTGCCTCCTTTGTTTTGTTCATGATAGAGTTTCTGAGTTTCTCCTGAGTTTTGTTCCTGCTTGCCTGGACTCTAGTTTCCCCACCCATCAGCCTGTGAGCAAGTTCTGTTATTAAAATATCTTCACTGAACCTGCCTGCTTGAGTGTCTGCTTGGTTCTTTCCCTGTGTTCCTGGCCTCCACTGCAACAAAAAACAAGCTTCCTTTTTGAACAAATTTAGCCCAGTTTTAACCTGGACAGCAGACAGTCATCTTTTGGCCTGCAAACGACCAAATCAGTTCTTACTGAGAAGCTTTAAATTTAGCTGACTTGCATGTCTCTGGAGTGGGAGGACATCAGAGCAGCAGGAGCAAACCCACACACAGAGGACATCCACACTCTGCACAGAAAGGACCATGATTTTCTTATTCTTTCAGCTTTGTACTGCCTGCTCATAAATACATGTTATGGGATGAATTCAAAGCAGGGTCATGTAGCGAGAGAGTTTCAACGCTCAGCAGACATTTTGCTGGACAAATGAAAGCTAGGTTGGGAAGATTTTCAGATTGCCCAAATCTGGTTTCTCCTACAACGTCATCAAATTCTCAGGTGTTTTCTTCTGGTGACAGATCTCTTTAGTTCCTCTCCTGGTCACCCAAAGTTCCCTGGATTGTATCCAGAGAGCGGGCTCGTGTCGAAGACCTGTGGCTGGAGCGGAATTGGCTTTGTCATCCCCCTAGAGTGTGTCCCTAGAACAAAAGACTGCAACAATTCAAACAATTGCAGTGGAAATCTCTGCGACGCATTGAGGCATCTCTACCTCTGACCCCTGAGCACTGCATAGAACGCTTCGGTTCACCAGTGCTGAGAATGTTTTTCAAGCACATCAGTCAGCGAGTGTTCAGAGTCTTCAGGCTGGATTTTGCCGCAGGGTTCTCTGATAAGAAACCTTTTCCTCTCTCTGCCTCTCTCGCTGGCTGAGCCTCGTGTGTCTCAGTGTGACTCTCTTTCTGAGGACAGACAATTGAGTGGTTGCTGCTTCGGTTTGACTCCGACAACCACCTGATGATACTTTCATCTTCAGACCCCTGATGAATATTGATTTGGTGTTTTCTGTTCTCATTGTGTCTGCTGTTTCACACGCAATAGCATTCATTCACAAAACGTTCATCAGCTAGCAAGAGAATGTGAGGTTTACAGTGAGAAGAGTCAGATCAGTAACCTTTTGTTTTCCTTGGAACGATATTGCAGCAGACTTCATTCCTCTTTAATTTCTGTATATGCTTCAGGGTGATGCGCTTTGTTTATACGAGCTAGAGAAACTAAGATGATTTGGTCAGACTTTTCATCCTTCAGTCTTTGAAGTGCATGCCTTTTTTTCTCTCTCTCTCTCTCTCTCTCTTTCCCCAGAGCATGGTCAACAGTGTTGTACACCAACGCTGAATTCTTCTGCTTTACTGGCAGCCATCTGGCAAAACCTCACAAACATCCCTTAATGCAATTTCTGTCTGCCTTTTTTCCAATCATTTGATGTTCAGACACTGCAGTGCACTGCACCGTACTCCCTCCCTGGCTCTTGAAAAAATGGAAGTGAAATCAAATGGAAACCACTTTGTGACTGTGTAGATACAGCAGATGTTATTATGGTGTTTCTGAATTTATTTCAAGAGGAGTCACATTTTTCAAATGTCACACTTTGTAAATGTTAAATGTTTTGTTAAAATACTTGTATAAAGACAGAGAAACGACGTAGCCTGTGCAGGCAGTGCCATCGATTTTGTTCTTTAAATACTGCACCTCCAAGAGGTGAGTCTGTTTCATGGTCACAGGCCTACTGAGAATCCTCCACTCAAGAGAGTCTGATGTAACATCCTGAGTCAAATCTGCCTTAATCTCTTTTTACTGATAGTCACAAAAATATTTCCACCTGCTGTCTTTCACCATAACCCTGAGACAGCTATTAATCCCACAAGAAAGCTCACAAACTGCTTGCCTCAACAGAAATGGAAATGGGTCGCTCTATGCAAAAAGCATACTGGTGTTGTGCTTCAAATTAAAAATACGGAGAACACTCAAGGCAGTTGCAGTATTTTTCTTTCTTCTCTCCATTCTTTCAAGACATTGTCTGTGCAACTTTGCCTCTTCACTTCTCTGCACATGGCGACCAGACAAAACAAGGGGTAAACAAGCGCCTCAGTGTTCAGAGCTGATAGGGGTGAAGCACGTGTCAGTGAAGTGCAGGAGCAGTGACTGAAGAGTTAGAAACATAATCATGTTAATTTTAAGAGGAGGTGCGTTCTTATGTAGGCTGTCATGAAAATGTAGCTACATCCCTTCACAGAAAATTATGATTATGCATTATAACCTTAGTTCTATGAACAAAGATGGAAACTGAAAATTTGCGTATACACGTTTAGCCAAAATAAACCCATTCGTGCTGGTTACTTCTCATAGGCAGGGATGCTGGTTAGAGCTGTGGGTAAAGGGGAACATTTTCTCACCAACCCTTCAACTGGTGATCATCCATTTGCCTTACTTTATACTCCTTACTTCTAGTCCAGTATAAATAAGAAAGCAGAGATTAGTGAAAGGTCTGACAGAATAATCCAAATTTATGAATCCAGACTTTTTTTTTTCCTCTCCCAGTAATCATTTTACCACATCTGAAATTTATCTAGTGGTCCCTCAGAGGGCCCTGAACTCTAGGTTGGGAACAACGGGAGCACCTGACTGTATAGCTCCACCTTCAGTATCTACAACAGTAAAATGATCCATACATTTTGATGTATCAGTATTATTTTCTTTCTTTTTCTTTCTTTTTTGCTTTTGAGCATCATAACTAAGGTATGGTGAAGGTTCGAGAGAGCTGAATGAGTGAAGCCCTAAACTGTATTCTCTGCTGTAAGACAATGACAGCAAGATGTAAATGTCACACACCGGTCACACTGTACCTGCTTCTGTGCAAAGAGCAAACAGGCAGAAATCTCTCCCTACAGACACCAGCCTGCCTGACGGCCACTGTACACCATGCCAGGCTCTTAAATGAACAGACAACCACTGCGGAGTAACGAGACACATGCCACCATACCTAAGTTTGGGTTAGTGACCTGCTATCTTCAGAAACAACAGAAACCTCAAGCCTGTTTCAGTGGGAAAAAAAGGCCCTTCAGAAATTGATGTAATATGAAATTGCAGCATGTATCACTGATAATGCTGAAAAACAGTTTATATTTACATTCAGTTAAGACACTTATACAATTGTTCCTCCATAGAGCTCCTCTTGGTCAGAAACACCACAGGATACCTTTAACTACCCAGAGGTATCCAGCTGAGAACAGGATGCATCAGTAAATGAAGTGGAGTTATCTTGATTTAAGAGGCAGTTAATGCTGTTTTTAGCAGCAGGGGATGTTGCTGTTTAACTGAATTAGAGAACGTTAGCTTGTCCAAAATCAGGCTAATGTTAGTATTGTTTGCCCCAGTGGCAATAGCAAACAATTAAAAGGAAGTCTGATTAATGATTGTACGCATTTTCTATTTGCAGTTCACTTCTCAGACCAGTGTAGCTGACAGTAAAAGATGCACACCTGGGTTTGCAGCTATGGGTTTAGCATGTAGATGCACAGAAACAGAAACAGAAAGGAGTGTGAGAGGAGGAGACCATTGATTCCAACAAAGCTTTTCAGACAGCTGATTGAAGACATAAGTTCTGTGAAGGACTTGCAAGCATCTTGCTGAAAGACACACAGCTGAGTTAAGAGCCTCTTACCTTTTGCTATTTAGCATAGTGTAACCATTCCCTATTTCCAATTTACAACCTGGCCCAAAAAAAATCTGGTCTGGATGGATACCTTTCTTTTGTCATTCTGCCATCTCCCCTAATAAAATCAGCTCATTTTCCTTTTCGTCTTGTGTCGGGTGAGAGAGTGTTTTGGGGGGTCACAGTTAATCTTGGTCCACATCCAAGAGCTGATGTCTCCCTGCTGTCTGGGCCAAAGATATCTCCACTTTCCATTTAAGAAATCTAAGCATATGTATTATGGTGACTAGATGATGAAGGCATATCTGGCAGTAGTGCTTAAAACAATGTCATGCCAAAAACAACATATGTTTGTTATGTATGAAGTCTCCTCTCCTCTCAGTGTGGGTCACCTCTCCTGCTCCAAATCAAATCAGAATCATTCTCACCCCCCCCCCATCACCTCCACTTTAATACGCTGTGGAAATGATGCTGTCTGTCTGGCTCATTATTGTGCTTTGTAATCATAGCAACTACTGTGTCTCTCTGAGACATTCAGGAATGAATTCTTATGTGAAAAATTTCTGCCATTTCTCTGAAACTCTGCTCCCACGGCAGGAGTGCAAGCAGCGGGGCCTGACTACAAAAAGGAAAAATGCGGAAATAGGTGTCATCTTCACTTTCCTCATAACACCGTGAAGTAGACCGCAAATCCAAATGGGAGCTATGCCACAGTTGTGGATGGGTGCTTCGGTCCACTCAGAGAGAAATATTTGAAAATCCTGGACACAGGAATTCAGCCTTGAAAAAAAAAAAAGAAAAAAAAAGGAAAAACCAGTACAGCTCTGTAAATGCTGTAATATTCTACTTGAAGGCAGATTTGGTAGTTACTAGTGATGATGGATTCAAGTAGAGTTTCTAGGGACTAGGCTGGCTAACAGGCTCATTCCCACTGTTAAATTATTAAAGCCCAAGGGTTCAGGAACATCCACATGTTTTTGCACTCGTCATATTTTATTTCATAGTAGTCATTGGGAGAGAATTAATTATTTACAGTGCCGGGTCCCCAGACATTTCGAATGGTTCGTTTTTGCTGGCAACTATGATTAGTTAACCTTCTCTTGTTCTATTGCTAGAGGTTTCACTCCCGCACACAGTGACTGTATATATACAGTACCATATCAGCCTCTATCTGCGTCTTGTTTTAAAGCAGGATGTGATATTGCATTCTTTTTCATCACTGCAAAATAAGTATCATTTCACATGTATCACGCAGTGTCCCAGTAATCCTTAGTCTGTTTGCTCACCCGTTAGATTTTCAAACTTTCAGTCTGCCTTTGACTGGTTTACTTACGATACTGTTTGCCTGCTTTTCACTACGTTTTCCCTTCATTTCCTCCGTCCAGATCGACTGACTATGGCTCCACATATGAGCGGATGAACGACAAGATTGGCTCCAAGACTGTCCTGAGTTACCTCTATGTCTGTCCAACTAACAAGAGGAAGGTGAGATGTCAAGTTATTTTCTTTCATTTCTGTAAGAATTTATCGTCTCTCCAATAAAATCTATATTTAATAAATATAGACCAATAAACCTTTATTTCTACTCCCTGGTTTTACTTGCTGATGCTGTTTGCTTTTAATCCAAACTCAAACCTCCCTGTGTGTTTACCTGTTGAATTCAGCTTAAAGTATATTTGCACAGCTCTTATTCCATCAAAACAACATCAGAGTCAGGTTGTATTCTCAAATCTGCTGTTCTCAAGAAAAAAAGGGTACCTGCACATTGAACACATGCTCCTAAACATTTATATTTTCTAGGTACATCACTATATTCAGATGATCTTTCTTTCTGGGAGTTAAGTATTTGATTGCTTTTCTTTGTTGTCCTTTAAAAATGGAGGGTTTCTGTCCACTGAAATGTTAGAGGGCTTTTAATCTGAAATGGTAATAGGAAGTGTTGAGTTTGCATTAACATTACATCTATTCAGTAGTCAGACACCCCTCTCACTGAGGCTTCTGACGTGAAACATCTGCAGGAGGTCTTGAGTTTCACCGAGAGCAGTTTAACAGCGACTGAAAGAAAAGAAGTGATTGAAATTATTTAGCAAAGCTTCACACTCTTCTTTTTTTTTTTTTATGTAGTTTTTTTTTTTTTTTTTTTTTTTTTTTTCCCCCGCTTTGGTCCCTCTTTGAAAGCTGGCTTTTTTTTCAAGGTTTCGGGTTTTCCCCTGGAAACCCGGGAAACATTTGAAA
>JBBMJY010000020.1:24111552-24151597 GCA_037833715.1 Toxotes lorentzi
AAAGGAAAAAACCCTTTTTCCCCCCAAAACGCTTTTCCGATCTACAGCGACGGAAAAAAAAGAAGGGGGGGAAAGTGTTGAGAAAAGTTTCACCCTTTTTTTTTTTTTTTTTTGTGTGTTTTTTTTTTTTTTTTTTTTTTTTTTTTTTTAATCAGCTTTGGTCATTATTTGAAGGCTGGCTTTTATTTAAGAGTTTATGGTTTTATCTGTGAACCCTGTGGACACTGTGTTAATTGATGGCGCTGCCAACACAGGGAACAATCCAGAAGTGAGTTCTTTCTTGTAATGTATAAAGCTGTTTCTGGCAGCCAATGAAAGTGGAATTTTATGAATTTTAGGAAAATTTCACAAAAAAAGAGAAAGAGAGAAAGAAAAAAGTGTGAGCACTGCCAGCTGCCAACCATCTGCCTGCATCTTTAATCTGCCTGAGAGTTCTGTCAATTACTTATAATTTTATTTTTTTTTCTGACATCCTAAGAATTTATTTAACTTATCAGTATATGGTTTACACTTAATTTTCCACCATCTGCCTTAGTTTTCTCTTTTTAATTTAATAATAAAAAAAGAACACCTTAAAGATGTTTCCTAACCTTCCTGTTTTTTAAAGTACTCATTAAGCTTTCACAAGATTTCACTAGCTGAACTGAATCATGCAACGAACTGATCACCCTAAGGAATATGCTCGCTCCTGGATCATATATTTTATATCAATTTATAGGAAGCATTCTACACCCCTTACGCTTCTACAGTATCTGACAGTATCAGGCAGTAAATCTGATCTGCCCTCATGTTGTGACCTCCACCTGTATGCTGCTCAGAGCACCAATTTGATAGACAAGTGCAACTGTAGCCAAGAGGTCAGAGTTCTGTCGATTCTGCAGCTGAGTTACAGTAGGAGTGTAGTCTCCAGTCTGTAGACCAGACTGCCCCATTGCCTTTAGACTGCCCAAGGCCTTTTCTGTATCAATATGTTCCTAGTTCTGTATCTTAGAAAAATGACTGCGATATAAAAAATACTAATTTACCAAGGTCTTGTTACCGTTCTACTGCTAATTACACCAGATTGTATGCATATGGAGGAGATGAAGTTTACAAAGCGTTAAACTGCTGTGTTCTGGTAACACTGAGCAGGAGACATTAACATTATAGTTTTACAAAGAGCTTAACATGACAATTAGAAGCAATTAGTTGCAACAACAAGTCATTCTGGGAATATTCTCACTGTCGAAAGGGTTTAAGGAGCATGTCTGAGTCAGTGCAGTGTGGGCAATCAATCACTAACTGTTAACTACAAAATCAAAGCTAAAGACGTTTTCATGCTGAACTGCACCTCATTCACACTCACCGAGCATGTTATTAGAAACACCTGTACACCTGCTTATTGATGCCGGTATCCATTCAGCCAATCATGAGCAATGTAATGTTTAAAAGCCTGCAGATACAGGTCAGGAGCTTCAGTTAATGGTCACATCAAACATCAGAATGAGCGGGAAAAAAGTGATCTCAGTGACTTTGTGACATGATTGTTGGTGTCAGTCGAGCTGGTTTGAGTGTTTGTGAAACTGCTGATTTCCTGAGATTTTCTCACACAACAGTCTCTAGAGTTTAACTCAGGATGGAGCCTAAAACCAAAACTAACCAGTGAAGCAGCAGCTCTGAGGACAGAAGCACCTTGTTGATGAGAGAGGTCAGAGGAGAATGGTCAGACTGGTTGGAGCTGACAGAAAGACTACTCTAACTCAGATAACCACTCTGTGCAACTGTGGTCTTCTACAACAGCAGAAGACCATGTCGGGTTCCACTCCTGTCACCCAAGAACAGAAATGTGAGTCCTGTGTCAACAGTCCAGGCTGCTGGTGCTGGTGGTGGTGGTGTAATGGTGTGGGGAATGTTTACTTGGCTCACTTTGGGACCCTTAATACTTTGAGCCCCTTTGGGATGTGATCAAACAGGAGATTGGCAGCTTGAACGTGCTGCTGACAAATCTGTAGAAATGATGTGATGAATCTCAGAGGATGGTTTCCAACATCCTGTGGAATCAGTGCAACCAAGAACTGAGGCTGATTACTTTACTACAGTGCTTGGCGAATGTAAATGATCTGATGAGCAGTTGAAGGACGACGGTATAACTGAATTCATAAATGATCAATTAAAAATGAAAATTTAGTGTTTAGTGTGCTCATCTCTCTCCAGAACACCTTTAAGGAGCATGTGGGTGATAAAGAGGTCTTCACAAATTCAAGGATCTATGAAACTTTTAAACCAGAGGTCATCAGCATAATGATGTGGTACAGAACAAGCCATGGCCATCCAATAATGGAGCTGAGAACTGTCCTGCACTGTGACAGGTGCTGCAGAGTTATCCTTGAAAAAACTATTTTTGTTCAGGTTAACCTGCCTGATCAGACACAAGTTAAATAAATAAAAAATAAATAACAATAAACTTACAGAAAGTGAAGTATGACTCCTGAGTATGACGAGGATGTGCTCGCAGTTGTGGAGGTGCTCGAGTTCATCAGCCTCCCTTTTCCAATGCCGAGCCAAGGTACCGACCCTGAATACGTTTGCATGGCACGGGAGTTAATATGATCCTGAAACTGTTGAGCTAAACCACATCAGGGTGAGGAACAGATCATGGCTGGTGCTGATTACTCTTCATGACTCAGTCTTCCTGCTTTTTTTTTTTTTTTTTTATGTGGGGAAAATTTAATTCCACGTCAAGGGCATAGCAGGAATGCAGTCGCTTAGGTTCTCTCAGTTGCTGATGTGACTTTTTTTTATTTATTTATTTATTTTTTATTTTTTGGTTACCTTGGTTATACGAGATTAGATAAAAAAATATTTAACACCCCCAAGGAGGAAAAAGGGATCTTACACTCATACCACACAAGATACAAGATTACAAGATGTAAATAACACCTAGGAATGATACAGCTGTGATATCAGTTTTACCAAAATACAGATATTTTATATTTTTCTAATCCAGTATATGGCAAAAAAAAAACATGTTATTGCAGGCATGCTACTGTGTTAGTGAGTCATCACAGCCAAAAACTAGTAGCAGTCTCCTGAGAATATTTTACTCTAATGGTTGACCTCTGGCTCTGCCCACAGGCTGATTCTCCCTCCGCACCTTATCTCTGATCTAATTATTTCGATTTGCCATCCTGTAGATGGATGAAAGCCTGCATCCTGGCTACATTCCTCTGTTGCCTCCTTGCATCTGAGTGGCCTTACTTAGCATCTGCCTGTGTTCTAACTAGATAAAAAGGGTCTGGACGCCTAATCACTCATTGTAAGATATAAGTGTCTGCTGCTCTTGCAGAGATTTCTTTCAACCCCAATAAAGGAATCGTTATATGTCCAATGTAGCAATTCTGGAAGCATATGTTGAATTTTTTTCTCCTACACTGTCCAAGAAATAAAGTTGAAGCTGTGACCTTTTACAATGTCACATTATAGATTTGAATGATAGTAATGACATTTAGCACAAAGTTTCTGAAAATGACACCTCCCATGAATCATCTTGGCTAGATTTTGATGTCTTTCTCCGAGCTCAGCCTGCTCTCGGTCCTCGAACGCTTTGATTGAACGGCTGGTAGATTAGGTTAATTTAAAAATAAAGACACGCACAGTTAAAATGCCATTGAGGAAGCAAGACAGAGAAAACATGATAGCTAAATGTGGGTGATTAAGTCCTGATCCATGGTTAATGAGCATATTGCAGCAACAACTCTCTGTTAAAACCTCCCGTCAAAGAGAGACTAAGCTCAATTGATCTGGCGTGACGTGATTCATTTGCTGCAGGGTGTCTCTTTCCCTCCGTCTCTGATCCATACCTCCACTTACCTCATGATCCAACAACTACCGGCTTCTATCTCTGTGCTCCAGCTTATGCACAGCTTAACATCAGGCTGATAAAACACAAAGGTTATCCTTCCAACCTCTATCGATTTAGTATTGTTACCCTCCTCACTGGCCAGCTGCCTCACAAAAGCTGACTGGATGCTGTGAGGGAAATCTTAATCAGCCCTTGCTAATGCTATCGGTCACTGTGATTTTGGAAGTGAGTAATTATTGTTTGAGGGTGATTGTTTTAGTAGGCAGGAGAGAAATTGGCTGCTGCTCCTATTCCCGCCTTTGTATTGGCTTCACATTGGTTGTGGGTTTTCTCTAATCGCAGAGGCGACAGACAGAAACTGGCTTGTTACGATAATGTGCAGGGAAGGGAAGTAATGTGGCTGCTTTCACACTTCCGTGGCGGTAAATGAGTAATGTGAATGTGTCAATACTTTCTAGGCCACATTCCCAGTATTAAAAGAGCACATTGTGAGCCTTGGTGATCAAGGCTCGAAAAAAGATGAGCTAAAAGCACTACAACTGAAGGTTATAGTTACATAGAGAGCATCACTCAGTACAAGGCTTCAACAGAGAGCGAGGGTAGATTTTAATATGAAACGTACACTGTGTGCATATACCTCCTCAGGCATTTCTACTTTTCTATTTAACTGAAAGTCCTGACAGTTGACTCAAAATAAGGCATGGTGAAATTGAATTCCCCATTCATAATAGACTCTGCTGCTTACTCTGATATTATAGAAAATGATTACTGCTTAAAAACTGTAAATTACATGTGACAAGCCCCAAAGACACTGGCAGATATCAGGAGGCCTTGGCGTTACAGGGTGACAGGTAATGAATGGCAAGATTGGCGAGCCTGGGCCAATGAGAAATCCAGGTTGAGAATGTGCTGCCTGTTTATTGGTGCTTAATGAAAAACAATTTATCTAAATCACCACCAGGGAGGGTTCCTGGTTAAAGCTCTGGAAAGAAGGCTAGCATTCCTGTCAGTGACAAATGTGCTGCTGTTTTTCCAATTCATACTGAATTGACGAGAGAAAACACAGCCATTTGGACCAGGAGAACAGTCGCTACCCACAATTCCACCACACAACCCTCGTAGATGCATGGGTGTTGTAGTTTACATCAGAGTAAGGACACTAAGCGATAAGCATAAGAGATAAGCATTTAAAGCTGCACCAGTCCATATGTTCATATTAATTATGGAATAAATGATCAAGCATAATGTGAAGAAATTTGAAATTAGTGACAAACCAGCAGAGAATTATCTCCCGACTCCACAGTGGGAGATTTTTTGAATTCTTCTTGGCTCATTGTTTTGGTCTTTTGGCCAGAAACTGCTTCCATCAGCCTTGTTTCCAACCACAGCAGGAAGCTTCTTTTTTTATTTATTTTTTTTCAGAGGAAGAAAGACTTTGATGAAGCCACTGTACATTACCTACACAGCACCGAGCAGCAGACAGATAAGCTAAAGCAAAAGAAAGAGCTGGAAGGAGAGTGAATATTTGATCTACGTGTTACAGGTTGTTCTGTTCCCAGCTTGTTCTTCTGCCCCAAAGTGGACAAAAAAAAGGAACAATGAATGAGTTCATCTGTTTACATTCAAGAGGCGTTGCGACGGGAGCAAAGGAAGAAGTTAGCTGATGTGACAAAGTCCACATGGGGCTGGCGGTGGATGGATAGGTCAAACAAAATGTCACACTCTCCCATCAAACAGAGGAGACTGCAGTTTGTTTCCCATTTCCAAATAACAGATAGTGTTTTTTTGTTTTTGTTTTTTCCTTGTAGAATTGTGTTGGGTTTTTTTTGTTGACCTTACCTGACCTGCTGATAAGGACGTCAGATCAGACAATGCGTCTATGTGTTGCTCTAAATGCATTGACAAACAACATATTTTATGATTTAACACGGTGGATTTGTTCAATGTGTCACACTCATACTCACCCGCATCACATTTTGTATGATGTAGATGATGATGTAGACCTCATGGTAAAGCTTACAAAATCCAGCTAAATGTTCTGATAATGTAGTTTCTCCCAACATTTTCAGTCGTGTAAATGTATTCAGCGACACAGTCTGATTCAAAAGAATAGCACTTTCTTAAAATATATTACACACCTATTCAAACACGTCTCCTTTAGTTAAAGAGGAATTCATGTGATCATTTTATCTCCTTCCACAAAGACTCTAAATGACTTTAACTGAAAGAAATATGCATTGTGGAATTCTTGGTCTTATTGAATTCTGTAATAACTGTGATAGCTCTGGCAGAAATATTCCAAGCATGAAATTGGAGCGTCTACCACTGTGGCGCTGTTAAATTTGAAATTAGAATTTTGTTGGAAGGAGGAATGCTGAGAGATCACATGCTAAAGGCCTAGCTGATAAGGAAAATAACACACTGTATATGCAGATTCATGCATGGCTGTTTAATGTGTATGTACAGCACTTAATTGTAACGAGACTACAAGCTTCACCACCTCACTGTCATACATTAGGACAAGTCATTACATGATTTTTCCACCTGTGCTGCAGGTGTACTTTTTGGTCTGTATTGGTTTACACACTCAAGAGGTTACTCACCTCTTGTTGCTGTGAACAAGCTTCATCTTATTTTAGACAGAGATGATGAAAACTCTGAGTCTTCACCTCAAAGTGCACAGAGAGAGCCACAGAGCCATGGCAACGGAAGAGTTGTTTGCCAACCGAAAGTCTGACGTGTGCCAAAAGCCTGGACTTTTCTGCTGACACCGCTCCTGCCTCTAACATCTCTCTTCGACCTTCTCTCATCTCCCTATTTTTCCACCTCTTTACTCAAAACTTGTCCTTCAAATCCTTTTTTCCTCCCGTCTTCAAAAACTCATACCAACTCCCCTTACATGTGCGTGTTGCTCTCCTCCTCCTCCCTCTCTCTTTTTCCTGCTCTCAGATTATGGTGTTGACAGATCCGGAGTTTGAGAGCAGCGTGCTCATCAGCTCTGATGAGGGAGCCAGTTACCAGAAGTACCGCCTCACTTTCTACATCCTTAGCCTCTTATTCCACCCCACTGAAGAGGACTGGGCCTTAGCCTACAGTCACGACCAGAAGGTGAGATTGTGCTTGATGTCATCTCTGTTTTTCTGTTCTCACCACAGTTAGCTGCATGTGATTTACTTAGAGCCATCTCTAGCTTTGTGTTTCTCACTACACATATTGACTGGAACATGTAGTTTTCATCAATTTAGCTAATTAACTGATGGTAGAGCATTCATTCATCCTGAATATGAATCTTGCTGAATAACGGAAATTCTAAAATTGTGGTTTGAGCCTTTATTTACCTGAAATGAAGAGAGAACCAGGGCTTTATTTGAAATGTGTTATCATTAGAGGCCCTTTATGTCTGTTATTTAAGTATGTATAATCCTAATTTCATAAGAAACCTTCTGCTGTCATTACTGTTGCTAATGGTTTCTGCTAATGCCAACTAAACACTTTCTCCATTGTTCCACATTAAAGCCTCTCAGGTAGTAATGGGTCATAAGAGCATGGTCACCTCAGCGTTTAGGGCTACGACTGAAATCGGTTAATCAATAGAATCAATAGAATGAGCAGATTTGTTTGGGAGTGAATTTGCATTTAGCAAACTATCTCGTCAGTGCTGACCTTTGAGGGAACAGAAAGAACTACAAACTTCCAAACTGAGGACGTTGTCATATTGGCTGTGTCGTAGCATCAATGCCAATACCAATACAAGTAGAGATACCCTATGTGAATCTTTTTTTTTTTTTTACCGAAACCCAGCTATAATAAGTAGTCATGTCACATATTCAGGTACGTCCAGCCACAAACCATTTAATTTCCATGAAAGGCTTTTTATTGTTTATTTATTTTCCTTGTATTTTCTTAATAACTTCATGAAAGTTTCCCGAACAGAGCTATGTCATTGACATTTATTACAAGGAAAATAGAGACAATGTTCTGAGACAGTCATTTGTTTGTTTAAAGACTATGCCAGTGATTTAACACGGTACTCCTACAACAACGTCTGACTCATGATGGACAGGAAAGTATCAGAATCGATGCAGCAGATCCAGAGATGTCATCTTTTTGATTTCATGCATCCTTCTTACTTGTCAAAACCTGGCGCCTACAATACCCACAATTCATCTTGACTGCCAACAGTTCTGTTGGAAATTCAGGTGTGTTCTGTTAGTAGCTGCTAATGTAGCCTGGAGCTACCAGCCTCAGGCAGAGATGAAGAGCTGGATACAGAGGTCTGGTAAACTCACTTCTTTCAGCTCACACCACACCCCCAGGTACTTTTTAAACTTGTTGTCTATATGAATCCTTTCCACAAACTATTGGAAAATTATTTGGACTCAACAAGCCTGTTTGCTTTTTTGTTTTTTTTTTATTGTGAAATATTTTCAGGAAGTAGGGGAGTGGTCTAACATTGAAAAAGCGCAGTAAAATATAACTCATCAGAAAAAAATCATCAGAATAAAAAAGGTATTTGTAAGAAGAGAAGCTCAGAGCATGGTGAGTGCCTCTGTGCTGTTGTACTAATGGAAGCAATGCTGTGGACACATACATGATGCTGAATGCACCATGTAAGCCATTACAGAAAAGGTGCTAATCATTTTGTTTCTAGCTGTAATTATTAGACCTGGATGTCATCTGTGTTAAGATGTTAGTTTCAAAAGTATAAACAATATGAGCCACAAACATCAGTCCTTTAAAGTGATTCTCACCCTCTCATTTTCCTTACCAGTCTTCATCATGGTGTCACCTTCACTGGGCTTTGCCACACAGTTTGGAGCTCTGCACACTGTCTTCACACAGTGCTCTGAGATTGTACGCAGCAAAAGTCTGCCATTAAGGTCAATGACTATGACCTGAGAGCCAAAGCGATCGCTCTGTTGGGGGGGGCATGGTGCTGGAGGGTGATGATTGGTGAACAGTGGTGGTTGTATCAAACCTGTCAGCAGCAAAGCTTTGAAAAGGTTGTCACTCCGACAACCTGTGAACTAATGTCAGGTTTTGTTTTTTTTTACTGGCAGAGAAAGTTCCAGTATCAGAGGTGAACAATTAAATATCTAAATCAAAAAATGTATAGAAATAGATTCACACAGACATACAAAAATAAGTTTGCCCACTGATCGTGTTTACTAGGTATTAACAATATCCTGTTTATGTTTATCTTTTTAGTAGAGTACCTTAAATTTAGCTGATGTTATGAGTCTTGCTAATTGGGTAGCATTTGTGATCAGCTTTCTAAAGAATCCCTACCTCCTCTCTCAACTCGCATGTACCTCTAAATCTTATTTTGACACATTAACCACTTGGTCATAGAAATCAAAACAAGTTGCGAGGATCAAAACTTTAATATGAGCTCCACTCCTGTGCTCCAGCATTAAAACTCAACACGGAGATTCTGCCGCTGCTATTTTAAAGTGCGAGACTAACTATTGAGACGAACAAGGTAGCCAGGTTCAAGAGGTTCAAATCTCTGTGAAGTCTGGGTAGGAGTGAAGTTGAAAGAGAGGTGCTGCCTGCCTTCAGCCAAGGTTCTGGGCAAAACATAAAATTATTCTGATGGATTGCAAGGAGTAAAAACTACTCATCAGTCACTGCTGTTACATTATTCCAAAACAGTCTTTCCTAATGTTAATTAAAAACTGCCCTTAGCAGCTTACATTATCTGTAAAAATTACAGCGTATACAAAATATGAGGTGTGCCTCCCTCACACATGAAATAGACTCACAAAATCAATGGCGGTAACAGCTATTGATCTCACTGATTAAATACATCTCAGTCATGAAGGCGGGGTATACATCAAGCAGCAGAGTAGGAAGTTCAAGTAATCTGAGGCGGCTGAGACTTGGATTAGGCAACTCAACGTTAACAAGGTAGCACAGGTCGGAGCGCGACATGATCACAGGTATTATGAGGATGTGACTAATGAGACTATAATTTGCATCATCGTCAGGACACCTTGGTACTCGAAGCAAAAGGCCCAGGCATGATTACCACCTCTGCTAGACCCATTCTCATTCCCCTCCCGAATGTGTCATCCACATACTACAACCACCTCCCCACGGCTGTTGTTACACATAACGAATATGTTTTTCATCTAGTTTGTTAAAAGAGGTTTACACAGATTTTATTGGTTGCTTAATTCGACTTGATTTCCCTCACAGCCTCGACACTTTGTCTCGACCGTTGAGCCAGCGGTGAGAAGCTTTAATATGCTCATTTTGTAACTGCCTAATAGTTTTCAGACTGGGTCACTCTGAATTTAATCAGCTGTAAGTTGGTGCTTAGCTGCGGTTATGTGCAGCCCTGAGGACTTAACTTTGAGGCAGGAGTGAAACTCTTTAGTGAGACATCAGAATCCATGTCAGGACAAATAGGCTGGGGTGAAGTATTTTGTTGTAATCCGTGATTCTCTTTTATGACTTTTCTTTAAATTAACATTCAGGTCAGTCCCCTCGTAGAGTAAGTAAATGGGGATATTTTTAGATTTAGAACTCTTAGTGACCTTTCCAGGCTCTTATCTCTTGACTGGGAGGGGTTTGTGGAGACAATTACTCATTGATGTAGTCCCATGTTGGCTTCTGAGAACAAGGCCAGTGTTGCTGCTGCCAACCGAGTGAGTTATGTAAACAGCCTGATAAAGAAGAACAGTAGAAAGAAGAAGCTCCAAACATAGAATGAATAAGAGTTGTCTTATTTTGTTCCCTGTGAACCACCTGAGCTCCCAGTAGACTGGGTGTTGGGGCATTTTGCCTAAAATCTCTTTTTTTGTCTCTTTTATACAAAAGCCCAGAGAAGAAGAGGCTTTTTTTTTTTTTTTTTTCTAATTTCCTGACTTATTCACGAGAGACCTCTGTGCCCTTTAGCGGATGTAAAAACTGCAGCATGTGATGGACTGTTGGCAGATACTAAGTAGAATTTTATGGATGCTGCAGAGAAATACATTTCCTCAAAAAGAAAAAAAAAAGAAGATAAACTCTAATTTAATTTGCAGTGGAACCGTAAGGATTTTTAAACAAAAGGTTTCTATTGTAGCAATAAATATTCCCGTACCTCTGCTTACGCCTCAGTAACCATGAAAGACAAGGCCATGACTCTCTAATGGACTGTGTGGTGATGAATCCATTCAATAATTGCATCAGAGACAAGAGTAGAGCGCTGTACACTGTAATCAAACATTGTTTGCAATCAGCCATTTCCTTATGTGAATTTCTGACCTATGACAGAATGGAATCTTTATCTGGATTATATTTGTGACCAATCATGATTATCTTTAGTCCATATTGTCATCTCCTATCCTTCATGCTGTTATTAAAGAATACTCAGTGTTTTGGTATTGCAGTTGGGGGATTTGTGAGAGACAGATTAAAAGAAGAATTGTCGCAACTGGTGCAGCAGAGGCTGAATTTAAGTCCCTAATATGAGTCAAGCTTCAGAAACAATTAATCCTACACTTCCTGTAATGCAGTCTGATAGCATTCTTTGTCAGACCCACGACTACTACAGTTCGAAACACAAACTTTCTGTTACCAAGACTAAGAGTCTCCAGTATGTAGGAAGACATTTCACCAAAACTGGCAGCTTGAGCAGTACAGGAAGGTATCAAAATGGCAGCTTCACGGTGGCATTAGGCCAACAATCATCGGATCATCAAAGTCATTCAGTTTCAACCTCTGGCACCATGAACAGAGTGCAAACTTTTGAGGAAATCTTTTCAGTAGTTATGTCATATTCATAACCTTTTTAGTGAATTGGTGTCAGCTTTTCCACAAACAAATCTGTGACTGACATATTTTTGTTTTGTTCTCATGCTCTAAAAATGTTCCTGTCAAGTGCCTGTTTTCTTTCCAGCACACCTCTGAACAGTGGTCTGCCTCACACGAGCACACAGACTCACACAGACTCACACAGTGTATTACCTGCTGGTCCGCTGCAGCCTGACCAGCCTGCAGAAACACTGGTTGAGCACTGATAAATTGAAATTCCCCAACTTTGTGTTGCCTTTGAACCCCATGCGGCAAATAACCAAACTTGTGCTTCAAAGAAATAACAAGAGCAACCAGTGTATAGTCACACCGTGAGTGCTGAGTTTAACAAAGACAGGGGATTTCATGGTTCAGCTATAACCTCATAAAGGGTCATCCACACGGAAATGTAGTGTGTATTGATGCTGCACCACAATTGCATTACCATAAGACGGCACATAACAAACCCTAGGTCCAGGCAAACATTTAATTTGCGTGTTTGTATTTCCAGTGGAGGAGCAGCAATCCATTAAGGCTGAGGCTGCTGTAGCAGGGAGCATGGAGCCGGCGTCTCAGTAGCTACCGCAGCTATATTACTGCGTCTCAACTGGAATACATATGGGACTCAACCGAAGCTCTGCATGGCACGGAGCTGGCATCCCACTACATACAGAGGGATTAATGTCATTAGAGAGGTGATGGATGGTTCCGCAGGGAACAGTAATAATACAATAGATCATGACGAATGATCATAGAGGGAGCTGTCTTTGACAGGCTAATTCTAGATGGTAGAGGAAGCGTGCTTCATGTTGAGAAGAAATAAAAAGTATTGGCAGATTAGACTAAGTCACAATCAGTTTGTGAAAATTGCATATTCACTATCAAACCAAGCAAAACCCAATAAAAACATAACTGTAATACTAATTATTATAAACCTAAGACAGAGGGAGAGGCTGTGTGGGAAGTGCATATGTGCAAGTGAGTAGGCACATATGAAAACTTTACAACGTGAACTTGAAAGCGAGAGATGATACCAGGTCAAGCATGGCTTGGTTCATCAGGAAGTGTTTGATTGTGGTTTTGTTGCTCTGGCATGAAGGAACAGTGAAAGGAGCTCTGAAATCAAAGGGAAATTATGGATACAGTGAAGCAGTGATGGCTACATGGCAGGGAGAGGCAGGCACAACAGATGGAGTAACTCGTTCTGATGGAATAGCAGATATGTATTGTCACTTCGTTGTCAAAACAGCAGATGGAGGTGTGCTGCCAGACTGATGGTGGAGTGTATCAACCGCACTGAGATGATGAAACTTTCCTGTACTTAGGAGCCCTCTGTAAAGATTATTCTTCAGTCTTTAAATATATCTCACTGATCTCATGGGAACAAAGTCAATATTGGAAAGTGTTCTGTGTACTTTTGTGTTCTTTATTAGTTTGTTTTTTGTGTGATTACCAAATGCTTCTGTTGTGAAATTGCAACAATATTGGATTTTTGTATTAGCTGGCGCAGAAGACTTGATTACCATGTGGGCAAAGTCATAACTATGCCAGGACCTTCAGCTCCTACAGCCCCGAAAAGTCCCACATTTCACTGCAGGCCAGTTGATTTCTGCACTTTCATTAACTGTCAGTTTGCAAGGGAAACTGTAACACTAAAGGTACAGTGTTAGTTACGGTGGGTTAGGTTTTATTACCTAATATTGTGGTTGTGTATTATAGAGGGGCCCTGGGTTTGGCTCCCTTAAAAACAGCTCATGGTCCATTTACTTGCTTTTCAACTTTAACTTTCAGTTGTTTCACATCAGTTTGTCATCTGCTCAGTCAACTTTCCTTACTCATTATTCTGAGCTCGTGTAGATGTGTACATGTCATTCAGATTGGTCAAGGTTCATTCTTGGCCATGGTGGAAAGAACAGCTGGTTATTTTGTCTTATCTTTCCCAGGTCAAGCATAAAACGTAAACGTACTCCTTAACCCATGTCACCTGACCCTAAATCCTAACCACTGAAATCTGGTTCAGTGGTCAGACCCAACAACACCAAACAAACAAACAAATAGGGCTGATGGCTGTTCAAAACAACCACACCTAAAGGCAGGGTGAAAAGCTTGTCTTACAGAGGGGCAAAACAACAATAATCTGTTAAATATCAGGGTGACAGTTTTTCCTGGACGGCATTTATAGTGTTGCACTCGTTGGTACAGAGAGAAAGAGACAGAAAAAGCTGTGTAAGGAATGAAAGAAAAGAGCTTACAGGAGAAGTTTAAACACTGCTTACTTTCTCACCTCTGCACAGCCGACGAATCATTAATCGTTTGAATTGTAGATTATTGGCTTTGGAAAGCTCTCGCCCAATTCTGACATCACACACACACACACACACACACACACACACACACACACACACACACACACACACACACACATGCATACACATTCACCCATGCTGATGATACACCCTAACCAAACCCCTAACCTTGCACCAACCTCACCTCACCCTAGTCCTATCCTGGGGACCCTTTACAGACATTCATGCCTCTGTAGTTATACACTGGGCAAATAGTATGCTAACTTTAATAATGAGGCTGTGGTCTGGTACTATTTATAGCATTCCACAGTGGGATTTCTTCCCTGTATCCAAAGATCAGATGAGAGTTGTCGTCGTTCCTGGGGGATGAAGGTTTGAAGGTAGAGTCTAGTCTTTCTGCCCTTGGTAAACTCCTTCTGCCCTCTGAAGGTGTTTAGAATTCACCGGCTGAAGGAGGAGCCTTTGATATTTCAACATCCGCAGTAACCTTTACATGTCGCTTACATGGCCACTGCTCTCTTCGAGCTGTGTGAGCCTATCAGCTTTTCATGGAGGAGAAACATATTTGTCAGGGGCTGTGGATAGAGAATAGAGGCTGAAGGTGAGGGGGGCTGGTAGGAGGTGTGTGTGTGTGTGTGTGTGGTAGAGAGGAAGGTGGGGACGTCGGAACAGAGGGAAGGAAATGAACCAATAAATGAGAGCAAATGAAGATTGATGGATCATGCTTGAATTCTTATTAAATAACTAATTTTTATCTGTTATAGAGACTTCGCTGACATCCTCCATTGGCGCAGCAACAGATGAATAGATATCAGTTGATCTGTTTTTTGGCTTGTTTATCAGTTTTCAAACAGGCCTGCAGTGTATTCCCTCATCGTGGCTGCAGCCAAGCCAAGCCCTGATATGACACGCTAGGTTAAAATCACTTCTTAGAATCAAACCCATTCCCTTTTATCACTTCAGCAGAGGTGAGGGAAAACACTTTAATGGTTTGCATATTTCTGTTCTGTGGGGGGTGATGTGACAATTCATATCATTCACTCCTCTTGTCTGTGCGGCGGCTGGCAGCAGGATGGATGCAAGGTCCTCTCTGAGCTGTTCTCTCACTGCGAGGAGTCGAGGTGCGTGTTTTTGGGCTACAGGCAATTATGACATTTATTTTAGTCGGTGGCATCCCGAGAGTGAGCCTGTCAGTGTGTGGAAACACAGGGCAGCAAGGGGGCACCAAACATCATTTACAAAACCATGACGGGAAAGCTCTTGTCACTCTTGCAAGTCAGCTCTGCATTATAGAAGACAGGTGGAATTCATAAAAAGAAGTGCTTTTACTTTGAATCCATTTGTGTTGTTGGTGCCATCGGAAGCTCCTGGGAGACGTTATTGGTTCACTTACATTTGAAGCTCGGGAGAGTAAACACAGGCAAAACAGTCTCAACTCAAGATCAAGTTCTTTGTTTGTTTCTTGATACATGTTACAGGCAGTGGTATAGTGGTGTCTTGCTGTTTAGGTGCACTGTGGCTTCTACATCTACCCCCCAGTTTAGTGGAGGTAAATTTGTAGTATGCGCCTGAAGTAGCTTACTCTTAGTTTTGATATTTTAAATACATTTGGCTGTTTTCCATGCATTTTTATTTTACAGCTGCTACTTTAACCAACTATTTGAATAGTTCCTTCACCAACTATCAACTTTGCATGCCTGCGCTGCTGCCGAGGCCAGTGTGATGTCGTTATTTAACATTATGTCCGTCTCATTATCTCCCTCTGGAGATGCTGCTTAATCTAGCTCATAAATGTCTTTGGTGTAATTGCTGACAATTATTTCCTGTTGACAAAGTTAAAAAGTTAAAAAAGTAGCTTGGAGTGATGGCTTCATATTTGTAGTTGTGTGTACTTAAGTAGTTATGAAGCTGACGGCGAGTGGAGAGACTTCTTTAAGTTTGTCCTTCAGACAGCTCTTCTGCTCATGTCCGATGCTGTTTTATGGGGGTACTTCTGTTGCCTGGGAGGAAGCACTGCCCTAAAGTCAGGGAGCAAAAGTCTGTGTGTAGTAAACAAAGATTACATGGAAGACTGTGACTGCCTGCAGGCCTGCCGTGCAAGATGCACACTGACAGGACTATTTTTAGGTCTATGGTAAATAACGCCTGCCCGGAGGTGGATATATGCTGTGTACCTGCATATACGTGTAGCATGGCAATGATCAGCAAAGACACACACAGTATTTAATCCTTAGTCTGGTTTCCACTACAACAGACATTAGCAAAAAACTGAACCAGTCTCGAGGGACTAAGAGTCACGAGGTCAACAATATCAGTTCTTTCTGCCCTAGGTAACATTAAAGCAAATATTTCTGTTGACTTAAGTAGATAGTGTGATATGAATTATTCAGCGTGTTCCAAATGCCTAATGACTCCCGTTCATTCAGTTGTAGTGGTGGTAAAATTTTGCTGATGTTTGTATAGCCCTTGCCAGAGAACCAACTCGTTGACTCAAGTTTCTTCTCGACTACTTGCAGGCATTATGCAAAAATAGAAAACAATCGTTAGATTGTTGTTTCAAGGGGTATTTTTTCCTTTTATGCATTTTCGTTTCAGTGTTGTTAGAGTTCATTTGGGGGGTGTTTGACAAACCTCAAACACAAAGGCACTCAGTTATTATTAACCTTGTGTGATGTAGTTTCTCTTTAGTTAACCAGGTTCCCTCAGGTTGTGACATGTTTGTTTATTACCACCCCAAGACTTGCATTTTAGGACAACATTAGTAATTTACTAATTGGAGTGTGAAATTATAGGGAGTCCTCTATTACAAAATGCCATTGCACAAATAGGGAGGAGAGGATCAAAGATTTATGGTTCAAAAGTGCTGCGTTACCAGAAAAAAACCTCTATGCAATTTCCACCTCCTCCCAAGCCCATATAGTCTCAACACCATTTCCCTTTTCCTTTCACAATCCCCCTAATGATCGTAACAGGCCTTGGAGCCCATAAATCTGAACAGTAGGGAAACTAAGTGTCTCATCATTATGCAGCCTCCACCTATCTGCTCAAAGAGCATCCATGTAAGGCCCCCAGGACAGCAGCAGCACTTGTTTAAATCCAATCTCATTTCAGTGAGCTCTTCATCACTTTTTTCCCCTCCCGCACCTAATGACGTCCCCGTGCCATATTGTTGTCTTACGTGTAATGGGGATGAGCTGAATTACTCTTCCACTTGACTAATGGTGATGACTGAGTTAAGTTGACAGAGTCATTTTCAGTTGAGGTAATGTTGTTGCTGGCACTTGTTCCCTGAAGAAGTTATGAAGTCTTCCAGGAGGTTTTCATTGGACAGATATCACCTTGGCAGGATTAGAGTTCAAGTGTACATCTGTTCATGTCTGTGAATAGATAAAACCACCAAGCAGTTCTTTCATGTTACATGACAACATTGATCTAAGTCACAACTCAATCCATCAGAAGAAGGTCAAAGCATGTTTGTTTATTTCTTGAGCAATCTGTTCAACCTAAATTATGCCTCTGTTTCCTTCCTGTATGTTCGTCCATGTCCAGGCAAGGTGACCTAGAACTGTAAGAGTGTTTTTTGTTAGAAACTACACCTCAGAAAAGAATAAAGTCCAGGACCCATGTTAGAGAGTCTTAAGACTGGAATCTGGACTGTGCACATCACATAATGGAAAAAATTTCTTGGTATTCCACTGTTTCTTTAGCCTGGATCCAGACTTCTGGATTGCGGCCCACATGTCCAGTTAGTTCAGTGAAACACAGAGTGGGTCTGGTGTTGTGCCCGTTGATGGCTTTATGACATGGGAAATATATTCATCAACAGCCTTGTTTCTAATGATGGACATGAGATGTTGATGAGACTGAACTGACATCAGAAAACAATAACTGTGACAATATTGTTGACAAAAAAAGAGGAGACTAAAATGGAGTTTAGAGTAAAAACTATAACAGAATCAATCTATGTGTTTGATGAGGAAAAAAATGGAGGAGACAAAATGACAGGCTGTTTTTTCAAGCGATAACATAATCCCAATGCACATGTCTCTTGGCTAACCTTTTGCATAAGCTTTGTTTATATTGGAGTGTGAAACATGCCACCCATGCCAAAACAAAATGATAGAGTACAACCTATAATAAACATTTACTCTATGACTATAACACAGTCTCATACAGCACCACCTCCTAGGCCAGGAAAATTACAGAATAAAACCATCAACTTTGTGGCACATTCCTGACAAGACTGAACATTAAAGGTAGGATTTGTTGTAGTGCTTTGGTGCGCAGTTGTGATGATTGTGTTGGGTTTCCTCTTTTCTGGATTATCAGGGTTTGTGTTATCAAACAGAGAATTAAAGTCATAGCATTGACTAACTCATATTGCAAGAGTTGGATTACATAGGATCTGCAAATCTTTCCAGATCTTTTCATTGTTTTATCCTTGTCCATGTCTGCATGTATTGCTTAAATGTCGTCACTGCAAACTTGCATTCATAACCGTGCAACCCTTCATTTTGTGTTTTATTTTAGTTTTATGCTCATTCAGCCTCCAGTCAGAATCTTATTTGAAATCCATTTGTTAGCTAATCTTCTGCTGAATAAAAACTGAAATGAGCATGATGTCAGGTGCTTTCATCAACCAAAACTTTTTAGTTGACTAAAAAACATAGGGTGGGGTTGACTAAACATGACCAAAGCTAAGGTGGACTTTTTATCTCAGGACTATGACAGAATTTGAAAATAGCTGTTAAAAAAAAAAAAAAAAAAAAAAAAAACACTCTCTGCAGTGTTCAATATTTGCTTTTATCTGGCTGTCAAGACTAAAAATCTGTCTATGTAAGGTTGGAAATAATTATTCTGTGTGGGGTGTCTCCCCGATCTTTTTGACATTTGGCCTGAAAAACATATAATAGGTTCACCATTCAAAACTGAACAGAGAATTGGACAAATTTTTCAGTGGCAACAATCTTGGGTTGTTTTTTTTTTTCTTTTTTTTTTTTCCCGTAAATTCTGTGCAGGGACACACAAAAAGAAGTGCAGACACATGACACTGGATCAGCTGTCCAACTCTGTCAACGTCCTAGGTTTTGGAGCTGGTGTTTGCAGTCAGCACAGTGAACTTGGGAAATGGGGAAAAACTCTGTCAAGGAAAATGGGCACGTTACTTTAAACACCACCTACTGCTGCTGCCTGTAACTGCCATTCTTTTCCATCACTGCTCTCTCACACACACAAACACACATTCAAGCACAGACAAACATACGCACTCAAACACCCAAACACAACTAAAATAATGTTTTGGCATACTTGTGTCCCAGACAAAGTAGAAATATTCTCCACTATGTGCTCCCATGGGAATCCAGCAGCCCACCGGCATAACTGCCTCTCTGACAGAGCTGCACAGTCCCTTCAGTCCTTCAATATGCAAACACTGTTTGACTTAATCCACCCTAATGATGCAAATTTATGCTGTTAATTATTTCTAGCTGAATCGTATCCTGGCTAAACGTTTTCAGAAATGCAAATGGGACATCAGACTCAATAAAGTATTCAGGGAAAGAGGGAGAAGACGTTATTCAGGATTACTTTTTTCGTCTTCTTCTTTCTTTCATTCTTTTTCATTTGCATTAGCTCCATAAAAAGAATTTGCATTTTCCATTTTGTAACATTCCTAATATGGGTGATATTGTTGTCTGTGGCTATAGACTTTGGCATTGAACAGTCCTCTTTAGATAAGCTCTTTTAATTCAAACCTTATTTAATAGGAAGCATGCATCTACATCCCTGAGTGCTCTGCTTTCAGGATTGTGCTCTGTCATTGTAATCTTCAGTTGACACCTTTTTTCCCAGTAAATATGATTCCTCATTTAAACCTCTGCTATGTTACATATACAGACTCTAACTGGATGTTCAAACGTCAAACACAGTAAAACAGTTTGCTGGTGAAGAAGCTATTTTTGTCACAGTGTGATTACAGTCAAGAGTGGTTTCAAGCAGGGCCGCTTTCTTCTGATTGAGCTACACTATACTTTAAGCTGTAGACCTCTGTTTCTCAGGTGTTGCAGTCTGTGGCACTGCTGTGATTCAGCACAACTAGCATCTATATGAGGAGAATCATGTCCCTTTTGTTTCTTTTGGTCCAACTGAAATAATCACAGTGGGCCAGTGTATGTGATGGTAGCAGCACAGAGATGCGGTGTAACCGTCCGCCAGTAACTGAAGCTTATAAGCTAAGAACAGACATTCAAACCAAATGAGCCTGACATTATCTGGAAAGTTTTGAAGTTGTTCACAGAGGTACAGCTAAAAATTGCAAGATCATTAGCTACCTATGGTCTGCAGACTGACATTAGCAATGCACTTTTCGTCTGGTGGATGTTTGTTTGGTAGCTTGTTTAGCCAGCAAAGGTGCAACTCACGACATGTGTCAATGCTTGTGGGAGGAGAAGGAGACATTAACTAGAGCGCTACTGTGGGCTGCAGTTCAAAGTCTGGGCCTCCTTTTTGTGGTTTTTCATGGCTGCTGACTCACTGTTAAATACAAAATATAAATATGGTGGTGATTTTTCAAAAGAACACAGGGCACATCGTTTACAGAGCAGATCTGTGTGTGTGCCATAGCAGAACAAAAAAACAAAGAGTTAATATATAATTTATAATCAGTCATAAAATTGTGTCTAATAAGCACTGATACAAAGTGGTCGTTCCTAATTCCTTTCACAAACCAAACCACTTCCTAAAAATCTATCACAGTGTCTATTTGAACAGATCCACTTCCAGCCCCTTCCTGCCCCTGTCTGAAAGATGGCGTTGAGCTTGAGCCAAAAAGGCTGCTCAGCTGCTGCAGTGCATTTCTCAACTCAATGACTCTCCAGATGGCAGGTATCTTTAGTGCTCAGCTCCCTTGTCCTGAGCTGCGACAGCTCTGCCACGCTCCATCGAGCTGCAGCGGGTCCGCCCTCCCAGGGTACATTTAATGGACTTTAATTTGAAACACATGATCAGGACAATACAGACAGTTCACTTGCAAGCACAATGGAGATAATAAGGCTCCTTTTCATGCATATGGGCTTAGCAATTTACAGCATAATTATTTCTAAGTGGAGAGAAATGATTACCTGAAGGCCCAGGTTGAAGACAGCTACTTTATATTATATACAGATTGTGAAGCAGTGGTTTATGCACATGTCTACCTATACAGTACAAGCCTAACAATAAAGTATTATGGGAATTTCTGAACTCCAACAACCAATGTGATATAGGTGGCTAGTTTTTCCAAGCAAATGCTGTTCCAGTACTTGGTCAGCTGAACAGAATAAGGGACTGAGGTACACGTCTCACTGTCAGCTGAGAGTACACACAGTACCTGTGTGACTGCCAGGCAGGTGTGTTGCCTCATATCATTTGTTATGTAGCTCTAAGGCAACAAGATAGCATAACAAGGAATCACTGAGGGAACCCATGAGGTGGTGCAGTGTGAAAGTAAGCAGAGAGCCGGAGGGAATACATTTGTTAGACTTGACTAGGCACACATTAGTGTTTGACACTGATAATCATACAGGTACATCGTCATACATATTTTAATTTGTTGAGTGTGTGCTGGTAACAAGTGGTTGAAAACCACACAGACTTCATGCTGCAATACACTCTTTACTTCACACAAACTCTTTAGGCACACACTGCACCTAAGACAAAAAACATGACTGAATATGTTCCTGTATTTATAATGTGATGATGAAAGGTCATGATCACATATGGAGCATTTGTGATTAGCTGTATAATAATTATGCATTATGGCCCATGCTATATCAATGTACAGTGTCAGTTTAATAGCATGACACTGTGAGGTGAGTAACTGTGTTATAAGCATAATAATCCCGTTGATGTGCCGTCATTTGATATTAAAGCTTTCATCCTTCAAAATGCCTTGATCAGAGTAAATGAATGTCCCCATTCATATAAAAGACATAACGTCTGTCCTCATGAAAATAATCAAAGTCCAGGTGTAAATGGCGCTTGAAAGTTTGACTATGGAAAAGTATTGAAATTATATATTAAAATTTTTCTCACTCACTTACCCACTGGCCTTTTTTTTCCAGCAATTTACTCCACATTGTTCTCTACATTTATAACTGATAAAGACCATAAGATACGGTTGAAAGCACTGGAAAAAAAGCCATTAAGGGGAACTTGATTTAAGATTATTTTGTCAAAAAATAAACTGGCTTCAGGAACTTGCTGTCTGAACTCACCTTATCTGGCTCTACTTTCCCACCAATGATCTAACGTCACCATTAAGATTTGTTGGAACACACAACTGAGCTGGAGGTAGAGCCTCTGGAAAACACACAGCTGAGAATTTTTGCCTCACTACTTTCTGATTACTTTAATATGGCTTCTGATTAGGGCTTCAACTACCTCAACTATATAAATTATCTGCTGATTATTTTCCTGATTAAGTGATTAATAGTTTTTTCTATAAAATGCCAGAATAAATGTCTCCTCC
The DNA here is from genome assembly GCA_037833715.1 of Toxotes lorentzi. Taxonomy (NCBI): domain Eukaryota; kingdom Metazoa; phylum Chordata; class Actinopteri; family Toxotidae; genus Toxotes; species Toxotes lorentzi. The sequence goes on from JBBMJY010000020.1 coordinate 24,133,988, forward strand.
AATTTTCCATCCAAGGTGACATCTTGACACCAAAACAAAGAAAAAGCAGCAAGCCCACACAAAGAATGAGAGAATTATCGTTTTTTTTTCCTTTGTTTGTTTTGTTTTGTTGCTTGAAAAATGACTGAAAGATTAAGTGGTGATCAAACTACTTAATCATTTGGTTGTCTGGCTGTTGATCAGCTAATTAATTCATGGACTAATTGTTTCAGCTCTGCTTCCAACGCATTGCCATATTCTCTGTTCTCTATTTTGGTGAAGCTGACTTCTTGAAGGTACCGATTTTTTCCTGCAGTGATACAGTGGCAAACACTGAGAATGTTATACTTTGTACTCCTTATGGCTTCACTCACAACATTCCAGACTGTTCATTTTCACAGCCTTTTCCTATACCTCCCTCCATAGGATCATCCTTACTGCTGTGTATTTTTGCAGGCTCCATAAATTGTGGGGTATAAAACCAGTCCTCCTCTTCCCTCACATACGGGATATGCCAAGGCGATGCCAACAGAAGCTGTTTGATTTAGAGCACTGTACATAGATGCATCAAGAATTTATGTGAGACTTAATTAGGAGTTATAAAAGTGACTTATAGTAATTGTGTGGGACACAGGGGCCATAATGCAGCAGTTATCATTTCCATAACTTCCAAGTCTCGATTCTTTTCTCAGAACTTTTATGTGTTGGTGGAGCTGTTTGTGCTTTGATGTTAATGCACAAAGCTTTTCTGGGTGGCAGAATGTTGCCGCTGCAATGCTGCAGAAGGAACTGTGCAAATGAAAAAAGGCAGAAAACCCGTGCTTTGCTTTCTGTCACTGCAGTGTGTCACTGCAAAGATGTTACTCAGGTTTACACACATTATCCCAACATCAGGGTAAAAGCCATGACGAAACTGGAACAAATCTGAAGCAAGGAGAGACTGTAAAAAATGTTTTTCAGTCAGAGGAAGTTCTCTTGTGTGTATTTACCTTCTCTTCGTGCCTTGTGTTTCATTTTTCACCACAATGCTAAACAAAAGTCTTGTTGGCTCATTTTGCAAAGTGTGAATGAGCCCTGAAGACTGCAGGGACTCACTTTCAACAACTGTGAATTTTTTCACATCGGTTTTGGTGACTTGTCCAGATCTGAGTCCAGTTTTTTTGGGGGGTGGAAGAATCTCCTTAACAATTCCTACAGTGTCACGCTCATATGAGTGAACTTCACTGAGCTAAAAAAAATCCGCTCAACTGCCAGGATTGGCGACGAGGACATGTCATTACATCACATAGTTGTTTACTCTTGCTGGACCATGGCTGACACAGCAGCAAATGCTTGGAAGTTTGTATTTGAACACTGCATTCTCTCCCTGTCCTGCACGGCTTGTTTTGAGCGGCATGTGCATGGGCATGGAAATGGGTATGGACAACAGGGACATGTCCCTGCCAATGTGTCAAGGTGTTGCTGAATATTTATCATCTCAGACCATCTTGCCATTTTATCTCCACTCTGTGTAACTGGTAAGATCTACGTAGCAACTATTGTAGTTGTTGCCAGGTTTGTGTTTTCTGCTAAATGTTGGTTATCATGATAAAGACTGAACGAGTAGGATATGGCAGTGGCAGTAGTGGAGCTGGTGATGAGTGGTGGTGAATCTGAAACAGTAAGTATTTATAGTTTAAAGGTTTCAGATGTCACAGTATTGAAAATGTCTTCCCTGGACAAAATTAGCATCAGCTGATATATTTAAATTTCAGCTAATAGACCCCCAAAATGTTGAGGGTTCAGGGGTGTAATGAAGGTAGGAGCGAACATTCGGAAATATCACAGGAGGATAAACAAGGAATGGAACCATTTATATAAATACATTGTCTTCCAATACACTGTATAACTAAATAATACATTTTGGTCTTCATCCCACCTATGAATCTCTGTTTGGCTCAGCTGTGAACTGTGTGGATAGTTTTGGTTTTGTTTGTCCAGACTTTAAGATACTTCTTAGATACGTCTTTGGGATTTTGGTCTCAACAATTTGCAGTTTTTATTGGAACTACACAGAAATAGTAGAAATATTAAAACTGCTACAAGTACAAGTACATTGTCTCTGGAAAGAAATGATGTTGCTGAACCTTTGAAATGTAATTTTTCAGAGCTGTGTGCACCACCAACGAAACGCACTATTGTACTGGGGAAGAGGCAGAAATCCCAGACACTGGGTTAATCAGATTTTAGTGAATATTCCCTGTCACACAACTAAACAAAATTATAATCTCTAAATCTGATCCTAAAACACTAACCTTTCCACTGTCAATCTGTAGTGTGACGTTTCAGCATCTGGTTGCATCTGTTGCTTAATAACTACTTGGATTTTTACCTCCCACTGCCTCAAGTAAAATCCATAATGTCTTATTTCCAGTGCAGAATGGAGCAGACAGCCTGTCAATAGACAACATTGTTGTGGGTATAAGTGATCAGCATCTCAGTGGGAGCGGGCAGGAGTAGCATGATGCATCTGGTAATGGTTGGAAATCATGCGGGAACAGGCTGTTGTGGATTAAAAAAAAAAAAAACAGTCCCACACGGGACTCCTGTCACTAATTGGTTGCACAGGTCCAACACATTTTATCATCTGTGAGAATGCTGTGAGAATAATGGTTTGTCTCTGTCTCTCTTTTTCACAGCAGGCTTTTTTTTACAGCTCACAGTGAGAGTTAAGGAAAGCCATTATTATGATCTTAGCCAGTTCTGCCTGTGACAATCAGTGGATTTGGTAGCAGCCTCACAGCTAACAAATAGCTTGTGCAAGTTTGCAGCAGAAAACTAGCAGTAGGGTCAGCTGCTCTGTGGTGTGTGTGTGGGAGCAGCATGGGCTTTGGTTGAACACTGAAAAGCCATGTCATTCTGTCCACAGGGAACATGTCTTTGCACCACTGCTGCCACTAAGACGCTTTTTCCTAACTGATTTCAAGGGTAGACAGCCACTGCAGAGCAGTCATTTTTTTTTTATTCTGATTCATATTTCATCTTGAGCAAAAGTGCACTTACACCAGGTTTTAAATGGATGGATAGCAACAGCAAATGCAATAATGTACATTTCCCTCAAGCACGTCCCTCACACCTCTGAAAGGAGAAAAAAAAAAAAAACAGGCCTCATGAAATTCATCTTTCACATTTTGAATCAATTAATTTCTCATTTAGGTTCCATCTGTGTCTGGTTTACCTCACTACCCCGTGTAGATTTGTTTCCTGTAAAGCACAAGTTAAGGCTACAAGAAGAAAAACAAATGTAGACCAATACATAAACCTTAAGATTTATTCCCTGTACATTTAAACTGAAATCCAATCTCCCTACATAACTTCTAAGCTGAGAGCAGTGAAACAAAACCTGCTTATTATGCCTGTATGCCTCCAGCATAATTTAAATTGTTTGATGGCTAAATGTGATAAAACCAGTGCTGCCTGGAATGAATTTCTTGTGAGACATGGTCCTCAAAGACCTTCACTCTGATCTAAGATACAGAGGGAGACATTCTTTCTGGCTTTCACACACCTTTTGTGTAAACAGTGTTTGAGTGGGTTTTCCCTGTGTGTTGATTAACATGAATTATTCCTGAGAAAAGGAAGCTTGCTCTCACTGTGGAATGGCCTTCTCCACCCGTGGATGTTTTTGTTTTTCTGTTCAAGCTGTGGCAGTGTATTTTTGCATGTATCAATTTGTTATTCCACCAACTTTTGTAGAAATATTATTCACAAGTAGTACTTCAGAAACAACAGACATTTTTCTGAGAATTGTCTCTATCTTTTGGGTTTGTTGTTGTTTTGGTGCTTGATTTTAATTTATTTTTAGTCTTTTCACAAAGACATATTTGTCGCTTTGCTGAAGACAGTTTAGTTTTTGTCCATGTATTTTTTTCCTCTCTGTTTGGTAGTGTATTAAAAAAGGCACTGTTCACTATCATTGATTGTCTTCCTTGGTCATGTGAAATGCAGCTACCTCTGTCCTCTTTAATGAGCTTTAATGAGCAGCTACAATAAACCAATCAATAATAGTCCATTACCAAACATCTGGGGGAAGATTTAAATTGTTGACAGCCTACTTTCATTCTGCACTCATTCCTACTGAGAGGAAATATGAAACAATAACCGACTCAAAAGTTTAAACAAAACAGTAACAGTAGTTCATTTGTCTTTCACATCATTTAGTTTCATTTTTGGACATTTTGTCCTAGTTTACATTTTGAATGGTTACTTTTTATTTATTTTTTGTTTATTTCACAATGTAAAAAATGTTGACAAAAATGATGTTGTTACTCCACACAAACCTGGTTAGGATTTGACAGTCTTCTAAGGAGGCTACACCCTGCTTTTCACAGCACCCTCATCTGAATGACCAACATTACCTGCAAACTGCTGCACAGGTCAGAGCAACCCAAATGTTTTATAAACCTGTCATCAGCATGAATAGATGAGTTTAACAAACATGCTTTCTGCAATTCCTCAATCATCATTTAAACTCCCGCCCCGTGTCGGCTCCCTCAGCTGTCACTGACTCCGTTGGTGGCGTGGCAGCTGGCCGGCCGGGCTTTTGATTTATCGAAGTGAGTGGGAAACTATGAAGCTTACTTTGTGACAGCTCAAAAGCTTTAAAATTTAAGATGTCATTGAATTGATGAATGGAGAGAGGAGAGGCTGAGCCTGCCCGCTGGCGTCATATGTCACTGTCCAAAGTGATGAGGGACCCTGACTGCTGCCCTGTTACACCAACCCAAAGGCTCCGGTGGGGAACCTTTCTTTACAGAGGCTGGAAGAATCAGAAATCAAATTTTCTGTAGAATCGATGCCTATGGGCACTGTATATTAGACTCTGTTCAACTTTACAGAGGTTTAGACAAATGTTTGCTCCCATCTAATACTAATACCTAACCACACAGGGCACAGTGAGATGAATGCTTTAGTCTCCTGCCATTGTTTATCATTGTCAAGCACTCCAAACAGACACATGGCCTTCAAGTGCTGATTAAATGATGGAATAATCACAAGATAACATCTGACACCCAAACGTGAAATCCAAGGACTCACACCAACTTCAAATTACAAGCAGATTATTGCTGCACTCTGCTTATGTATGGCCCCACTGCTGCTGCTGCTGTACATGTTTTGAGAACACTGCTAATGTAATTTTCAAATGGAAAACATACCTGCTGACATAGATAGATTTTTCCTTGCAGAGCTGACAAAGAAATTTGCAGGAAGTGACAAATGTGTATCCTTTTATCAGAGTAAGTGTCAGATTTGCTGTGATAAAAGGCAACAAGTAGGAACATTAGCATAGAGCTCAACTGGGGCCACCGACTCACTGCACTGCAAGGAAATAATAATGTACAGACACAGCAAGATATAAGGGTGCCGTTTCTCCAACATCAATCATTACAGTGTGGGGAAATGCACCCAGGTTATTAATTGTTTGCCCGAACACCAGAAACTGTAATTAGTACATTGAAATTAGGCCACTGGGTCCATGTGGTGCACCTTCACCTCAGCTGAGCTATATATCATTCCTTGCATTTTTATGGGGGCTCATTCTGCAGGACGTTGTTTTTGATTGGGTACTGAGGAAATGGCTTTGTGTCCAACAATTGTTTTTACTGTAACTGCAGTATAAAAACTACTGAATAAAAACAAGTCATTTGCTGATCGAGCTAAAAGTGGCCACATTTATGCCACATCTATTTCGGTTTTAATGTATGATTCTCATAAAGTGCCTTCTCTAAACCAATAGCTGCCATTTGTAACAGGAGAGGGGAATAGAGATGCCTATATCTGTGACAATATGTTAGTTTGAATGGCCAGTGGGTAATGATGATAGCAGTTCAGCTCTATGTCAGCCTATCTCCCGATAATTCTTTATAGCCTCAGACTAACCTCCACCCTGGAATCATCCAGCCATGCCCCAAGCTCACTCGTCACAGCTCAAACCTTTAAATCAGCCAGTCTAATTAGAAGCTGGACCAATGTAGAAACCTGCATTCATCTTTCTAACAAGACTGAGTCTTTTTTCTTTCTTTCTTTCTTTTTTCCCTGATGTCTCTGCAGTTATACAGCTCGGTGGACTTTGGAAGAAAATGGCAGCTCATTCACGAACATGTCACACCTAACAGATTCTACTGGTGAGTCATTATTTTTCACATCTTTTTCTTTCTTTCCTTCTTTAAATGTTGCTTCATTCCCCTTCTCTAAAGTTTTGTTTACTCAGAAATGCAGAAACTGTTGCTTGTGTTCTGCACGACTGAGTGGGTGATATTGATGGCTTGGAACAAGGTGTGTGACTGACTGGTGATGCTGCTAAAATTCAGCACATTTTCTACCCCTTGACACAATCGGGCAGAGATTAATCTCCTCCTTCAGAATGCACATAACATTCAGCTTCTAAGGGCATGTTGCATTCCACTTAATTTCTCACATGCTCTGCTCATATTGTGCATAAATACTGGATTATTATTTTTACATCAGCAGTAGAAGGAAAGGGAGGTGGTTTTCTACAGATGCATACAAACAGATACAAAAGTGTACATACAGTATGAGGAATTATGACTAATAATGGATCCAGGACGTCCCTGTCGCTTCTTATTCAGTCACGTCTGCTGCTCACCCCCCCTGCAGTGTACCTACAATCTGAAAGTGCACACTCATCACAAACGTAGGCCCGGATCTATTCCAGCTCATTGCTCCTCTCTTCCTCTCTGAGGTGACTGGGTTGTGCCTGGGATGTGCGTTGGCTATATCCATCGTAACTTGCATAAATCTGGAACCACCTCCATGCCATTGTGGTATAATCCTAAATAATCCATTCCTGGCTTTGCCCTTCACCACCAAAGCCCCTTCAAGGACATCTAAAAACTGGATGGGCCTCTAGAAATGGCTAGGCAAACCTCCAGTTGGCTGCATTTAGATAATGGCTTCATCAGCCTCCAAGGGATATGAAATATCACCACAATGGAAAAGCTGCATCTATCCAATATAATCCTCAGCAGTGAAGTGAGCAAGAAAGCAAGATTTTACTGAGAGATAAACTCAGAGAGTGTGGTTGCCCTGCACCACTCAGTCAATAATTAGAAGACTGTACTTGTATTTCCTCGTATTGTTGCATTTTGCTTGAAGGGAACCAGCCTTGAGTTGCAGTGGATGCGCTTGGTATAGTGGGGCATTTAGAATATAAATCGTTATTTAGTTAAAGAAAGAATCGATAACAAATCTGCTGTATCCTTCTAGCTTTTTTCTCTTTCCTCTTCCACTCTCCTTTTGCCCTGACAGCTCTTTGGTCTTCCCCCCCTTTACATCCCTTTCTAGTCATTGTCATTATGTTCATGTATTCTTTCACGATCTGTCATTCTCTCCAAGGTCTGTCTCGAGCCTAGACAAGGAGCCAGATCTGGTCCACATGGAGGCTCACACACCAGATGGAAGTGAGTGTCTCTTACACACTTCAAAGAGGAATAATGAATAGGTCTCTATAGAGGTGAATTCCTCTGGGAGTGCAGAAGGTGTCCCCAGGGAAACAGCACTGGTTTGCCCCACCAATAAACCCAGTGCATGAATCTTGATTAATATGGTCGTTCTTCTCTTGCCTTTCACTGTCTGAATGTCAGCTTCATAACTCTGAATGGCAGTACCACCAAGGTCATCCATCGGTGACATAGGTGAAACTGTTTATTCCGGCCTATGATGTCAGGGTAGCGTAACTGACATATAAGCATTGCTTTTTTCCTCATAAACCGCAGTATGATTGACAGGCAGAGATACTTGTTTGTGTTATCTACACAATAAGAATAAATTGGGTGCTACAAAGAGGGGAAAATTACTCACAGAAAATGTCAGACTGAATAAATTGGTGGAATACAACCTTATATGGAGCAGTTTCAGAGAATATTCAGACCTCTTCATTTTTTGCACGTAAATTCATTTTGCCATCAATCTACCCAGTAACCCATAAGGACAAAGTGGAAACATATTTTTAGAATTAAAAAAATAAATAAATAAAAAATGAAATCACCTGTGGCACACTGAATAGATTGGACATACACTTCTGTGTATATAAGTTCCCACAATTCACACACAGGACAAAGATCAAACCATGAAGTTCAAGACACTCTCTATATACTTAATAAAACTTTAATAAAATAATGACAACTGGCTTAGATTAGAATTGAGAGAAGGGTGAATGAATCTAAAAACAGAGGGGCACTTGAAGAAAACCTGATCCAGAGAGCACATGACCTGAGACTGGGGCCACAGTCCACATTTCAGCATGACAGTGACAACCAAGACGATGCAGGACAGTGGAGAGGAGTCTGTGGAGAGACCTGAAGATCAGTTCACAGACACTCCCCATCCAATCTGATAGAGTTTGAGATTATTTGCCAAGAATTTTGGGATAAACTGACCCAGACCAGGTGTGCAAAGCTTGTGGAGACTTAGCCAAGAAGACTTGAAGCTAAAATTACTGCCAAAGTGGCTTCTACAAAGTACTGAATTAAGGGTCTGAACATTTTTGTAAATGAGGGATTTTTTTATGAATTTGCAAAAAAGTTGAAAACACACTGATACATTTTCACTTCGCCATTATGGGTTACTGAGTCTAGATTTATGGGCAAAACTGGCAATTTGATCCATATACAATTAAATCTACAAAAGTGATAAAAAGGCTCTGAAGACCTTTTAAGCCACTGTAGTTCAAGTAAGACACATAAATATTGTTAGAGCTAACTGACAGAAAACCAGCTACCATACAAAGATACTCTCGATGACCTGTAAACAGATAAGCTCTTGATATTGTTGACGCTCCGTATATTAAGACGCACTATAAGAAGCTTAATAAATTTCATAAACTTCTCATGAATCCTGTATGTCTTCCTGTGTGACAGATGTGCAGTATGTCACGTGCAGAGCTCAGATGTGCACAGAAGCTAACAGGAACTACCCATTCCCTGGATACATCGACATCAGCTCTCTGGTGGTTCAGGATGACTACATATTCATACAGGTAGGGCTCTGAACAGTCAGCCCCACTTACGGCGTGGTACATGATGGATTAAGCTATGGAGACATTAGCGACCCTGAGCAAAATGCATCTTGCGTATTGGGGAGCTGTTCTAAGTAGCTTAGCTATTTTGTATGAAATGTGGGTGTGGATTTTCTTATTATGTTAGTTCTCATGACTTATTATTATGTTGATTCTTGAGATTTTTGAAGCTACGTCTTTTGACCACTCATGCACAGAAAGACTGAACAAACAGGAACACAAACTATGAGCAGCTTCAAATAGCTTTAGCTAATGTGTTAGCAAACAGGTTCCTACTTGCAAAGGAGACACAAACAACCAGCAGAGCTAATGTAATTGAAGCTAACAGTGGCTGAAAGTTGCCCAGAGCTGAGGGCTGGGTATTAGTTTTTCAGCAGGGTTTTGTTCTACAGAGGGACATTTTTACACCACACACAGGTATTTGATTGAATGATTGAAAAAAAAAAAATTTAAAAAATATATATATTTGTGTGCGTGTGTGTGTGTGTGTAAAACAATAATTAATATTCATATTCAAGATCATGTTTGGGTCGTTGCTTCTTTACCAGTATTTTCAACTCCACTGTCACAAAATCACACATATTTTCTGTGCAGGCCTCATCTACAATATCTCTAACATAAATGATTCTGGCATAGAGAAAATATGTAAAAATCACTTTACTTTAACCTCAGCTGTGCTTTGTTTTTCAGTGAACCAAGAACTAGTTTTAATATTCATCCTAGCCACTGCCCGGTGTGTCATATTAATCATGATTTGTGCGACGGAAAAATCTGAAATGGTAATGTCCTGAATTCAGATGCAATTTATGGGTTGTATTTTAATTTCCTCTACAGTGTGAATATTATTTACTTTGACATTGTGCAAATGAGGTTTCATACATTTAAAAGTCAACAGGAAAAGTCAGAATAATTACACAGCCAGTCCGCTACAACGCCAATTTTATACAATTTTACCTGCAAAACTGTTTTGCTGTTGAATGTCTGTTAAATGTGTTTTCATCACCTGTGTTTGGGGGTGGGGTGGGGTGGGGGGTTATCTTGGTTATGCTTTCCGTTTATCTCCTCATCATTTTAAAATCTGTCTTCTTGCTAAGGTCGCTATGAGGCCAGCACACGTAAAAACACTGCAACTACTGACACCACCTTCTGATAAATTTCACTATTTTCAGCTTTCTACACACTTATCCTCCAGTCCTGCGAAATCCTTTCCTGGAACTGTTACAACAAACTACTAACCATCATTTATAAAATCCTCCACACCCTGATCCCCTCACCTCTGCACAAAACACCAAGCATCACAGAGTCTGACATCAGTCACACACTGTGTACCTGAATCACACAGATGTACCTGTGGGTGAAATGTAGTTTTATCAATATATTGAGGACGGTATACTAATAATGGTAATAACTGTTTCAAAATTCTGCCTTTAAATGTTATTTTCTATTGTAGTAGTGGCTGTAATGGGGTTCTTCCAGCTGTTTTATGCCCCTAAATGTTTTATTCAGCAGAGAAGGGATTTTTCAGAAACCTACCTACCTGAGCTACCTACAGGCAAGTCCTTCCTCCAGAAACCTTACTGCCCTTGGCAGCACATTAGACAAAGAAAGAGAGTTGTTTTCCAGATCCTTCAATCCTGTTTGACCTCGCTGAAGTCTTTCAAGTAAACTCACAAGCACTCAACCTAAACCTCCCCTTCAATTCAAGCACCTCCACATTTTAACACGTATGCGTCACAGACGAAAGATCCTGAAAGGGATGGGGGAAAAAAAATCAATCATACCAATTCCTCTTAAAGTTCAAACCGCCTCTGGTTACCCCGCCATCGATCTCCTGATCCTTCACTCGATTGCATGTGGGACTGTTCTGCAGTGCTCACTGCTAGGCCGCGATATTTCCTCTCAGAGCTTGTTTTCTCTCCTCTGAGCCATTCAGAGCACTTACAAGATCAGTAAAAGAAGCAGTCCTGTCATACAACATTAATACAGATATGGCTTCTCTTCAGCAGAGAGCCACAAGTTTGATTTGAAGGTTTTCCTCAAATGAATTTCATTTTGTTATTGATAGGAGGGGAAAGTGGGTTATGAAGCTGCAGTCTCACTTTGCTCTGTGTGTTTCAGTGTGTGTATGTGTATAAAGTGCCTGGCTTCTGTGGCCTCGAGGCTAATGACAATTCTCCAGCATCCACCATCCCTGTGTTTTCTTGCCACATAAGCTAACAAGCAACAGCTGGGAGTGTTTGCAAAGGGTCTAGATCATTAAGGATGGCTTTTTTTTTCCTAGACAGCTGGTAAGGCTCGGTTAGACAACTTAAAGATTTCTCTTGACAAAGAATAATGAGACTATTGATTGTCCTATGAGATATTTACCAAAGTCCACTTTGACCAGCAAATGCACTGACACCTGAGGAGGAGGGCGGCATCCTCTGAATGCAAGCCAGGAGATCGCTATAAATGGCCAAGTTAAAAAAAAAAAAAACTAACCCTGTGTACTCAGCACTGCCTTGAAAACCAACTGGACAAAGAGAGAAAGAGAGAGAGAGAGAGAGAGAGAGAGAGAGAGAGAGAGAGAGAGCTTGAAGAGCACTTTCACCCACCACTTTAATTGATTGGAGAAAATATGACGTGGTGTCAGTAGAGAGGGCCTCTGTGTTTGGTCAGCAGCAGAGCTCCATCACAGCAGTGCAAAAGGACATTGAGAAAATCAAATGTTTCTAAAATTAAACCAAAGTTTGATATAACAGAAGGGAAACACTGTATGCAGCATTAAGGATATGTAATTGTACTTTATGTGTTGTGTGCACAGGTTCCTACATCAGGTCGAGCATCCTATTATGTGTCCTACAAGAGAGACTCTTTTATACAAATCAAGCTGCCTAAATATTCTCTGCCTAAGGTAAGTTGCGGGAATATTATCTTGACAAGTATTTTTGAAACTTAACTCAATTAAACTTAATTAATCACAGAGTTAATTGAGCATTTTCATACTCCTGAAAGATTTTGATGAAAGAATTTGATGCTGTCACAACGGAGAAATATATGTAGATATGTTGAAAAAGTGTGTCACCAGTTTTTTGTTTTTCTTTTTTTTGGGGGGGGGGTTCCTTAAAAGTTGAAATACTGTCCTTTAAAAGTCATACTTTTAGTACTAGTACCACATTCAAAGTCAGCCCCCGAGTGAGCTATACCTTATTGTATGTCATCAACCATTTATATTCACAGCACAGCATTGATCTCATGACCAGTCCCACAGGGTCAGCATGTTCTAATCCGTCACCTCTCCACCTCCAGTCATAACTCCTCTTAATCTCTCCCCGCTCTCTGATAGGATTTACACATTGTCAGCACTGATGAGAAGCAGGTGTTTGCGGCGGTGCAGGAGTGGAACCAGAACGACACCTATAACCTCTACCTGTCTGACACCAGAGGGATCTACTTCATCTTGGCCATGGAAAATGTTAAGACCACTAGGGGCATCGGAGGAAACCAGATGCTAGACCTGTACGAGGTAGGCTTTTGTTGAAATTGGTCACCCTTCAGGGATATATACAGTGAGGGTTTCACTGATTGAATCTGGGGGAACTTACAAGGACTGTTACTTTCTCACTGCTTCTTAAGATCTGCCATAAAGTGCAGGTGCATACATGTACCCAAACACAAACAGTGAAGTTTTTTTTTTCTCAAGTTTGTAGTTAATTGCGCAACAAATTCATACTTTTATGGCTCATTGTACAAAATGACCATACAGTGCCTCTGAAGGGTGCATCACTGGGGCTGTTAATCAATAACAGTGGCCCAACAATTACTTTGCTTCTGCTGAATTTTCTGGTTTCTAAAAGGGGTCCGCCATATTTTACACTGGGTGCTGGATAAAGAGCTCAATCCATACAAGGGATTTAGATCAGGATATTTCACCCTCTGCTGCTTTAAGTTTTATAAATTCATTTCAAATTCAAATGCACCATTAACCTTATGATGGTGCCATACTAAATCACAGAGGAGTACCCCATTAATATAATGAATAACACTGCAACAAAGTGATGTTAAAGGTTTGTTCAAAGAAATAAACTGAGTAACAGTGAAACAACAGGCCAATAAATTTAATCATGATCAGCTGAGAAAAACCAGAAATCATCTTTTTTTTTGGTTCTTTAATTATTTATTATGAAAATATTTATTTATGAATGTGACTTTAAGCTCAGAGCTCATCATACTATGTTTGCTCCTCAAGCAATAACAGCTAATCACAGTGTTCTAATAGCATATGAAGTGTTTCTTTTTCTGGTGTTTCTGTTGGATATCCCCTCCAATTAGCTGGCCTCCTAATCTCTATTGTAAATATTGTATTAAACGAAAACAGTTATTATTTATTGGGTGTTTGTTATTACCAGCAATGAAACAGAATTTTTAAAGATCTGCAGATTCTACATCTGCTGATTGAATGTGATTTGATCATCAGATTTTAGTTTATTTTACACTCAGTGAGCACTTTACTAGAAACTCCATACTAATAGTGGGTAGATCCTCCCTTTGCTCTAACAGCCTCGGTTCTTTGTGGAATTGATTCCACAAGATGATGGAAACCTTCCTCTGAGCTTCTGCTCCATGTTGACACGATTTCATCACATCATTCAAGCTGCCAATCTCCTGTTCTACCACATCCCAAAGGTGCTCAACTGGATTCAGGTCTAGAGACTCAGGAGGCCACTGAAGTTCACTGAACTCACTGTCACGTTCATGAAACCAGTATGAGATGACCTGGAGCATTATCCTGCTGGAAGTAGCCATTAGAAGATGGTGAACTGTGGCCATGAAGCGAGGAACATGATCAGCAACAATAATCAGACTGTGACATTTTACTAGAGATACATTTTTAGATCATTTTTAGATCTCCACCACCTATTTGCTTTTTGACAAATATCTGGCTCCTTAGCCACTAAATACTCCACTACAGCTAGCCTTGAACATTGTCTGTTAGATGTTTGGTGCTGTGCAGGCAGTGTATAATTGGTTTAACAGAGCTTTAATGCTTAACATGTGGCTGACGAGAAGGATGAAGATGAACCAGACCAAAAAGTTGTGGGTCCTAAAACCAAAACAATGAGCTGAAAGACATCAAAATGCTCCGTAGAATTCTCTATGGATTTGACACTACTACTGACATTATGATGATTTAGAGTGAACATGAATATATTTACTGAGGCAGGTTTGAGTCATATAGTAACTGTTACTATATGACTCAAACCTTGTCTTACTTGTCTTACATGGAGAGGTTTGCATTACAGGCTGCAGTTGTGTATCTTCCTGACAGCAGACACACACAATATAAAGAGCATGCTTAATGGAACTCACTGCCATGCACCTCTGCACTTGTTATGACCTTGTTAGCTTACCGGCTAGCTATTGTATGTGTTTGCATTAACATTCATAGCAGGGAAATGGAATTCCCTCCTTCTCCAGTCCCTGGTGAACCCAGTTTATCACTCCTACACTGGCAGGTGTGACTGAAAGAGTGAAGGAAGTGCGATATTGGCCAGCAGCAGTGGCGGCGGTGTGGTAATTAACAATGCCATTACTTCGTGTGTGTGGCTCTGAGTGTGTGCAGCTCCTATTACCACGCAGCAGTAGTTTTGGCATTTCAACATACAGCAGGTGACAAGAAGGCGTTTTAATTGCATTTCTCACACGGTCACAGCTCCGTTCTTGATCTGAACCTAAACAAGAGATAGATGATACACTGCTGTCTCTGATAAATCAGACCCATTACACATGGGAAGATATATGCTATGGAACTCCTTTTATTGCTGTTAGACTCTGACAAACTGCACTTCACAGTCCTAATGTTCCAAAGAGAGAGGATGAGAAGACACGGCTCCAGTCAGACCAGAGGGGAATCAGCAAAACGTGAAACTTGTTTTGTTCTTCCACTTAGAAGTCATGTCTCTTCCCAGAGGGTGTCTGTTCTCATTGCATTCCCCATTCTAAAATTAACAGTACTATTTCCACACAGAAAATACACAATTGTCCTCCAAATTAGATGAATTATTTTATTGTCAATCAGATTGGATAAGGGCAATTTCTGTAATCATGAGCCTTTGTTGTGCAGACTAATTTTCTGTTGACATCAGAGCTCTACATCTCTTCCCTTCAGTCTGAGAGGTGGTTTAGCAGGTGGCTCTCTGATAATTAAGACTCTGATTGGCTTTGGTGCAGTACATCCAAACTTATGTATCAGTCTCTCACTATAAACAGCTATAAATGATTGTCTGAAGACATAAAGTGGACTGTCAGTATTTTTATTATGATACTCATGATGACGTGGCCTTTCATGTTTGTGTTTGTGTTTTCCTGCCAGCACACCTAAACCAACAAAGTAGTGATTCAACAAATGAGCCATATAATATACTGTGGAATGCTAATTTGTTTCACATTAAATAATTTGCCATTCTCCGCTGTTCAATAAAGACACTATCTTGAATAAATGAAATGCAGCCTTTTCAGATTAATTGACAGAAATGTTTTATTCCATTGCACATGTAGAGCATGAGCTCTACGTCTCTCATGTGATCATTCAGTTCTGGAGGAAAATCATTAAAGTTATAGATTTTGAGATTAAAAGCTGATGGATGGACTACTGTTAGACGGTGGTCAACATTGTTACATGGTATGTTAAACCCAAACCTACTTAGATTTATTTTAAAGTGGCTTCAGGTTTTCTAAAGAAACATATTGTGCCTTTCATTCTTCAGAATATGGAATGAGTTTAATGCTTCATTAATAAGTGTGTTTTTGATGTGTATTATGAAAGTTTAAAACTACATTCAACTTGCAGTTCCCCCAGCTCCACTGAAGTGTTTAATGCCTTTTAGCTCTTTGTTTTGGTTTTCTGGCTCAGAAATGATGCTCTCGTTATTTATTTATTTATTTTATTTAATTTTTTATTGTTTTCAGCTGTTTCAGCTGACAAGAGGCAGATAAATCCACAATATACTACCTGTCCAGCAGCAAACAGCAGACAGACAAAGTGAAAGACTAGCTGGTGAACATAGTGAAGCATTTAGCGACAAAAGTGTCATATATTTCAGTTAGGGGTTGGTGGAGACACAAAAACTGTGTTCAAATATATAAATATTGGAATTGCATGTGTTAGGTGGTCAGGAATAAGGATGCTAACATAAATGCTAATGTTTTCTTGTATCCACTTGTACAAAGGCAGCCTTTTGTTAGCATATTAGCCATAAAAACTTTATAAGGCTCTTTGGTTACAGCTCTTTAAATATGTTTCCTGTCATTGTAAATTGAATCTCTTTTGGTTTTGGGCTGTTGTTCAGGCTAAAGCAAATTGAACATGTCACCTAAGGCTCCAGGAACCTGATATCAACACTGAAAAAAAGAATAGCAACAAGAGTGCTTCTGGTGCCCCTTTCACCCACTAGTGCTCTTCAAGGGGAAAAATAATGTCGCTTAAAAAAAAAATCTAATTCCAGACACTCAAGTGGATGGTCAAGAGTAAAAAGCCTTTAATAACTAAGGGCCATACACTGAGGCATATCGACACACTTGCTTTTCTCAGAGTGTCTCACACATGATGATCCCAGACCAATAAGTAGTCTCATCCTTTGCAGCTGTGTAAAGATGAAACCAAGCAATGCAAACATACAGTTTATTATGGAAAAGGACTGATAAGCTGATAATGGAAATAATCATTCATTGAATTGCAGCTTTATTGTAAAGAACCATACATGTATCTGGATTTGTTTGGGGAGCACTGCTTCACAGATACAGTGAATGGGATTCACACTGATGTTGTGATATGCAATAAAATGCAATGGCTGCGTTTTATTTTTCTTATGTGTTACTTATGTTTAGATTTCTCTAAAAAGTAAAAACAGGGTCATGCGCAGTGCTTCCATGTGCAATAAATGCTGAACCAATCAAATCAGCCCCCCCTTATGTTTTATTTAAGAATTCCCTATTGTATGATAATTAGACTAAGTCACCAGAGTCCAGTGCTGAATACAGTATCAGCTAACAGAGCTGTTTTTCAGAGTGAATGGTTTTATGGCGGTTCAGAGGTTTGGTCAGTGCCTTCTGCCTCACAACAGGCTGCATGAAAAAAAAACCATTAAAATAAAACAATAAGTGTAAGATTTTGTACTGTTCACCACTTGTTCATTAGGGTCAGAGTTATGACTCATACTTTACAGATGGTAGCAGAGATTATTGTTATTTTTTTGTGTACTGTCTATTCTCATATGCTGCAGCATGATCATCATGCTTTAGTTCTCACTTGCAGCTAACAGCAGATCTGCTTTAAATCGTTATTGCACTAATGCACAAAGTGAATTTCCCTAAATGTCTGCGGATCCCTTTAATGCTTCACTGCTAAGAGTCATCTGTTCAGTAGAATAGGGATCTACTGTCGTCACGAGGAGAGTAGAGCGTATGAGACATGTATGCTAGTGGGGACGAGTGGTTCTCCTGAGTCTGTGTGTGTGTGTGTGTGTGTGTGTGTGTGTGTGTGTGTGTGTGTGTGTGTGTGTGTGTGTGTGTGTGTG
>JBBMJY010000020.1:24152796-24193854 GCA_037833715.1 Toxotes lorentzi
GCTCCTTGGAACATAGTCAGATCATACTGAGACAATATGGGTCATCAGGTTTTGGACAAACCTGTGGAGTCCATGCATCTCGAGAAAGATCTGATTTGAGACCTTTTCTCTCAAATTGTTAAGCTGATATCATCGTCATGAAAAATGTAGTGTTACATTCAAAACAAATGCAAAATAGAAGTATCTTGACTATTGGTCTCAGACTTTTGGACCACACTGTATATGTGGAGGAGGTGGAGGCAATAAATAATTACTTCAGTGATTGACAGGTCAGGTTGGATAAGGACGGGAGGACCCTCGTTAGCCGCATCCATCCTGAAAGCCATGTTTCTATGACAATGTCAAATGCTGTGCCTATTAGTGCCACTTATACAGACGTGTCCCTGAAGGGACACGTCCAACTGCAGCCCCTCACTATGGCAACCATTTGGAGTGACTGTCCTTTCCATTGCATATCACGTTTTGGTTTGGTTGAGGGATGTGTCTAATCCCTGAGAGACAACTCGCAGTGAGGATTTTGCGAGAGTGTGTGCCTGTGTGAGTGTGATTGTGTGTATGTGTGTGTTTTGGGGAGAGTCAGTCTGACTTTGAGAGAACAGATAAGGTGTCACTTCTCAGCGGTCATCATTTTGTTCTGTCTGGACTGCTGAAACATGTAAGGATATAATTACAAATAGCACTTAACACTTTGTAAGAGAATGCAGCCGACTGCTGATGGTGTGTGGCAGACTGTCAGACACAGCAAGAAAGGATAAGCACACCATTTGCATTTAACTGGTGTTGTGAAAATTGCTGCCTCAATACACAAAATGCTCTTTCTGATGAGAGCGCTGGGTACGCTTTTTCATCTGCAACTGAGAGCTGAACTGTTTTGGGAGCATTAGATAGATATAAAATAGTCCTGCTGATTTCCATTAAGAGGTTAAAGATGAGATTCAGCCTGTTATGTGTCTATGTCCATCATCAGGTGGCAGGAATTAAAGGCATGTTAATCGCTAACAAGAGGCAAGACAACCAGGTGAAGACCTACATCACCTACAACAAGGGCCGGGACTGGAGGCTCCTGCAGGCCCCTGCTACTGACCTGGATGGAAACGACATCCACTGCATACTGGTAAGATACTGTATATTTACTATAGCTTTTAAGACTGTGTGCTTATTTACAGAGATGTAAAAATGGCAGTTGTGTGAAACTGTGTGAGGCGAAATGAGAATATAAAATTTAGAATTAATTGTCAACTTTGAAATAAGGCACCCTTTATAAAGGGGAGTTTCACAGTAAAGGCCTGCCACTACCCTCACATTAAAATATATCTATAGTAAAACCATTCAGGGTTACTGTAGCAAATGATTAATGCAGCTGTCAGAAAGTCAGTGGGCTCCTGCTGTGTTCTGGTACAACAAGATACAGACAGGTGACAAAGGAAACACCATCATAAAGTGTCTTAGTAAGGTGTTGAATCACCTCGCAGAGCAGCTTCAGTGCACTTTGGCATCGATTCTACAATTCTCTGATTCTACTGGACGGATGAACTCCATTCTTCCATTCATTTGGTATTTTGATGCTGGTGTAGGAGAGAGCTGTCTAACACATTAGTCCAAAATCTCCCATAGGTGTTCTGGGCTGAGATCTGACTGTGAAGGTTGTAACATATGATTCACATCATTTTTTGTACTCATCAAACCATTTAGTGACCCATCATTCTCTATGGATAGAGGCACTGTCATCCTGGCAGAGACCACTCCCATCAGTGTAGGATAGGATAAAGGTGGTCAATCATTCAGGCTCGTGGTGTACGCCACACGTGTGCTTACCCATTTCACCCAGAATATGGTGAAGGAAGATCCATCTGACCCTATCTGCCCACCTCAGTCACCTGAGGAAGAGCTGCTCTTCTGTTTTTCCTTACATATCTCACTAACGTACGACGTCTTTCCCATAGATCTAAATACAGATTTCACCTTAGTCTCTGTTCCTATTGAAACACGAGCCAGTTACAGTTTGTGACTGAAGCTCCTTCAATCCGTGCCCCAACAATGAACCTTCACTTAGATCTTTTCTTTTTGCCTCTTGACAGTCTGAATCAGCTGATCCTGCTCAGCATTTTATACATGTCACAGAGCATGATGGGATGTTAACTGCTTAATTGTACCATGCAGTGCAGCTGTGTGGAAGCATCTGCATGTGTTATATTTCTCTGCTCATTTATTCAGGTTTTTCCTTTAAGTCGTGACATGTTTGTAAATAAGACTTTATTATGCCCAGGAGATTTTCACAGCACCGCAACTGAATGAATGTAGTAAAAACTACTGCAGGTAAATGAGTAATCCTCGACTACAGTCCACAGTGCTGACTCGTGAGTCACTGGTGAAATACACACTCAGATAGGTACATTGCAACTGAACACTGCCCTCTACATTTCAAGTTAAATAAAAAACGAAATGAAATAAAATTCTGTAATAGTTACATTTTTATCATACCTTGGCAAAACCTAATATTAAGGTTTAATATAGGTGTTTTTTTTTTTTTTTTGAAATGACATGCGTAAGGAAGTGCAAGTTGTGCTTGAGGCAGATGAGGTGCCACACTGGCAGATCCAGATTTACTGCATGTGTTGACGGCTCCTCCTTCCTCATTAGACAGCCTCCCTGCAACTAAAACTAGCAGGCCAACTGTTAGGAGGAATCATGTTTGAGACATTAGAAGGACTTCATGCTGTTTAAAAGGTGATTTTGGGGCCGTGCGTGATGGCTTACAGGTTCCCTGTGATTGCTCATTCATGTCACATTTTAATTACTGCTGTAGATTCCTTTTGATTACCCTGTTCAGTCCCACTGCCCTTGATGTCCTTACACCACTGACACGCTGTCTGCTGCAAAGATGAAAGCAGACACATTTTTTTCTGCTCTGTGAACAAATGTAATTGTCTTCTGTTGTGTGCATGCCCCGGAGACTTGGCTTTATACTTTAATGCAAATTCCATCGCTCTTTGTATTAATGACAGATTAAGTGCAATTAGCAAAACTTATGAAGGCACAGTTGGCTTTCTTTGGGAGTCTAATGAATCTCTTTTTTTTTTTTGATGGTTTTGTTTTTGTTCAACAATTTTGTTCTGACCCTATCATTTTCAGATGAAGTATCCACACTCTCTTCCCTCTGCTATTAAATAGTACTTAATCAAATAAGCTGATGCACAGAGAGAATACAATTGATGTATATCTTATCTACGGTAAACATGATCCAATGTAATTTATCCACCACTTAGACAAAGTGACGTTTACTCTTGAAAAATAATTGCTGACTTAAATGATGTAGACTTTTTGTGGGTGGATATACTTTGAACATCTATATTTCTCTTCTTCAGATGAGCATTCACTTCAGTTGTTTTATTCTTCTTCCCAGCCTTTCTGTTCACTTCATCTCCAGCTGCAAATGTCAGAGAACCCTTACTTGTCAGGAACAATCTCCACCAAGAGCTCTGCACCAGGGATCATAGTTGCAACAGGTGAGACAAAAGACCCGAGGATAAACAGTACATAGAAACATATTTCTGTGATAAAGCCTTTCTTTTTTTGAAAAGATTGATGAATGAGAAATGTGATAAATTACATCTCAAATGAAGAAACTTAAATATTTTGTATGAATGTGATCCTCCTCAGTGAGCCGTCCATGCCCTCTCTTTTAAGCAGAAAACAAGTGGTGGGTCACACGTCCTCCTGTTTTGATGACAAGTAACTCAGTCAGTTCTACATGTGTGAGAAAAGGCAACAGTTTGTGCGCCTGCAGGAGCATCTGAAAAGATGAAGTAAAGAAAGAGAGATGAGTTAAGACAAAATAGGCGTGTTAGCAGCAGTGGCCGTGTCTGCAGAAAAAAGCCTGCCTTTTGCTGAATGTGTGTGTGTGTGTGTGTGTGAACGTTCATGCGTGAGTATGTGTTTGTCTTTGGATCTGTCTGTTTTGTCTTTGGTGTGTGAGAATGCTGAATAAACATACATCTCCGCTGCCATGCTTGCAGTGTGTCTTTGAGAGTGTGCGTGTGTGTGTGTGTATTGCTGGCCAAGCCTTTACTTTGGCACCGTGATTCACTTTGCCCGCTGCGCCTTTTAAGACGTCAGCTGGTGCAGAGATCATCTCACCAACATGACAAACAGCATCCAGATCAAACACATGCCTATTTACTGAGCCGTAGCCAAGATAGTTGAGCAGATCGACAGAAGAAGCCAGTTCACTCGCTGCACACTCACAGGAAAAAAGCTTTGGGGGCATTGTTTTGTAACAGTGGAAACTTCCAGAGCCAAGGAGGCACCCATCCTCCTCCACATCTCACATTATGTTGCCTGAATAATACAGGCATGCATAGGAATTAACCCAGGGTCCTTGGATTATTCACATGAACTGACAGACAGCAAACTGATCCGGGAATCAAGCCAGAAAAAGAAATAAATGAACCACAGACGTGGTGTGATTGGCAGCATGTATTTAAAACACATATGGCCCTTTATCTGTGTGATCTCACTGTGGTTGTGTTGTGTCACATATTCTGTTGACATTCCCACTGCAGGAAATATTGGAGCAGAGCTGTCTTACAACAGCGTTGGCATGTTCATATCATCCGATGCTGGCAATAGCTGGAGACAGGTGAGCTTCACACCAAGATTCACACTGAGATCAAGCCAAGCGACAGACATGTTGAGCAGTCTGAAACACTGACATAACAGCAAATGGCTTTCCAACTGTATGTTGGATTAGGACGTCTTATGAAACAACCCATCTGACACTTGGTTAAGCCCCACCCTCCTTAGTTTTTGCTTCAGCAAGGCACATGTGCAGTTTACATTAGGCTTGTGACGTGCTGAGACATCACAGGTGTAAATAATAACATTAATGATAGCTGAATTTCATTCAGCTGCTTCAGTTTCAGACTCCTGGTATTATGCATTCTGGCTCACGCGGCTTACTGAGACATTGAAATAGAACAGAGCCATTGTTGAAGTTATTGCAGTAGTAACACCTGTGATTTTCCTGTGAACAGTGCCAGACTCACAACTGAAAACTTATAGTCACTTTTGTAACAAAGGGTCCTTGATTTCAGACAGAAGTAAAAACTGGCTCCTTGTTTCCAGCCAGCAACTGCTGACTTTTTCCAAATGAAATGACGTCCTTTGCTAGCACTCTGTATCAGCTCCAGCTAGCTATCTAGCTCATTAACATGAACTCTTTGAGTTGGTTGAGATTCTTACAATGGTAAGGTTAGACTTTAGTTTTATGTTTTACCTTTAAAGATGTGAATATACCAATGTTACACTATCTTGGGTAACAAGTTTGGCTGGAGTTGCTGGAGTGTATCCTCAGATGCTCCACATGCAGTAAAAAGCAGCACGAGCATGATGACAAATCTTTATGGCTGCTGAGATATCTTTGGTGGGGTTTAGTGAGCAGCCAGTTGCTCATCTCACAACCAATGTAGATAATATTTTGTTCCAAAAATGTTTTGCTGCTGTGTTTTCAGTCCTGTAAGGATGGATTTCTGCATGTCTGTTCAGATTTTTGAAGAGGAGCACAATGTGTGGTTTCTGGATAAAGGAGGGGCCCTCGTTGCTGTGAAACAGCCATCTGTGCCAACCAGACACTTGTGGTACGTCCATTTAGAGAACTTTTCCTTTCTAAATTGCTTTTCCAATTTCCTATAGCTATTTTTAGGTTAATTCAGCTCCTTTTGGTCCAAAAACAATGAGCCTGTATATATTATATGTGACACTCGATCCATTTAGTGATGCACTTTGACTGTGGCTCTTGGAAGAAAAAAAAAAGTCACAGGCAATCTAATTTGAGAGATTATTTTTTTTCCTCAAGCCACTTATCATTAACAGCCAGCAGTCTGAGCCCCCCACCCCACACCCCCTTTACTGTTTTCATTAACACGTTGCTTTCCTCTTGCCAAATCTGGTGCCTACTCTTTGCCTCAGTGCCGGCTAATCCAAGTGAGACCAGATCTGTTCTCCAGTCGCTTTTGCAACAATTTTGAAATTAGTTTTAGAGTCAGTGAAGTGTAGCCTGCTGGGTTTTTGTCTCCCAACCAATTTAAGAACGATGGTAGAGGAAGTTCAAAAAAATGACAGAACTGTAGAAAGAAGCCTGTGTATCTCTACAACCACAGTACAGCAACCATGAAACAGTATTGCTTTCTCAGCCACTGTTAAACACTTCTCCAGCCTGAGTCTCATAATAGGTTCATGTCAAGGTTTTTTCTTTTTTTTTTTTTTTGTTGCAAGTGCTTTTAGCCAAATGAAGGCAGAGGTGGTTTTTAGATGCAGCATGGGGGGATTTTCTTTCTTTCAAGCACAGGCCTCACCAGTGTTTCAACCCATGTCACACTCAGGTACTCCTAGTTGTTCTCACATCAGCACCAAAGTTGATAAGCTGTCAGAATCAATAGAGCCCGGGCCTCGATGATGAAAGCTGTCCAATTTTTTTGCTGTCTCCTTCTCCTTCGCAGTTTTGTAGTCAAACATGAAAGCGTTCTATTCTGGTCTTGTTTTTTTCACCCTGCTGTAGACTTTACCCAGGACCCGTGACGTTGCTTTTTTTTTGACACCAAAACATTTCCTGTCTTCTTGGGCTCTGAAAAAACAGTTTTGTGGATCTCTCCTTTGATAACCAGACAGACTGTCTCTTAAATACCCCTTTTAATGCTCAGCCTTTTGATATTTACCCAAAACTACAGTAGCTAATTGCACAGAGACTCAGAGACTTGTCTGTTGGGACAAGCCAGTCATTCTGATCTCCACCTAAATCCTCCCCTATGACCAGGCTCTAATACAGAGCGTCTGTTTCCGTGCCATCGCTATTGCTGGGTTTGTGATGAGAATGCCTTCTGACACACACACACAGGGTCAGCTTTGACGAGGGGAGGCAGTGGATCCAACACAGCTTCTCCTCTGTGCCGCTGTTCGTGGATGGAGTCTTGGTGGAGGCTGGGGCCGAGAACCAAATCATGACGTGAGTCCAGAAAAATCCAAAAAAAGGACAAACGACATGTTAAAAGGTGTTGATTTTTGTCAGCAGGTAATGGGTCATGTAGACTGTTAGTCAGATCATTGTGGTTATTTGATCACTTGACAAATGGGTTTGATCACAGGGAGTATTGAGTCATGACTATTTAAGGAAGAATCATAGATAAAAATATATATTTAGTTATTATATATGAAGAGTCATCAGTTACGATGATCAATGATCATCAACAACAGGTTTTAAACAAACTAGAAGGTTCACTCATTTGGAAGAGAGAATGAAGGTAATAGTATCATTATTATCCATACTGCCCACTGTAAACATCCATCATACCTCCAACAAGCTTATCAAATACATATCTGTCAATACATGCACAGGGAGTAAAAAGTACAGTATTTCCCTTTGAAATTCAGTGTAGTAGAAATATGATGTAGTATAAAAAATGGAAATGCTCGAGTGAAGTACAAGAACCTCACAATTGTAGTAAAATACTGTGTCTGAGTACATGTACATTTTACTTTTTGTGGAGTCATCCAGATGTGTTGCTTTTGATTTAAAGTAATTATGTCATTTTCTGAGCATTTGTGATTTGCCTCTGTAGCTTTTTTGGACACTTCAGCCACCGTTCTGAGTGGCAGCTCATCAAAATAGACTACAAGTCCATCTTCAGCAGGAAATGCACAGAGGAGGACTACCAAACATGGCACCTACACAACCAGGTAAGAATAAAAATTCAGATTTCACCTGTGTGTTACCTGGGTGTGGACAACTGACTGTGTTGTCAGTTGTCCACACTGTGTTGTAAAATGAAAAATCACTGACAGTAATTATGGTGCGTATTGTGTACACAGGGTGAGCCATGTGTGATGGGACAAAAACAGATTTACATGAAGCGCAGGCCTGGAAACTACTGCATGCTGGGGAAGGACTACTCCAGAATCCTCTCGGCTGAGTCCTGTATTTGCAGAGCTCATGATTTTGAATGGTAAGATGAAGTCTGTCTTTGTACAATAGCTCCTTTCTTCATAATCATCAGGGGGGATTATGTTTCTCTCCATTGTCTGCAAAAGAACTTAATTAACAGCAAAGTTTGTTCTCTAACACCACCACACATGTTGAAGCACTGCTTTCAAAGGATAGGATGTGTTTTATTATGTGTGAATACTTTAACTATTTTCTGCTGGGTAGCTGCCAAGTCTGAATGTTCGTAACAGTATGAATGTGACTCAGCAGGTCATTTAATTAAATGCTACGTACAATCAAAAGTAAAAAACAGCTCTGACTTCTTGAAAAACAATGACCATTTGTTTGTTTCAAGTGCATCCACCCAGCTACCATTAAATACCCTCTTCAGTCCAATAAATAAGGCTTTTTTTAGGGCTCTAACCTATCTGCTTTAGCTACAGACAACTCACTCACATTACTTCAGCCCTGCAACTTTATAAGCTGGATTTAGTGCAAAGCAGGTAAACACAGGTTAGGAAATAACTCTAGGTTTTGAGCTACATAAGGTTATACGTTTAAACCACCGTGTTCTCACATACACTTTCTGGTCTTAATGATTTTCTGATAACCACATTTGGCACTAAATCTGCTGAATGCATACAGATGCATTTTGAAGGAAGTACTTTTCTTGTCATAAACAACAGATGTGTTTTTTTCATCAGAGCAATGAAGTGGCTTGTATTACACCACCACAGACAATTACAAGATCACATTAGAGATGGTCACTACCACCACTCAAATAAATAAATAAAACAAAGAAACAAACAAACAGACGGATGTAAAGTGGGTGATTTATTCCTTAGCAGTAAGTGGGGCGTGTCATCTTCTGTGTTCAGTGAATTAACAATTAACTGAAGCATGCAGGCCGGGCAAGAGAGGGGTTCTATACAAACACCATTTCCACTGTTCATCTCAGAGGCCAATTTTCTACCATTTAAGTGGAATCCATTGCATATGCTATTCATGTGTCTCATTAATTTACTCCATTTACGTGTGTGCTTTCCAATAATCTGATAAGTTTGGGGTTGTTTTACACAATTTGCTCATAATGTCTGTCTCTGTAGTATCTGTCTGCGAGCTCACTGTGCTTGTAATTCTGTTGAAACGATGTGGAGGGGTGTAAATAAATTTGTATGCAAATCCTAAATGGTTGTATTTTTTATCTTGTAATGACAGGGAACAGAAAAAAAGCCATCTCAACATACAGCCGTTATGTAAATAGTGTTTGTAGAAGGTCAGAAAGTGAGAGCTAATTGGTTTCCCATTGAACTGGTGTAAAGTTTGTCTTATTTTCTTTCTGGGTCTGAGTCTGATTTCTACCTGTCTTTCTTCGTCTCTCTTTGCAGGGTCTTATTTGGTGCATGCTTAAAATTCTAAAATGAGGATTTTAAAAACCATCAATGTGGAAAGAAGCTCAAATCCTTTAACTTAATTTGAGGTGTGAAGAGTCTGTCTGCCACATGATCGGCTCAAGTGCATACTTATTAGACTGATATGAAAAGACTGAGCTATGCATGGCTGAGATCTGTTTGCAAAGAACAGAATTCTATCTGTATATTGTAAATACACTGCAAGATGCTGCTTCACCAAAGCATAAGGCTGGAAAATGAACCTCCATACTTAATGAAAAAAATTATCAGTGAAATATAATAGAACTATGAAATATAATAGCAATTATACATTTTCCTCCAGCCGAGTTGTTGTTTTTGTTGTTGGAACTGATTTCTTTTAATATTCCATTTCTACGTAACTGAAACATATCACTGATCAAAGAGAGATGTGATAATACTGTCATTCAAAGGTTCAGCCATGATCCCAGGTCTGTGTGCACATTGAGCTTTCGCACTGTTGTATATATATAAAATCTCACTCCCCATAAAGGAATCATCCTTTTACCTTGTTGGCCAAATGCATCTGTGCAACCAGTCTGTCTTGACAGCTGGTTAATGAATAGTTCACAATGTTGTAATCACAGAATCAAACTGGACTGGTCAGCCACAGGCTAGTTAGTTTTGTTTATTTGTTCTGCCTTGGAAATTAATTGATAAATCAAAGTCATGACCATTATCAGAATGGGCACTTGCTTACCTTGCTTTGTTAGATGTAAATCATGTTCTGATTGGAAACACCAGCAGGCAAGTGAAAGTTAGTCATCCCCACCTCCCCCAGAGTGTATTTCCATCCAAGGATTTTCCCTACCGTTATAATACCATGGAAATCACTATGCTGAGTTTTCTTGACCACTCTGGATTGAAAGGATACTGTACTGGCCCTAATATAACACAATATGTTTTTCTGAAACTTAGGTTTAAAAAGGTGGTGGTTGTCTTATAGTTCAGGACTAAACAATTACCTGTTCATTCATTACAACAGATTAGTTTTGAATGGGGAGAATACCAGTGTAGAGTGTAGCATTATGGGTTATTTGTTGCATTATGGGGACTTTTTTTGAGTCCGTCTACAGTGAGTTTAACCTGCAGGAATTTCTGAAGGCCGGTGTAACATCCACAGAGGAAATAAATTAATGACAAGTGATAATTAGTTCTTAGCATCTCCTGACGTCTTTACTGCAGACGTCTTTACTCCAGACGTGCACCAGGGAGAAAAACTGTCAAACAGCCAAGAATTACATCTGTCACAAGTGACAAGCTCAGAAAGTCAGTCTGAAAAATGATAACTGTCAGAGAAAAAAAATTATGCGAGAGGAATGAGAGTGAGAAGGAATCGACTCGCTACAGTAACTCAGTCAGCTAACTAGTGGCCATTAGGAAAGTGAGCTGTCTGCAGATGTCCCAACAAAAATTTTGGTGAGCTTGCGAACACTGTTTCATCATCAGTTGTCATAGTAGGACTGGAAAGTTGCAGTTCATATCCATTCACTGTAAGTCATGTTTTACTAGTGTTATTTTGTATGGTGCGTTGTGTGATCACTCACAAAAATGTGAAGGATTACATGAGGACATAGTGCTCACTTCATCAGTGAGCATATTTGTTTTGTTTTTCTTCTTGCTAATGTCTGAGTGTACTGTGAAAAACAACAACCTCTGCTGGGTTTTTATAAATATTGTAATAATAATGGTAAGTGCATGAGCTCTCCAGAAACCTAGGGAAAACCCTGCATACCCACACCCTCATGCTGCTGTGGCGCATTTGTCAACAGTGGCATCACATAATAATGATGTGTCTCTGTGTCAGACGGACCCCTGGCCACCAGTTATGAAGGGAAAGACAAGACAGGGATGTGGGGCACACTGTATGACAATATGTCCCTTTTCAGATGCTGATATTGATCAGGTGCTGTGTGAATATGCTTTGTTGACTGACAGTGATTATGGATATGAGCGGCGCGGGGATGGGAACTGCCGGCCTGCCTTCTGGTTCAATCCCTCCACTGTGTCCAGAAGCTGCAGCCAGGGCCAAAATTACCTCAACAGCACAGGGTAAGAACTGTCAGGTTTATTCTGTACAGTGTTAAATACTGTTCATTCATGGGCATTTTATTTGCACAAATCTTTTATAGCATTTGTTTCGTGTCTCACATTGGGAATGCCTGTGGTTTGACCTCATCAGAAGCTTCTATTCCAAGGATGTCAGTGTCATGGAGGTGGAGACCCCCAAAAAACTCTTACTGCAACGAGCAGAAGTTCCACACTTTCTCTCTTGAGCCAACTGTCTTTCCAGGACCAAGCAACACTTAGCTAGAGTTACTGCTCATACTAGCCTGTCACCCAGCAGTAGTCTGAGTTGCTCACTGTGGAGGGTAGAAATACTGAGTGGCAACATCCTACAGCTAGCAAACGCATTACAGAGTGTGGCTAAGCCTCAGTAAGGATCATTTCAGACAGGTGGTCCCCACGTAAAAACTGCCCAGCAGCAGGGAGTCAGTATTTCCCAGTGTGATACACAAAACAAATACTATGGAAGAGAACATTAGGTTACTTGTGTAACCCCAGCTCTCTGAGTAGTGAGTGGCTAACCAGACCACCTTCCTTGCTTCTTCGTTTTTGCGTTTTTGAATGACTGTCAAGCCTTCTTACAGGAGGAGGGTCTCCACCCTCCATAGCACTCATATGCTTGGTTCCAGCCAATCTCGTCTGGCACAATGCAAAAGGACCCACTGAAAAAGTCATGCTGTATGCTAACTCGTGCTACACATGTAACCTCAAGATTTCAAACAGGGTTTCAGAGCAGATACAGATCACAGATTTATTACAATTATAATCACAAAACTGAATGAGACCCAGACTAACTCCAGCCCTAAGCCTACAGTTTGGAGTTACTTGTGCCACGCTTAGGTATTTGCAAGTCTTGCTACTTTATACTTCTACCACACTAAATTTCACATAAACTGTTTACCTTTTACTCCACTGTATTTATTTAACAGGCATAGTTATCAGTCATTTTGATTTTACATAAAAATATATGATCAATTTACATCATATGACAGATTGTCACAAATTAAAGGCAGTGCATCCCATGCTGGAATTTATGTCATATCGCCATACTCAATGTACTGATATGAATGATAAAGCTGCAACTTGTCCAAGAGAGTAACAGAGATTTCAATCAAGCTAAGTCTGTGTGCACCAACACAGTCACACCAAAAGGTGTTATCAGGCAATTAAGTGAAAATACCTCTGGTGGTTGCACCCATGGGTGTGCAGGGTCATTGAAATACCAAACAGCCAAAGAAGTTCAAATGAGCTCCACCTCAGCCTCAATAATCTTGTGTGCACAAGATAAAAAATATAATCTTTCAGGGCTTTGGGGGCTCCATAAATTAACACTCTGAAAGGGGATATTTTCTCTTCATAACAAATAGTTTGTTTGTTGTTTTTAACACTGTACAAAGCTATGTAAATTAGTTGAGCCACAATCACTGTGGCCACATGTGGTAAATGCAGAATAATGGCACCTTGAACTATTCTTGTTTTCCCAGAATTTTCTTGTGTCAGTTACTTTAATGACAGTATCATATTCATCTGTTTTGCTTAATAGCAGTGTAACAATGGCACAAGCTGACAGGTCACATTAAGTCAGCAGATGTTCTCATTACTAGTCAGTAAACACCATCTAACAAATTTTGGGTTAACATTAGCCACAATGAGATAATGGTCATACCAGGCTAAAGTAAAGTGCCTCACATGCATTTCACCACTATATTTAACTGAAGTTGTTTCAGTATACAAATTTCCTACCACATCCATAAAGTTAAAATGAATACCGCCTCAGTACACCTGTTTGGGTTTGGACTCTACTCATAATAACTTATCAAGAACAAAACCTCATATTTTTGTGTCTGGGGTTCAGTCATTTACTTTCCATTAGAATCCATTTTTATTTCTTGTGCCAGCAAGATGTGTTTTCAGTGTTTGTTTTGGAGACTCCCCAGGGGACAGACACCTTGCAGAGCTTAATCACAGTGGGAGTGTTTTATTCACCACCGCTGTGATTAAGCTTTGCAAGGTGTCTCAGCCTCTGACACAGCTTGTATTGTCAGTTGTCATCCAGTCTCTTTCTGTACAATGAGGCTTTTCATACACAGCACCACTCTGCTGAGTTTAACAGAACTGTTTGTAAACCACAAGCTCATGTAGCATCTAGGGGTTTGCTTCAAAAACTAAAGGAATGTGCAGACTTGAGTAGATTGAACTAGAAAACAACAAAATAGAATAAAGTTGAAAAAACACCAACTTCCAACTCCTGTGTCTTTCCAAAGGTATCGTAAGGTGGTGTTGAACAACTGCACTAAAGGAGTGAAAGAAATGTACACGGCGAGAAAGCAGCAGTGTCCCAACAGACCTCCTAAAGGACTCTTACTCACCACCAAAGATGGCAAACTCACTGCCAACCTGGGCAGCAACGTCACCTTTCTGGTGCATCTGGATGAGGTGAGAACACAATGAACAGGGCTCCCTCACTAGACCTGTTGTGAGGGCCTGAGACCTGTTCTTGTAAGGCTCTGATTTATCCAGCTAATTTTTACTTAAAGCTGGATTAATTGAATTTTGCCTATTGGGGAGAAGAAAAACCCTTTGACAGACACTATAGCTGTTTTAGCTAGCAAATAGGCAACACTTACCTACTTTCACATCCAGCAGACACATTTGCATTCATTTAGATTTGTGTTTTTTCTATCATTTGAAGTCAGTTCAATTTAATTTTATTTATATAGCACCAAATCATAGCATACATTATCTTTTGGCACTTTGCAGAGTAAAGTCCTTACAGTGTTAGAGATATATATTCAGAACCAGACACAGGGTGGGCAGCTGTGTGATGGTGGAGAGAGGAGAAAGAGGGGGGAGAGGGGGAGGGAGAAGAGAGAGAGGCCGGGAACAGCAGTATATTATGTTATTAATAATAATGATAATAATAACAACAACAACAACAACAACAATAATAATATTGGTGATGTGTTGAACAGCAGTGGCAGATCCAGAGTCAGAGATCCCTGCAGAATGACGACAGGGAGACAGAGGACAGAGAGGAAGCTGGAGGACACAAAGCTAACGACATGTCATAGATTGATATAAAAGCATGGAGAGAGATGATGCACTGTGCTCAGTGCATCATGGGAGTTCCCCCACTGTCCTTTGCCTATAGCAGTCTAACTAAAGGAAGGTTTGGGTCTCACCTGAGCCAGTCCCTAACTACAAATTTTGTCAGAGAGGAAAGTTTTAAACCTAATCTTAAATGCGGAGCGGGGGTCTGGAAGTACAGGAAGCACAGGAAGCAATTACACTTTTATATTAATGAACCTGATTTTTACTTCCTCTCCATTTTGCTGCCTAGTTAGAGTAAAAAAACAACAAAAAAAAAAACATCAATTTATGTTAGTTACTCAGTCATCACTCAGGCACACTAATGGTGTAACTTCACACAGTCAGTGTCAGTCAGTCAGGGACAGACAGCTCAGCTGAGCGTGGAGTCTGGGGCAGTTGCTCTGCTTATGATTGTATGATATAGTTTACTGAACCCTGAAGCACAAATGCTGAAGTTAAATTACTAAATGATTTCTAGGAAAGTAACTTGGTGAGTCTAATGGCTCTAAATCACCTACACAATGCAAGAGTTCTGAGTCAGAGAGAGACAGACTTCACCAGAGAGCCTGTTAGTGAGTGTTAGCAACAGTGTTTTCCTCCCATTGCAATGGCTCAAGGTAAGTGTGTGTCCCCCAGGGTGCTGTCTGGGCCAAATTGTCATATTACTGTGTGATGAGTTTAGGAATCATGTCCTGTGTCTTTCATTAAGAGGCGGGCTATCTGATGGAAAGAGGAGGGGGTGATGCAAGAAGGAAGGTAGGTAAAAGAAGGGTGCTGTAAAGAATCCTTGTGGCATCAGTCCTCTTTGAGCAAATTCTCGAGATGAATTCAAAGTTTAATTTATATTCATGAAGCCAGCAATGGCTGTATTTCTTGGGGAGCAAATGGCCTTAAATATTTAATAGGTAGAAAACTCTGTTGCACACATCCACTTTTAAAAATAAGGATGAAATCTAATAAAAAAATGGACGCATGTTTTAGATACAATAAGACCCACATGACCACATGGCACATGTACTGCTTTTGAATTGTTCGGGAAACCTGTTGCGCAAAACAATAATTAGAGCTATAGATGAGCTGTGTAAAAGCGGGTCACTCAGCGGTCGGCAGAGAGGCAATCGGCTCGGGCGTAAATGACATCAACCAAATCTCAAACAATTCATGAAGAATTTATCTACCGTTTCAGGTTTGGCATCAAAGGAGAAGGAAGACAGAGGGGATTTGAGACACTTGCATATTCACTTCATTTTCTCTCTGCCACTTAAAATGGTTTAGTGTTTAAACTATACAGCATTTGTGTGAGTGTGGCGGTATTGAGTATTGAGACATTTTTCATGCACAAGCTTGGTATTTAGCAAATTCAGGTTAAATGGCATGACTGAGATGCATGAGACTGATTTACACTGCTCAAAAAAACAAATAACTGTATGACAACATAAATGCAAATAAGTGCATGATGAAACTGTACAAAGACCTGTGATGACAATGAACTGTCAAACTGTCATGACTCTTGCAATGAGCTTAAAAAAGCCATCCAAACAAATGCCTCCCTAACAATACACTAACCTTTAGAACATGGCATAGTGTGTGAAAAAAATTAACATGTCGCCTGGGCCACAGGCACCACTGAGGACAGCAGGCTATCTTCAGCAGTTACAAACAGCAATGATAATATTTCAGTGTAGTATTAGATATTAGATATATTAATATCAATTATTCTTTGTACTTCACATAATTTATTTTCTGTCAAAAAAGGGACCTAGCATTTTTTTTTCAACCAGAATTCTGTTCCCGAGAGCAGGGCTTGACAATATGGCCAATACAATTATTATTATTATTGTTTTGTTGTTGTGGTTGTTGTTGTTGTTGTTGTTGTTGTTGTTGTTGTTGTTGTTGTTGTTGGTGGTGGTGGTGGTGGTGGTGGTGTTTTTTTCCCCCAAACTTTTAGTCAATTTCCAGATTTAAATTATTTTCAAAATGTAACAACATTAAAACAAACATGACTGAAATACTATAAAATGCTGAATCACCTTCAAGGTTGTTTTCATTATTCTCATTCAGAAAATACAGGTTATCCCACACATGCTCTGTCAGTATCAGACTCTTCAGCCAGAGAACAGACATCCACTTTTTCAATCCACTAGCCAATTCATCTCCTGCCGGTTGTGTTTCCTGATGTCTGCAGACAGCTGCTAGCTGGTGTTAGTCTGTCCCTACCTGCTGGGTAGCTAACACTACATAGTCCATACACTGATCAGTCTCCCATGGCCTCACCTTTAATAATAATACATAAAGGCTCGTCAACAAACACAGTAATGACAGTCCTGTGAACTGTGGCGGGTGAGAGTTTAGTGTAACTATTCATGTCACAGTGTACGGGACTGTCGTGACTCAAGTCGTGACTAAAAATATGTATCAGCTAATATCTGTGTTACTTAGAAACTGAAAAGAAATTTTGTTTATATTTAAAAAATAATTTGATTTTAACGATTAAATTCTAATTAACTGAATTAATTTAACACGTCACACACAATCACATCACACTCAAAGAGTGGAAAAGGCTCTGAAACGGCATTTAGATCATCATATGGGGTGATAAAGTTTGTATAACACACAGTTATATGCAAACATTTGGGCACTCCTGAGTCAATTACATATTCTGTACATTTCTGAAGTGAAAAGGAATAAATACAACCCCGGCAGCAAAAATGAGCACTTCTACAAATGCACCTTTGTTTCAGTGGTTATTTTAGGTTTTCCAGTATCTGTTTAATTGTGCACTAAAAGTGTGAAAACGTGAAAGGATATATTTATATTTATACCTTTTGAAATGTCTGATTTTAGTCATGCAGTGTTGGGCTTGATATGGATTTCTGTGGCCATCACTACTTACGACATCTCCAGTTAGATCACCAAAAGAGGTGAAAGTTCAAACAACTTGCACAATGTTAACTTCTTGGTTAATTCATGCCCTGTGTGATCTCCCAAACAATTGTTTTGTCACTTTGAATTTTTATCAGCCACCTCTCTGTTCTACACTCTGTCACAGTGGGGGGCAAGGACTTGGACCCAAACGCAAAAACCCTCAAGACAGGCAGAATGGGAGAACTGAAAGTCTTTTTATTAACCAAAAGTCATCCACAAGGGAGAAAAATACTCAGAAACAAAACAAAACAAAAATACAAAAGTTCTTAGATGAAAACAGGAAGGTAAGGTAAGTCCATGAGGTGGAAAACGCAAGACACACGAACATGAATAAACACAGGGACTTGACCTGGTGCAGACTCCAGGCAATGGGCAACAGGTGAAACCAATTAGGCCGGGGCAGACAATCACAAAGGCGGGAAACAAGACAAAGACAGGAAGTAGAACAAGACAAGATACACAAGGGCCATGATTTCAAAATAAAACAGGAACTATAAACAAAACTTAACAAATTAAACAAGAGTCCAAGAGTCCACAGAAGGGTTCCAAACAAAACAAGGGCTCAGAAAACAGCCCCCTTAGGGGCTAGTCATGAGACACTCTAGTCACATTTGGGGGAAAATGTTCTACAGTTGTTCTTGCTCATATTATCTTTTTGTGAAACATATTTCTGCCCCAGTGGAAAAGCTTGATGGAATCTCCTGCCAACGAACATTGTGATCAAACATGACAGGCGTGACTACTGAGGATTCACAGCTAAAATATTAACTGCTGAGTTCATTTTCAACAAAACATTAGACGGATTTATCCTGAACCTGAGTAGCAGAAATTAGTTGATAGAAAAAAAAAACAAACAAAAACCTTTTACTGTTATTTCCCATGAGGCACAGGCAATGAGTGGCCCTAACCTTTCTATATAAAGCTACATTCATTTTTTTGGATGGGATAGGGGTACTTGGGGGCAAATTGGAAACAGGCATTCAGATACATATTACCACCTCATATTATCACTGCAGTGTTGGGTGACAATTGTGTGTCTGTCACTCTGTTCATTGACAAGCTATTACACTTACATTTAAAATTGACCGTAAATGCAAAAACTACTGAAAGATGGCTTCTGCTCTGTTTGCTGTAGAAATAACCAGAACGACGTCCCAGAATTATTCACAGCAGTGTTATCTTTTGTTGTCACTCATCACACTCACATTGTAGGTTCAGGTTTGACACATACATCAACAAATGCTGGCCTTGGCCTTGTGTTTCCAAACCCTTGTCAACCGGTACAACAGTGTTTTCATTGTGAACTGACACTAATGTCCCAGCTTCAAGGCTCCAGCCACGATGTTTTTGGATCTGCTCAGTCCTGGGAGACGCATCCACACAAAGAGTGACATTTAGAGAGATGGGTCAGCATCACTCTCATGCAGATTAGCGAATTCCATTGTGGCTGATATAGAGAGCAAGCATGAACACAGAATGGACAGAAGACACCGAGAAAAGCTGAGTGACATTGGCGCCACCAAGCCCGGGTCTTGTGTGCATGCCAGCTCATTACAGCTCTTAACAATGCCTGCACTGTCAAACCTTGTTCTTAGCTGTTCTCTATTCTCTCCAGCCACTTATCAAAGATATCATTTTCCAGGCAAAGTGACAGGAAATATCCCCACAAGCCTCAACCGAATCTTCTGTGTTTTCACACTCAGAAGCACACAAAGAAGGGACTCGGGGAGTGAGGGATGGAAGGAGCAAAAGAGCAGAAAAGAGAAAGAAAACAATAGCTTTATTTATTTGGTTGTATTGTGTGGTTTGGCGGAGCCTGCATGCTAATGCAGTGTTACAAATGATGATCCCACTAGCATTGCGCTACAATGTGCCAGGGGGAGGCTGGGAGTTTGCCTCCACAGGCCTGGGGGAATGAGCTCAGATTTGGTCGCAGTGGCAGCTGGAGCCACCAACACTCGCGCTGTGTGCTGATCCTTGGATAGTGCCAGATGTGATTCCCAGAGGAAATGCAGGCAGCTGAAGACTCACACACCATGCAAAGGCAAACATGGTGGGGTGGGCACATATACACAGATGCATATGTGTACACTGTCTCTCCCTCTTTCTGACACACACACACTCATTCATATATATATATACAGTGATCGTACACCTTCAAGAACATGAAGTGATAAAATGATTTTGATTTTAAGAATTTAAAGACGTATGTTGCACACTGACTGATGAGCACCTAGATAATTGGAACTCAAAGCTGACTTCAAATCACTTTTTATAATTATTTTACTCAGGAATTAACTTCTGCGAGGACTCCTTGAACTAAGCTTCTTTTTTTCACTACTTGATTTATTAATGTTTACCAAACTATTTGTTTTGCAAATTCATATTTGTTAAATTTGTGCCAAACAAGGCACATTAATTCCTGTTTTATGAAATTATTTTCTGCTAAATTAGTCAGACAAAACTTTAGAAACCATGAGTAGAATTTGTACCATCACTCTGGAATAATTGAAGAAAGAACTGTAATTATTTAAGTATGTAATTATCTAAGTATGTAATTATATCTAATTATACGGTGTAACTATATACTCTGATGAAAATGAACATAGATTTACAATGAGCAAGTACCAGCTCCAATGAAGAAAAATCATAGAGCTACAAAACTAGATGTATACATTGTACATGTTAAGTACTATAAATGTGAATGTACCGTATACTGCTTACTTCTACAACGTGCCTTTCATTTAGATTTTTTCAGCACCTGATGCTTGTGTTTGGCCTGTCTGTGGTGGTGAGGTGTGTTTCATGTGAAGAAGTGTTTTCAGAGCATAGTGTTCATGTGTTTCTGAATGAAGCCCTCTGCTGTGCTGTGTTTCAGGGTGACTCTTTGCGGACCAACATTCAGCTGGATTTTGGCGATGGCACAGCCGTGTCCTATTCCAACTTGTCCTGGACTGAGGAGGGGATCAAACACGTCTACAAGTCTGCTGGGATATTCCGTGTCACGGCGCTGGCAGAGAACACGCTGGGTTATGACACCACAACGCTCTTCCTTCATGTCACATGTAAGGTCCAACACTGTAACAAAACAAAACTACGTGCTGCTGCTTACACATTAAAACCTTGCTAATAAGTTTACCGTGTGGGGTTATTATAAAGGGCACGATTTCCCCTGGTGATACGAAGAACATGTTCCCATCAAAGTCTCATTTTTGTGTTTATGGACTGATGTGCACAGTATATTTTATTTCATATCTATTTTCAGCTGAATGACTTCCAGACTGGTGATCCACGCTACACTCAACTGAAGTGTCTGGTCCATAATACACAGTATTATGTAATTCAGCCGCAGTGATAAACACAAACAACTTTTGGGAGAAAGGTCATAACAAACTTGCCAATGCAAGGTTTCAGAGTGGGCAGGAGCAGACTCTGAAGTCGAAGTGGGCCTTTAAGGCTACCGCAGCTAATTGCCAGTTATCTGAGGACACAACACCAGAACAATGGTTTATTTCAAAGTGGACCAGACATAGTGGACCAGCACACATAACAAATTACAGGATCGTCATGCTTTCCACCTCTGTTCAGACAGCAACAGAATAGTGTATCATTTTAAGTTTCCAAGGGAATTATACAAGCTCCTTTCAGTATGTGTTGACTCATCTCTTTGTCTTGTTAGTTACTCTTTCATCGATTTGTTCAATCCATTTTAATTTAACTTTTTGCCATCCGGATGTGTCAGAAAGTGTGTTCTGGATTTATACATTTCTGATGGCAGTAATTTTAGCTGGATTTATTTCACAGTGCAGGTGATGCTTTCAGGGGGAAATGCCAAAAACTACTACAATGATTTCTCAGCTGAGCATATTTAATACCAAATGACTGCCTCTCATTCACACCTACATAAGTGCACACACACACACTGAGCATCTCAAAGTGGGGATAAAGATTAGTTCTGGTTAAAGAGGATGAGAGCTAACAGAAGCCTTGGCAAGATGAGCACCCCAGACCACAGCACTGCACAAACCTTTCGTTGGAGTTTTTTCCACGAAAGTAGCGTATTACACCCGCAACTTCATCCGTGAGATTAGTGTAAAACAACCCAGACCCCTGTCAGGTCCTGTTAAGAGGTTTGCAGCATTACCCAGAAGGTATCATGTCAAAAATACATCATGGTGTCAATGTTTCTTCAGTGTTAGAATGACAAAATCATCATACAGAGTCACAAGGACCTTTTTTAACATTAGAGAATTTTGCTGTGAGCACTTTGTACTGTCTGACATCAGAATATCATTTGATCATCTGTCATTTCTGAATTACTGAAGCCAATTTTCTGGTGATCATGTCCAAGCAATTTGCTGCTGAGTGGGCCCGTAAATTAAAAGTGGTCCGGATAGATTAGATTAACCATGACCTACGGTCTCCCAAAAGTTATGTTTATATGCTGCTAAACTGCCTCAACAAAGGAATTTTGAAAGAAATGTTACATTGCCTGGATTATTATTTTTGTCAACATAATGAGGAAACGTTTGTAATGAACATAACTTCAAAGGCGCAAAATGTCAAAGAACATTCACTGAACACGTCTGTAAAATGTTCTTAGAGAACTTATTCATCTGTTTTGTTTTGTATTGTGCCTCCATGTTGTAAGTTGTAAGTCAACTTACTGAAATAACAACTCCTCAAATCTAAAATCTTAATCCTTCTTCCGATGATTTGAACAATGTTAAGCTAAGTGTTCCCAGCAACTGTCACAGCTTCTGTGGCAACTGAAAATGACATTGGTGGGATGAATTCATCACTCTCTGCTGACTGGTTTGTGCAAAAAAACAAACAAACAAACAAAAACCTCCCCAGTGACAAAATGGCTAACATGAACACAATGCCAGGCTGAATAAATGAAGCAAAATTAAATGGTGGGTATTACTAATTATTGAGCCACAAACAAGTATTGAATCCTGATGTCAGGTGTCAAAGTGTCTTTCTGCTCCCATTCGTCCTGACCACCTCCCAATAGCTTCTCTGCATTATGTAACATAACTTGTTGCTGGTGAAAATAATCTAGACAAAAATTGCCTCCAAACATAGTTGTAACCATTGAGTAGTATGACAATGTCAACTTTAGGAGGCAAGGTTAGTTTTTGACAAAAATCATATAATCCAAACAGAGTCAGGATAAGCCCTCTGCTACAGCTGTTGAGGGTTGTTGTATGGTCAAAAGAACATTTTGGACACATTAGACAGTTATCTGGTAGGACACTTTGATCCAAGTAATATGTCACATACAATATGTATTTTGTGGTATAGTGATGGAAGGGAATAAAACATTTGATTATCCATCAATTTCACACAAAGTGCATGAATGTGCATTTAAAGCTCTATTTAAAAAGTGTGTTTCAACAACAACAATTAAAAACCAATAGCTGCTGTTTAAAATGTTGTTTAAAATCACAACAGACGCAGTGAAAAATTAGAGACAGTTTTCCATATGAGGATTATTTTCTCTCCATTACACAAAGATAAAATAAAAAATATTATTATAATAATAATAATTTTAAAAAGTATTGCTCATTGTTATTAATGTTAATTGTACTGTCACAACTCGATGGTCTCACAGACACAGTGGAATCTCACTAAGACAAATCATGAGCACACAGTCTTTCATCTCCTGCCATCACAGCATGCACGCTGTTAAAAAGCTCACCATATATGTCTTACTGTACCTATTAGTCAGTCACAGTACACCTGCCAGCATGAGGTTCAGACAGTCTAATTGGAAACGTCTCTCTGATTCACTTTGCATTTATTGCACCGAGACATTTAAGTGGAAGAACAGTTCCATTACACTATGATTAGTGTTTGTGAAGACCTTTCTAATGTTGAGACTATTTTTACATAGATAAAAAATGTTTAATTTCATGTATTCACTCTATCCAGTTTCAAATGTTAAACTGTCAACTGCCTAATTAGACCAGTGAATGAGGAGTTGACACATTTTGATGGAAACACACGTTTGGCAACAACTTGAGAATTCCTCTGTAGGAGTAAATCTTTTCCAGGAGTTTATAATCTATTTGTTCCCAAAA
This sequence comes from Toxotes lorentzi, assembly GCA_037833715.1. Taxonomy (NCBI): domain Eukaryota; kingdom Metazoa; phylum Chordata; class Actinopteri; family Toxotidae; genus Toxotes; species Toxotes lorentzi. The sequence goes on from JBBMJY010000020.1 coordinate 24,176,370, forward strand.
TGTTCGGATCCGTCCACCCATCCATTTTCTTTACCCACCCATCATGTTCATGGGGGGTAAGTTGGGGCTGGAAGATGGATCCTACCCTGGAAACACCCTGGACAGGTCGCTAGTTTATCACTGAGCTAAGACACACATTAATGATTTAGGCTATTTTTTATTCCACTGAAGGTACGAGCTGTTGGACTGTGAGAGAAATCCTGAGCTCACTAGACTGTTATATAAAAGTGATGGTGTTCAGAGTTTTTTCTGTCCCTCAAACTAGCTTTACACACTAAATGACTTTTCCTTATTTGAAACAGAAGCACTCTCAAGTGAGCCTCATTATGACTAGCCATAATTTATATATGTATATGTATAACTCCTGTCTGTTGTTTTTTTCTTAATCTTTCTTAGGTCCAGTGGAGCATGTCCAGCTTCTTGCTCCCTTTGTGGTCATAAGAAACAAGGAGGTGAACATCACAGCAGTGATCTTACCCAGCCACTCACGCACCGTTACCTACTTCTGGTGGCTCGGCAACAACACTGAGGTAATGCTTCCGGGATGTCTCATTAATACACACTTCAGTTGCTTGCTATGTTGGCTTTTATGTGTGTTATTATTTTTGTAAAGCAAGATTTTAGTATAGATTTGAAAGTTGCTGCAGCTAACCCAATGGATGCAAAAGAATATAAAAAGGTTATACTGCATATGTAACACAAACCATGAAGTCATTTCACCTGGATCACCCTGACATGAAGATGTGCCTGAGAAGTTTTGCCTACTTGAAGATTAAAAACACAGAGAGGTGTAGAACAGAGTCAGACAGAATGGTACACCACGCTTCATCCTCCATACATAACCATAAGGTTATTTCCACTTTCCTTATTTACAGTAAGTTGATCAGCCACCTGAGATATAGATCATGAATTCTGTCATTCTAGCCATGTTAATGTTATGGTAGTAGGGATTGCTCTGTCAGTCTGTAGGGTTGCTCTGTTTTTCCAATGCTCTGTATGTTTTGAGAAATGCACAATAGATCATTGGGCAGTTGGTACATATATTAAAGTTCCCAGAGGATGAATCCTAAAGACTTTGGGGATGCTCTGACTTTCCTCTAGTGCCTTCAGCAAGTATATTTTCACTTATCAACTGAAATATCTCATCTACAATATGAATTCTCACTCACTGTGGTACATATACTCATATTAAAATGATAATCCCATTGTTTCCTCCATGCAGTATGGTAAACATTCAACTTTGTCTAAAACTGTGGTTGAACCCAAATACCTTCAAAACTACTGACATTCCCGTCAGCCTCACTTGTGCTTTGAGTTTTGTGATGTAAGATAAAATGTCTGCTGCTGTGATAACTTTCCAAAACTGTAAAATCCTGTCTATGAATACTATTTGTACTTTGTGTAGTGTTTTGGCATCTGATAAGGCTTTATATTTCAACACTTAGATTTTATTATCCCCCCCCTTTTTTTTGACAAAAACAATAGAGTACAACGACGTCATTGCCAGGCACCATAACATCCAAACACCATATATTATGTATAATGTACAGGAGGGTCTTGACACAGCGTTTCCATGGCTGACTGAGTACTCAGAAGAAGGAACATAATTGACAATTTAAGCAGTGAGAATGAGGGGAGAAAAGCTACCAACCATGTTCTTATTCTAACAGATATATTATCTATTTTGTCCATCCCGCAATGAACAAGTAATTTCTCAGTCTCAGTGGGAAAGCCAGTCCTTCCATCTCATGAATCTGTTTGATGATTTGAAGTCAATAATCCACTCTAGGTATTTTCCCAAATATTTGTGTCTCTGGGAAGCTTTGAAAAATGTGGCGGTGATTTGCCTCATCATCCCCACAATTTCTCTAACACATATGGTCCATCAATATTAAATGGTTTCACGTAGTGAAAAAAACCAACAAGATTATTCCAACAGAATTCACAGCAGTCCATAGAACAAGAAGTAGAAAAAAATGTTCTGACACATGTTCTCCCGTTTTATCCTTTAATTTTAATTATTCCATCTCTCCTTAATATAGTAGTATTGGCATTAACTGTAAAAAGGTCATGCTTTTCCAAATATGTATATTTCTCTTAATTCTAAATACTTAATGAGCAAAATGACAATTGGCACAGCTCCCTGAGAATAATGCCCCTGGATAATAATGCCCCTGGATAATAATGCCCCTGGATTCTAAATACTTAATATATTTAGAATTAAGAGAAATACCAGATGCACAGTCGCCCTTAACACTTTCCTTCTTTAACTAAAGTTCTCATGTTGTCAGAAGTCCTCTTTGTTTTCTGTAAATCTATATATCACATGACGTGTGACAGATTGCTTGTAAGAATCCTGGAAATAGACTGCTGAATAAAGCCTAGTGTAGTGGACAATAGTCATGTACTTGAGAAGTGTAACATGATTTTTATTTATTTTTTAAATCTACACCTTAAATCCTGTGCTTGCAGCCAGTGGTAACATTGGACGGGAGTATCTCCCACACCTTCCCTAGTGAGGGAATGCACACCATCACTGTCCAAGTGGCTGCAGGCAACACCATACTGCAGGATACCAAGACCATAGCAGTCAAAGGTCAGTATTTGTATTTGGAGCTTATAACAAGTGACAATTCTGTAATACTGGAACCTTTTTGGCTTTTAATATGTTCAAAAAACACAGTCTTAAAAGCACCAGAATACATCATTTCAGTTAGGGACTTATGCTCTTATTTTGACTATACCTTGGGTAAAATGTTTCCTAAATAAAATTGCTCCTACTTGACTAAAATATATCACATTACTGTGGAAACCTCTAAGGAATATGTCTTGATTTGAAATGAAGTAATCTGGAAGCAAGGATCTGTAAAATGCTATGATTTATTACTAGCTGATGGGCTGGCACAAAGCTGTGACATTTTCTAATTATCTAGAAGTGCATCTGGTAAATTTAGCCAAAGGGAAGTGCAGGGGATATGAGAAACCCTCTTCTTTTCATCAAGTGTTAAATACCTGAAACTCAACTTGAGCAAAATGACAATTGGCACAGCTCCCTGAGAATAATGCCCCTGGATCTGAGTGAATTAATGGCTGATTCTCCCCCGACTCTCCTCGACAGAATTCTTCAAATCTCTACTTTTATCTTTCTCCCCTAATCTGGACGAGTTCAACCCTGACATACCCGAGTGGAGACAGGATGTGGGGAGAGTAATTAAGAAGGCTCTGCTCCAAGTGAGTGATTTTCATTTTCTGTGTCCTTCCGTCTCTCTTCCTTCCACCCTTCTGTCTCTCTGTCTTCTTTCTTTTCTGTCTTTTTATCTCCCGCTTTCTCACCCTCCTATTTCTCAATTATTTCCTATACCCCCATTGCCTTTGCTGCCCAATACGCCGGGCTCATTGGTGCGGCAAGAGAACGCCCTCGGGCCACCCTGTGATTCATCGGCAGACAGGTGTGAAGACGCCTCTGCTTTCCCTCTCTCCCAGGATGGCTCCATGTGCGCTGGGTCCTAAATTTTAAAAGTCACCCATAAAACGATCTCAAAACTTAAAGCATGGTGACCTACGAGTGATGATACCTGTCAGTCTGTCCGTGTGTGTGTGTGTGTGTGTGTGTGTGTGTGTGTGTGTGTGTGTGTGTGCACTTGAACTTAGGGGTGGAAGTGCTCTCAGTGTGTGTGGGAAGCACACCCATCATTTTAAGTGCTACTCATCTCCCCATTCACTGCTCATGAATAGCGGACTGCATTTGGTGGTGCTGTGCTTTTGGCCATCTTAACAACACATCGAGCATTAGAGCTGCAGGTGGGTGCTTTTGGAGGAATATATAAATGGGTGTAGGGGATCTCATGAGTAACCCAGATAACCCAGACTGAGGCCCATGCTTCTGAGGAAACTGGTTTATCTTTTCCTGGGCTGCAGTGTGCTTTAAAGTAATTTACCAAAACAAAGATTTTCTTCAGTTGTGCCTCATATCATTTTTTGTTAGAAATGTATTCCTCTATGGAAAACAAAGTAACAAAGTTAAGATTAGTAAATTATTTAGACCGAATCCATATTAACAACCCTGTGGACACACTGGTTTTGTTTATGTTTGAACTCACTCGACTGAAGGTGTAAATTTCAGTCTTAAATTAATCACCAGGGTTATTGATGCGTTCTCAAGCTCTTTAAAGGCTCGTGTACTTCACTAATCACAGAAGTCACAGAGAACTGGCACGTTCACGGTGTTTGTTCAGTCACAGTTAAACTCTTTTATTCTGTGGATGTGCCTGCAGTTTTTATAAGCAGTGACTAGGAGGCCTTCAGTAACTACTGATTTTATTTTTCCATGACAGTATCTTACCAGTTGTCTCAGGGCTGTGTTGTTCAAGACCATTAGCTTACTGTTATTTATGTGTCATATTACAGCAGGCAAAAATCAGGGCTGGATTGCTAAACAGACAAAGCAGTTAACTGCCCTGAGGCTCTAGACCTCCACAGAGTTTGAAGGCTTCACATTCACAGTGTGGCAAATTAGTTTGTGGTAATTTGATAAATCACACATTTGTTTGTTAATACTGCATGCAGCACTAGACCACAATATAAACTGAAAAGGGCCTTAACACGGTTGTACAGGGGCACAAGTTAAAATCTGCTCTTATAACACAGTTATTATTTCAGTATATATTTTGATTACGTGGTGCATATTCCTAAAATAAATTTGTGGTCAAGAAGAGGATCACATTTAAGTCCACTCTAGACCATACTCAGAGTATTGACAGAGCTATTGGTCACTGTAATCATCCAATCCATAATGGTCATAAAGAGATCTCTTCCTGACACGATTTCTGTGTAAGATATTTGTTCCGTGCAAAAATGCAAAAATATACAAAAGTTTATTTAATGCTAAGATGAGGTTTAAGCCCTTAAGGACATAACTTTGAAAGCTTTAGAATGTGTTTTCCATGGACTGAGGTCTGTGGATGGTCACCATCTCTGACAATGAAGTCATGTTCATATTTGCATGAGCAATATAAAAATAATAATAAGGAAGTACGGCGACCAATAACTCATACTTCTGTGTGCATAGTATAGGTTCATGGTTTTTTTTTTTACTTTATTTGAAGTCACATTCGTTTGCCCATAGGGATAGGATACAACATGATTTACTTGTTGTAATCATTCCTCCTGTTTATATTGACCACTAACAGATCTCTGCCTAATGCACTTTCAAATTAAGCAATCAAATTTCAAATAAGTGACAAAATCCACAGTTGTACTCCTGTGCTTAAGTACTGAGTGTATCATAAGTTAATATGAGGCTTCAGTAGTATGAATTAGACAAATATCTTGCAGTGTTACAGTCTTTTTGGTACACCCCCCCTCCCCCCGCCCTCCCTTTATGGTCCCCTGGACAGTTTTTCCTTGCTGAGCTCCAGTGGAGGGACAGTAACACATACAAGTTCAGCTAATTGTTGGAATGAGTATTTAATGAGAACTGGGGCTGTGGATTTGGGAACCTAACTATTATTTTAGATCAAACTAGAAGAATTGTGATCCTGTCCTTTAATCAAACGCAGAAAACAGATTAGTAGTTACTAATTAATACATACTGTGCAAAATGTACAGAGAGCGGAATAAAATGAGAAACAAAATTAGGGCCCACAGGCCATTTTTGCCCAGGGGCCCTACATCAGGTTAATTCAGGCCCAGCTGAGAAACACTGCACTGTAGTAACAGACTGAAAATAACACTTGCATATTAAACTTCTTCTCCTCAGTTACATCATAGTTACCACCTGGCTGCACAGTGTTTGTTCAAGCTGCAGATATCTATCTTCTCTGCTGTGGTAGAATAGCTTATTTAATGAGGAGACACTGTAATGTACAAGAATCAGAAATTAAAATCTGTAAATTCTAACGTGACTGATTTCCTGCTCTCACGTCTCGCTTGCCCATCAGTCAGTGATGTTAAAGACAATTATTGCTGTATTATACGGAGAACTCCATTGTACTTAAACTGGTTCTTTCGGCTGTCTGAGCACTTGCATGCAGAGTTTCAGTGCCTCAGTGCACATTAGCGGGGTCTACCAGTGCCCATAGAACAAGGATAACAATAAATAACCATCCCCACAGAGTCTCCCTTGAAGTGAAACATTAAAATGGAATAGTGGGTGAAAATGGTGTCAGTTTCAATATGTGCTTTTTTATTACATTACATTTGTGGAGAGTGGCTTATGTGTCACTTTTGTTTGTTTTTATCTTTTCACATTATCCTTTTAGAGTTTGATATCAGCTACTCTTTATGTAAATGGGCCGTAGATCTGTTATTGAGGCGAGAGCTGACACAAAGTTCATTTCCAGACAAACATATTGTCCATGCCGTGACAGGAAGGGTTATTTTTCCTCTATTAGTTATGGTTGTGAACCCTTGCTTGAGACAGAGTCCAGTACACAACTGATCGTTTTTCTACATAGTAAACAACTCCCCAACAATAAAACAGGAGATGAGAGAGGGAACAACTTGCAATTAAAGTCAAGGTCCATTTAACTGGGGTGGCGTGTGGTGTTGCCCCCGTTGCTGAATCTTTCAAATCATGACTTTGCACTCTTCACCTAGGCTCATTTCAGTGCCACTGCCTCTACTCGTCCTGAATGCACATTCAGTAATGGAGGTTATTTCATTCCACTCTAGTCTTTCCTCAGCTGCCTCCCTCTCAAATTCCCATAACGTTTCTCAGCTCAAGCTCATACACTTTACAATGTTCATACTCCCATAGCTTCCCTCAAAGGTTAATACAAGCTATCAAGCTATCATTTCCTTATTGCTTCCCCAAAGGCACAGAATAACTTTCTTTAGTAAATCATGCACATTAATGTGATATTTTCATTTCTTCACTCTGTTAAACAGTTGTGATGTTGATAATTAACTCAACTCTCAAATGACTAAAATGCACATTAAGTTTTATGTGACTGTCTTTACAGTAATTGAAACACAATCTGGATTTCAATTAATAGTGGCACTCCTTTTGTGCATAGGTTAGGGTTAGCATTGGTCTCAGTGACTAGAGATCAGAGGTAGTGTAATACAGTAAGGCCTGTCCAGTGGGAGCAACACGTCTGCTTACAGTTTGTGAGACATCTTTGTAGCAATGCCACACTGGGAACATCAGTCACGTTTGTCACTCTGTCCACCATTCTTGTCCAGACTAAAACATCTCAACAATTGTAGGATGGATTGTCATGTAAGTTGGTACAGACATAGTCAGGCATTGATGGTCCCATGAAGAGGAATCCTGCTGGCTTTGGTTATTCCCTCTCTCTTCTTCTCACCCAATAGGATGATTTGATATCTTTGAGTGAAATATGTCAATACCTTTGGATTGGAATACTATTCAGTTTGTTACAGACATTGAAGACATAGAGACAGAGACATACTGTCATTTTTCACCTAGCACCAACAACAGGGTAATGTTTCTAATTAACCAGTGAAATAGTTAAAATACAGTTTTGATTTATCAGTTTTGATACAGACATTCAAGGTTCCCAGGATTTTGATGATTTCACAAGATGAATTCCCCACAAGATAAATTGTAACAATGTAATTTTTCTTAACTGTCATCAGGTCAAAATTTCAGTTTGTGAAATTCTTTGGTTTATGAACAAATACTACATTCCCCATCATCCTCAGCTGTACTGTAAGTTTAATTCACATGAACAAATCTTAAACTAAGATGACGATCATGGTAAACATTATACCTGCTCAATATCAGCATTTTAGCATTGTCATTGTGAGCATGTTAGTATCCTGATGTTAGCATTTAGGTCAAAGTACTGTTGTGTCTAAGTACAGCCGCACCGAGGCACTGTAGACTCTGATACTACTGTAGATTTTTTTTTTTTTTTTTGTACAGTAAATTGAGCATGAGTACTTGATTATCCAGATGAAGTGTTACCTAAATATCCACTAGAGCTTCTTCAAACAGTATTCCTCCATATAAACTTGCAGCAGGAAACTCACAAATCTTCCTGCGTGCCATCTCAATCTGATTTTTGTATCCGGCAGTAAACTTGCAGAGCATCAAAAGGGAGCATCCCACATCAGCCAGCCAGCTTTTTAAACTAATGACTGATAGCAATGAGAATGAACGTGGTCCGAGTGCATTGATTTTTCTTTTTTTTCAGGGGTTATTGCCTCTGCTGTCATCCTGTTCACTTTATCTCCTCCTCCGCAACCCCTTCTCTCACTGCAAGTCATGCCCACGACTATCATTTGTCCACTACTTTAGTACTCAGATAGAGATTTCTGTGCTTGATAATTGATGTGCTTTGGCTATACCCACTGCACTGTCCATCCAGGCCACAGAGAAAAAAAGAAAAACATCACAGACTCTAAAATGAAGAAGGATCACCACCCAGGTCGTGCTTCCCTTGCTTTTATAAAAGAGCTAAGAGCGTAAAAAATGCTTTTCTGGAAACAAACAACAAACATTTGCTTTGCTTCACTTTTTTTAATCAAGAAAAATATATAAATAATAAGCTTTTGACATCCTTGAAAACTGAGACAAAGCCAGAAAATTTTCACTAAATTGTTCTCCCTTATTTCGCTATTTGCCTGAAGGCATCCTGGATTTTGACATGCAGTATTTTTCATATGTACAAGCCTGCCTTCATTAAACTCTTTATTAAATTTGATTTTAAAGCTTCTCGGTCAGGTCAGTGTCATTACTGGTGACCTGCTCTTTATTCATGAATGAACAAATCTGATGAATGTCCAATACAAAAACATTACACACCTTTGTGTTGACATGATATGTTATCATTGATGTCTGATGAGCCAGTCATTAGATCTAGAGGAGTCCTGTCATGAACTGAAATGTCCCAGAAGTTGAAATTTGAATTTGTCCATGTTGCAAGAGGTAAGGCCAGTCTTTACGCTCCATCCACATCCAAGAGCAGTGCATGTATGTACCAAACCGCATGGCAGTCCATCCAGTAGTAGTTGAAATACTCTTGCATCTCGTACCCCAACCGACTAAAGCAAAAACAATGGCCACCACATCACTACTCCCCCTGCTCCAAGCTGAATGGCTACAAATGTCTCACTTTCCATAGGTACAAATTATGTGTACATGTGTATGCAGGTATTCTGCTTTAGCACTGGCTTTGCAGAAAGTAGTGTAACATTTCTAGAACAAAGAAAGTTATTAGGTTGTCAATGGTTGTATAAGCATCTGCTTTTAATACCAAAGTCCTGAGTCCTTGACTTATAACCAGTCTCATTCTATATGTGAATATCCAGTTGAGTAAGATTGGCACCGAACCTTTTTTACATTTGTACAACATGAACACTGCATTTCAAGTGTTGAAGAAAACCTACCACACTGTTCTCTGTTCTTTTCCAAGAAATAACACTTGAAAAACTCAGATGCTCTTACATTTGTGGACTAGACATAAAGGTCATTATGCATTTAGCACCTCTCTTTCCGTGGCTCTCCTCATCCCTCTCCCTCTCTCCATCTCCACCTCTGCTTTCTCTTTCTCTCACAGAGCAGAACAGAGCAGTGGTACTTGTGAGCGAAAACAGTAGTTACCTGAATGTACACTGTAAGATATTACCAGGAACATTTAACTGTAATGTTTCATAATACATTATTGTATTTTCACATTTTCACAAGATTTTATAGAAGAAGTAATATTTGCAATATAATACTGTAATTAAGTATTCTACTGTGAAATTGAGGTTTGCACAGTAAAATACTGTATTCACACCATCATTTGTGATAAAACAACACATTACGGTAAAATTCGAATCCCGTTTGAACCGCGTTGCATTGTGGGGCCGAGGCAGAGCAGCAGTGAAGCAGATGCACTTGGCGCAAACATACGAAGAAGAGAGCAAAGAGGTAAGGTGAACATCAGTTAAAATATTAGACAACTTGTTATGACTTGCTATTAGGTGTGTGAGTTAGTACATGAACGAATGAATTCATGTTTTATGGTCTCCACATGTTGATGGGAGGGATAGTTAAGAGTTATTCGGCTGAGAAACTGCATTGAATTAGCCGCGAATCAGCGTAAACACTAAGTAGCCCATAGGAGCAGCAACCCCACATCACTTCAAAGCCATTTTTCCCAGCGAAGCTCTGCCACACAGCCAAGAAACTTTTACCATTGGAAAGCTTAAATTATGCTCTTTAATTTTAGGGCTCCCATGTGTCGATAGTTTGTGAATTATTTGGCCACGAAGATGCAGTGAATTAGCTGCGAATTAGCCGCACATTAGCGCTCACTTCAGTGGATAGCTGCTGCAATGTAAGAGCATCTCTTACTGTATAGTGTATGTGTTAAACATTTATATCCAGACATGCAATATTATATTTCAGCAGGGCGTATCTTTAACTTCACAACCTGGACTGTACATCAGCTAAGTTACTTGTTAGCTGCTAATTTAAACTTGCCCGAGACATTTTTTTTTAAAGGCTGATGCTGTTGCAGAAGTATTCCATGTTGCTGAGAAATTCTACTCATTTGCTGCATTCCTCTTATTTACAATAGCGCACGATGGAATCTGTTCATTTCAGGTGACATGATGAATCCCAGTTCTTGGATGCTGTCCATTAAAGGAGAGGTGGTGATGGGACAACACCAGGGTTTCATCAGCGGGATAGCCGCGGTTTTTGCAAGCTGCTACAACTTCAGTCTGCAGTATCCTGAGGATAGCTCACACTCTTTGGAGTGTATCCAAAGGTATTGTAATACTTCAATTACCATTGTATTGGACTGCTTGCTTGATAACCCACCTTGCTCTCTTATCTTCTTAGCATTTGTTGTTGTTTATTTGACATTTTTGTCTGCCTCCAATGCTTTATTGTTTTTTTTCATGTTATCAGTGCTACATTCTTATTGCTTTCAGTCAATGTCTGATATTTCCAAACTGAAATAATCCTTCATGTGATTCTGAGTGCTAGGATTGAGCATTCTCAATTGAGTTGAATCAAATTCAGCAGCCTAACACTCCTCAACTTTCTCCTTTTTGATAGCATGGGAAAGAGCACACAACCTGTGAGCAGCTGACAGGTGCTCCTTTTTGGTAAATTGATTTGGTATCATAAATGGTAGTGTATTATTGTCTTTCTTAACTTGGGTGTCAAGTGGATAACTTAAACAACATAACACGCATGCATGCTTAGGTCACAGGTTTGTTGTTCAGTGTTTGTTCAATGTTTGCACGTCTGTCTCCATCTCTACGCACCTGATATGCTTGCCTGTAAGCAGTCTTACTAGGCTTTCAGTACTAATTTCTTTCTTTGGTGTTGGATTTACTTACAGGAAAAGGGGCTCTACAGCATGTGCTTTGGATAAACAATGCAATAATACATTCATATAAAACTGAAAGTTGTTGACTTTTCTTATTGTTTACAGATACTTCCTGGGCATTAACCCTGAAACTGGATCAAAGTCCAGGAAAAAGCACATCAACCCACATGTGAGCACACTGGTGCGAAAACTAATCGACTTTGACTGGATGGTAATGTAGACGTGTAACCCTTGTCCCCTCCTCCGACATTTTTGTCTTTTTTTTGCATGTCTATGCTCTAAAAACTTCTATGAAATTATTTTTATGAAATATTTTTTTTGAAATATGAAAACTGAGATTGATTGTATGGCAAATAAATGTAATTTCCAGTCTGTTGTTATTGTTAGTTTATTGTTGCAATTTTTTACTTGTTCTACTATACTTGTTGTAATAAAAGATAAAATGAGTATGGTCTTTGTTTTCTTTGTTTATTGTGGAGCAAATTCAAAGCACGTTTGTGTAGTTGTGTTAAAATCATAGTGAAAAAGTCAAATGTACAATATTTTATTTAAATTGTAAATTTACAGTAAATTACGGTCTAATGTGTTGCATTACTTTTACAGTAACAGTGTAAAAAAATACTGTGATCTACAGCTAGCTGTGAAGTTAAAATATATAGCTGTAATTTTAGTGGAAATTACTGTGAAATATTTACAGTAAAATACTGTGAAAGTAATGCAATTATTAGCCAGTAATTTACTGTATATTCACAGTGAAAAATTTAACTGTATACAGTTACTCCACTGTCAGCCTCCCAGAGTGTTGGTGATGTTTGGTTAAAACATTAGTGCAGCAGTGAATGCTGAGTCTCTGTAACATACCAGAATGGAATTAGAAAGACCAGTCAGATACAGTTCATCATGCCTATTTTCACAGATTTATTTATGTTTCACTGATGTACTGTATTTACTGATACTGCATTTGCTTCATTTGATTTAGTGTTTCCATCTTCAAGTCTTTAGGTTGTATTACAGTATGATCAGAGTTGTATAATATGGTGTTCCAGGTGGATTTTCTCCAGAATGTTTCTACTACTGCAAAATACTTGCATGTCAACTTACAGTTGATATGGTTGAACTTTTACATTATTAAGCTGTTTTTTTTCATGTTTTACTTTGTGTTTTTGAAGCATTTACTCCGAATGTGATTAAATTTATACAAAAAGCATATTCAGTACTTATTTTCAAAAGCATAAATTTTAACCTTAAAGCATCAAAAACTTGAAGAGAGTGAAAAAAAAACAATTCTGTTGCTTGAAGATTGCTTCCAAAGTCAGTTGTTGCTTTTCTAGCTTAAGTGCTAAGTACATTGCAACCACTTAGCATCCAGCAGGGACCCACAGACAGGCAATTATTTCTTGAGTGAGAGTCTGAGTTCATAATTAAATTCTCTCTTAAGATTAAGTAAGACTAAGTAACTTTTCAAGAAACACCATACTGAAATGTATAGATCTACTATTTGAATTTGAATGTAAAGCAGATGGATTTGACTTGTAATGAAATGTGCTATATGAATAAAATTGTTTTTTCTGTGCCTTACTGTAGTTGATACAGTCATCCTCAGATGTTTGGTAACAGTCTGATCTACAGTCACATGGTATATTCTGATCTCACTGTAACATATATCCAACACACCCTTTTGTTTAAGGTGGTGTACTTCAGTCCTCTAGTTCTTCTAGTAGGGAAGTTATTATCATGACTCCCCACTCACTGCTGTCTTTAGCTTGGTGCTTCGTTGTGGGGAACCTCGTCACGATTTCATGGGCACAGCACAAAGTCACAAATTTGTAATTTATGGAGCTACTCATAACAATCACCCATCTCAGTGTGATAACTACTAAAGACTATTTCCCCCTTGCTACAGGTGTCTGACTTCCCAGAGGATCAGCTCTTGGTAGCCATGTTCCCAGGAGTTCCAACAGCTGCTGAGCTCTTCTTGTTACCTCACAAGAACCAATCAGAGGGCAAGAAAAAGAGCGAGGAGGAGCTAGAGCAGGTAAGAAAGACTGAACTGATTCTACACCACAGACTGATGAAATCTTATCAAACAGGATTATTCTGATTCATCCTCTCTCTGTTTAACAGGTATCCAACATTATTGTAAGTGCACTGAACCAAAATTTGGTGGAGTTCGAGCTCAAGCCTGGAGTAAGGGTGATTGTGTACAACACACAGTTAACACTGGGTAAGAAGCATTTGCTCTCATTGCTTTCAATTCTGCCATCAAGTTATCAACCATAATATAACTTGCACGGGTAATTTAACTATGCCCCAGCATTTTCTATTTTTTATTTTGAAGTGCCAAGAAACAGAACTGTAATAACAGTGTTTTGACAACAAGAATTTTCTTTGGTCCACCAATTAAAATTCCTGTCAGTCTGCTGCTATCCCAGGCAAAAGAACACAGGGGAGGGGTTGGATTTTAAGTGGAGCTCCTTGAGACGAGGGATCTTTTATGCCTGCCATCAAAAGCTGAACATCTGTTCTATTTCTTTTACAGCCATCCAACCACAAAATGACTGTTACACTGAGTATAATTATGTTGATTATTTAGTCCTTGAGAAAGAACACTGTACAATTTAAGGGCAGGAACAGTTCTTAACTGCTGGAAATGGGAAGGTGGGGTGACATTCAAGACCCTCAAATGCACTCCTGCCAAAAACTCATTGCTGTTGTAAGCATCAAATCAATGCTGGATTCGTGGAGCCACTCTGATTGTAAATAACTGCCGGACAGATCTTACATTGTATTCATTGCTTGGCTGGTTTCATTAGACACACAGTCTCTGGAGGCACGTAGCCATGAGTTGTCTGAAGCTCAAAGTGTTAGGTATTAACGGTCTGGCATGTGCTGCTCTGTGACGTTCCGTGGTGTGCAGCACTCTAATGACACTGGAGGTGTACCCAGCTGGATCCCTCTTTATGTTTCACCTCCCATGAAAAGGTCTAAAAAGCCTTCAAGCTGCTTGAGAAAGGTCAGCCTCATACGCGCCACCGTCTCTGAGTTGAAGGGCTCGGGAGTACAAAGAAACCGTGGAAAATGCAATGTGATTTTCCTGCAATGACAGACATTAATGCACTCTTCAAAATAATGAGAAGAATTTAAGGTGGACGCCTTATGAGCAAAACCATGTACTGTGACATTAATCATAGTAAGTGCTTGTTTGGTTGGGTTCTTGTTTGAGATAAATGTACGTGCATTTAACCGTTTCAAAGCAACCTGAACTACATGAATTACCTGATACTGTCACATTCTTTGCCCAGAATTAGAAAACACCAATTTCACACTAGCACAGCATATGACATTTGAGATATTAAAAATAAGAGCTGCATGTCATCATGTATACCATCCTGTCATATATATATATATATATATATATATATATACACACACACACACACACACAGAGGTGTGTGTGCTTTCATTGACATCAGTATATTAATGTGCTACGTTCAGACAAACAGCTAGTTTGTGACGTCAGTTAAAAATCAACAAAACTAACAACAACATTAGACAACAACGCTAAAGCGCATGCAACAATAGCAGAACCTTTCCTGTTCTCTGTTCCTCTCCCACAGCACCCTTGGTGGATTCCAACCCCAGGCACAGCAGCTCAGCTATGCTGATGCTCCTGTCAGTAGTGTTCCTGGGCCTAGCAGTGTTCCTCATCTACAAATTCAAGAGGTACACATCTTCGTGATTACTTCCACCTGCTGCACATACAGAAAGATCATATAGAACCAAAGCATCTATTACCATATTCTCCATTATTGATGATACCAGATGAGCGCAGTCTGGACCGATCAATTACATTTGTGTTTGAAAATTTGATTTGACAAGTCCCACTAGTGGCTGTGGACATACTTCTAGCAGGTTTCCGATGCATGAGGCACACGCACCAATCAGCGATAATATACAGAGAAAGGGACCATTAAATGGTTTAATATGTGGGTACCGTGCTTCGGCTGTTATTTGCTGAATAAATTATTCATACTCAAAATGATTCTCTTGAAAAGTCTGAGGGAAATGGAAAAGCTGTCATTAATTATGGATATGAAATTTTTCCCATTAGTCTAAAGAGGATGCATTTTTTAAGAAGTCTCACAGTTGACAAAACAGAGCAATTAATAACCAAAATGAATAGTAATGGGAAATAAATTGGTTAGTGACTAAATAAAGATGCATATTAGGTGTTGTAAATGCAGATTGGAAAAGATACCGATGTTACTGTAATTTCCCTATAAATTAGCTACTGCGGTATAATTATAGTCACCACAACATACCACAAAGTTGACATGCCCTTATCAGCACAGGGCAACAAAAGAATTTTCTTTGAGGTTAGCTGTGAAATGCATGAGTGGGTTTTTAACAAAAGTTTGTCATCTTAAAGCTACGTCTGTGAAACTTACGATGAAAAATCTAACATTATGCTTTCACTTCTAACACAGAACGAATACACGTTTTCCTCAGAAATGTTGACAGGAACAGGAGATGTTTTGTCTTACATTGCTGTGAGGGTCATTTGTCAAGCCCTTCATTTGCTAATCTTTAGAAAAATACCTTGGATCAACATTTACGCTGAGGTGAACCAGGAGAAGGAGCAGGAGATGATCGGCTCAGTGGGGCAGGGTGACAGCACGCCTAAAATCACTCTGAGTGAGTTCTCCACATCCAAGGAGCTCATGGAAAAGGAACTGGATGCCAGGGTCAAAAGTAAGTGAAGAGCTTTCATATTTGTAATAAATAATATATGGACTCAGTCAAAATGTTTACCTGCACACATTACTGTTACTATAATTGACAGTTCCTTGAAAAGGATTTTAGTTTCCTGATCTAAAATGGGGATTGTTTCTTGTGTTGGAGATAAAAGTTGTTCTGCCAATACACAGAATAAAAGTGCAGATACGGCCCCCAGGCATACTTCAGCTATTGTATTTGAATTATTTTTTAAATAGAGCATTGGCAACTTAATCTCCTTTTAGAGTTGTTTTTTGTAATTATTCAGTGAAGAAGAAAGCAGAGTGAGCCACAGAGTAAAGACAGTACTGGAAGGGGTTTAACATAGAAAAGAATAGATTCCAGCATAACCTGCTGTACTGAGGAGAGTGAATATTTAATAAAACCAACATGTTTAAGCATGAGGCTTGTATGGGCCAGCGGGATTGTATGGGCCAGCAGGAGCACAGAGGCAACAGCCTTAATCACTTCTCTATTTGGTCACAGTGTGACTTGTTCAAAAAGAATATTTCAATTCAGCACAAAAACAACAGGTTGTCAGAAGCTGAATGCTGCTTACTCTGCCCTTATACAGTGCACAGTCTGCGTTGCAGCCTTACCAACAGAAAGCAGAACAGGTCATCTGACAAGTGCAATCCTTGGATTCATTTGCCTCTGTGTCTCTCTGTACACAAAATATGAAGCTCTTGTAGTTTCACAGTTTTTGAGAGTGAGCTGATTCTGACCTGGCTGTTGAAATTCAGAGCTGTAGAGAATAGAAACATGTCTTCCACGGCAGTGGACACCCTCAAGCACCAAGGCCATCAGTATTCTGCTTTATTTCCAGCTGAATATTTTTATTCAGCTCAGTGTCCATTGTTACCTTTTGCATAAAACCTGTAATCCTCCACAGAGCAGACTTGAGGTTGGTACAGGAGGTTATGGCTTATACTGAATAGGAAAATATAACTAACTGCTGACCACAGTGCTGCACTGAGTAGATAAAAATACTGTGCACTAATATAATTTAAAGGGGCGACGTCTAAGAATTTTCCAACTATCGAGGTTCCAACTCCAAACAAAACGGGGGCAGCATATTACCAGAAAGTAGGGGTGTCCACCCCTATCCTAAGAAACAAAGAACTGCACTCTTTGGTGCCTCCTCCCCCCTCCCCTTCCCCTGTACCATAGTCGGAGTGGTCATTGGGCACACTGGGATAAATCCCAGTGGGCCGCTGCATCAAGTTTTTTTATTGCTCCCCTTTGTGTACTTTTCATTCGGGGTGTTGTAGTTCAGCTGAATTGTTGAATTGTTCCATCATCTTAGGTCAACAATGGCACATGTCTGTCATTTCCCTCATATGGGGGACCCTCCTGCTGATGGCTGGGCTGGGTGAAAGGAGGAAAAGGAGGAAGATAGGACAGCTGGGAAT
>JBBMJY010000020.1:24194551-24212910 GCA_037833715.1 Toxotes lorentzi
CAGGGTTGGCAGTGGACAATGTTAGAGGACCAGCATTTAGATTACAGTTAGTGAACAGTTAGTGGATACTGTGTGCTGTGGGCTTTATCGTTAACTGGAACAGTGTCCAATTAGAGAGAGTGTCTGCTTCCTGAATCCAAAGTTCCCAACTTCAGGTTCTCCACCAGAGCCACATGTTACACAGCTGGTTTCAGGTTAATTAGTACCCTTGGCCAATAAACTTTTATATGTAAAATCAGTGGAGTTGTCCTTTATACATTGATTCTGTCCATTCATTCAAGTCTTGTACTATGGAGCTGTAGACTAACTGCTTCTCTCTTGTCTCTGAATGAAATGGATTTCAAAACTGAATTTAGTGTTAAACTGATACTTAAATAAATCAAAAGGTATTTTCACAATGGGTCACTTTCTCATTTTCATGCTATTTAACATCTTCAGAGCCTTTGATTAAATAGCACATAGAAAATTCAGTAATTAACACGAGGTGTCAATATCAAAGAAGTAACTTGTTTTACAGGCATTAAAGCGACAACGCTGAACTAACCATCTTTGTTCTTGGCTTGTTGTTCTTCTTTTGTTTCATTTATTTCTGCTCAGGGGGAGTTGGAAACGCCTGTGAGAGCACAAGGGAGATTCCAAACTGTACTAGCGTGTAAAGCCGGAGAATGCAACCGTTTATGTACAGAGCGAAGTATAACAGTGTCGGGGGTTCTCTTATTCTGTTTTGTAATTCTCAACACAACCGATGTTAATAGTTTTCTAAGGGACCTCATTTATACAGGCTTGCATGGATGTCTCGTTCAGCAACATCCATGCAGCAAATGTCAATTTACTCAATGAGATTAATGTAATTACTGGCAAAACTTATTCAGTTTTGTGGATGTATAAGCTACATGACGACATTCATTTGCAGAGTGAAATATCTTTCATCGAAACCTATGAAGAGTTCTGTAAATTTCCTAAGGAGTTTGCTTTGAAAATCGTTTCTGCCTATATATAGACTATAATGTCTGAGTCTTTAATCAAACAGGGAATATTATTGAAATGTACAATATTATCATCTGTTCTGTTAAATGTATATATTATTACTTTCTACATGCTCGTAGTCTGAGTACCATGGCAATGACAGAAGATCTGACAATGGTCCGTTTTTAAAAAGTGTTAAGAAGTCAAACATTACTTAAAGAAATCAATTTTGTTTTGCTAAGGTCCTTGACTTGTGCATGTTCTTACTGAGGACACAATTTCTGTGTTGTAGATAAACAAGTGTTGTAAATAGTTATTTTCTAATCATTCGTCAAAAGAGCCCAATCGATTTTGCCTAGACTTCTGTTCTGCTCTCATTTTCTTTGTTTACTGTTGGGCGATATGTATCTAGTAAAAGCGTTTATCTGTTAATGCAGGTTAATGCAGCAGAACTGTATTGGCATATTGCAGATTTAACTTTCCACCATTTCCTAGAAACGAAATGAAAAGGATCAACATGAACATGATCATGTTCAATATGTTTATATTTTCATCAGATATATACAATGTTCAAACATTTTTGCAAAGATGACTCTAAAGTCCAGTCGAATCATGTAGTCTTTAAACTATCTGAAGCACTCACTGCATTGCAGTTTGCCTTTGAGTCAGTGGCTCTGAGAGCTCTGATTTGCCCTCAGAACAAAAGCTGAATTACTATGAAGAAGTTATTATATTGTATCCACCAGTGATCAAATTCACTATATTCACATTTTTGGGAGAAAGATGATGAGGTTCATTCCAAAATCCAAACAACTAAAAAAAAAAGTTATATTTACATCCTCTAAAATACCAGTAGGCCTCATGTTGGCTTCTGATAGCTGCGACCATTTTGGATTTGGTCTCTGTTTTGCTAATCTCTTAATCTCTAATGCTTATCTCTTATTAAACGTTTTGATCCTTCATCCCTCTTTTTTTAGCTGGTTAGTCCACCACTTTGGTTCAGCCTGAAATATCTCAACAACTATTGGATGGATTTTTACTTTTATGGTGCCCACAGGATGAATCTGAATGTTTTTTCCTGTAGCACGGGCATAAGGTTTAAATTTGGTTGGATTTCCATTGGCACAGACCTTTGACCCCCTCAGGATGAACTGTGATGACTTTCGTGATCCCCAGACTTTTCATTCAGCGCCATCATCAGGTGAAATTTTCATATTTCCCAGGGCTTTGGTTTTTCCCATAAGCCTCAGCTGCATTTTATGTTTTGTGCTAACTAGCAAATGTTAGCATGCTAACACTAATCAGTGAACATGGTAAACATTATACATGTGAAACATCAGGCCATAATAGCATGCTAACATTAGCATTTAGCGTAGAGCCCCACACAGATTCCAGCCCGGCTGTGGACTATTAGTCTTGTTCTTATTCATTAATTAGCAAAAGTATGTGAAATATCTCAACAACTATTGGATGGATTTTTACTTTTATGGTGCCCACAGGATGAATCTGAATGTTTTTTCCTGTAGCACGGGCATAAGGTTTAAATTTGGTTGGATTTCCATTGGCACAGACCTTTGACCCCCTCAGGATGAACTGTGATGACTTTCGTGATCCCCAGACTTTTCATTCAGCGCCATCATCAGGTGAAATTTTCATATTTCCCAGGGCTTTGGTTTTTCCCATAAGCCTCAGCTGCATTTTATGTTTTGTGCTAACTAGCAAATGTTAGCATGCTAACACTAATCAGTGAACATGGTAAACATTATACATGTGAAACATCAGGCCATAATAGCATGCTAACATTAGCATTTAGCGTAGAGCCCCACACAGATTCCAGCCCGGCTGTGGACTATTAGTCTTGTTCTTATTCATTAATTAGCAAAAGTATGTGAAAAGCTTTTAGACAAACTTAGCTCACTTGTTATGTTTAGCCAACACTGGAATTTGCTTTCAGAGGCGGAAATGACAAACATCGGTGGCTGCAGATTATATCTACTGTAGCTGTAATTCATGTTAATTTCATAAGTAATTTAGGTAAATTACAAGCCAAATCAAATCTTTTAGCTCTCGGTGTTGGTACTCGGCCAAAGATTGTGAGGGAAAACAAATTATTAGTCATTGGTATTGTGAGTTAATTGTTTTTTTTTTGTTTGTTTTTTTGTAGTTCAACAAAACCAACAAAAGTGGTGACTCTTCTCCGCTGAACCAGTCTCATTTTAACTTGCTTGTGTATCATATCAATATTTTATGCCTGTCAAGATGATATTTATAAGTTGGGACCCAGGTCACACATGATAACATTTCATTTAAAGCCTGATATCTTCTGCTGCTTATGTCATTTTCAGGTCTAATTGATGTTGTGAACATCAATTAGACCTTCTCTAAAGTTTGCAGTGTTTCTTAATTAACAAAGTGTTATTATGGATCTAAATTGAATCTTTAAGTTTTAGTTATTTATAGATGTAGTTTATAAATAACTAATAAATAAATGTAGATTCAACTCTAAGGAACTTAGAGTAAAGAATATTGGTATTTTAGAGGACATACCATTGCTGTTATATTCAACTGAATATAGAATATCACTAATCCTTCATGATTAAATGCATTTACTCATTATTATTTTGTTCATGGAATGAACCCCTTCAGTGCAGTGTTTCTTAGTTAGTTTGCTCAGGGTTTTGGGGTGTCTGCTCCATGCAGCATGCAGAGTGTTTATTTTATTTTATTTTTGTTGTTGTCACAGAGCTTCATGATTATTTGCCCTCTCTGCTCCTTCTGCCTCAGTCTTTACTCTGCTAAAACAGTCTCACAAACATTTTCATTCATGTGACAAAACCAGAATATTGTCCCCAAATAGATAAAGACTGGAACAGTTTGTGTCTATGTAAACATCTCACAGTGTACAAACAGAGTAGATACGCAAAAGCCGAGCTGGGCTTATATCATTAACCCACACTCCTTAGGTGCCATCAGGCTCCTTTCACAACACAACGCACTAATTAGCATTTAGTTTAAAATGAGAGAGTAATGTCCTCCCAGCATGCAACTCTCCACCACTGCTGTGTTCTCCAGTCCTTCGACGTGGAAGTGGCCTCGAGTTGACTTGCGTCGGCCTCCTGGTATACAGCCTGATGATAATCACAGAAAGCCGGACAGCTGAGCAAAGGATGCCACATGCAGAGCTTTCCAACAACGCTCAGCTCAAGTAAACAGCAGTTGCAGGAGAAGCGAGAGGGGCAGAGGAACACTGCACAGAGAAAAAGGCTGTCACATCACATATGCATTACCTGAAAGAGTACTCTCATCTCAAACCCAACAGCCAAGCCAAGCCTTGTTACTGCAGACAGAACACACATCGAACAAAGGTTGCTTTATAGCTTTGTTGTATTCAACACGTCATGAGTGAAAGGTTGCTTGCGTGGCTGCATTTTGTTTAGGTGGGGGCTTTGATGGTTTCACTTTGTTCCATTCCTATTAGCAAAACAGGATTAGGATGAAAAGAAAAAAGAAATATCAAAAAGTTTGTGCTGCCCACATCTAACCATACATTTATTGTATTCTTTTCTTTTCTTTTCCCCTCATGGACCCTTTGAAATTGTGAAGAATGTACTATGACTACACTGGTTCACAACCAGGTCATAATGCTTTGATGCAGCTGTTGCCGGGTAAAAGTTTGACATTCCTTAAAAGTCTGTAAAGAATGCTGTTCTGCACAAACATATTGGAACTGTCACCTGTAAAAGAAACTCTTGTGCTGTGGGTAATTTCCTGTCCTTTATTTCCTCATTGTTCATTCAATCATCGTTTTGATCACTGGAATTTGCTGTCTCATCTGATACCTTAAATGCCACATTATGCTGTAAGACCCAGATCTCCGAGGGAATCCATACTTTAAAAATAAAGAGGTCCTTGCATTTGTGATATTTTAGAAGGCAAAAGCATTGCAATGTTCTTCAGTGCACAAAAATCTACAATGCATGCATCATCAGTATTGTTCTGTTTCATCTTTATTTCGATATTTCTACGGTACAGAAACTGTCATTTTGAAATTGTTTCAAATAAATGTATTTTTGTACATCAACGCATTTGTTCTCTGGGTGATGAAATTCCTGTGAGCTGAAGGCGGTTCACTACTCCTGACTTGATGCTCGTCTTGTACTCATTGAGCGTTTGGTGTAACCAAAGCACCGTAACCACAGTGTCAGCTCTCACATATCTGCCAATAACTGTTGGTGTGTGGGTGTGTGTGTGTGTGGGGGGGGGGGGGGCTTTTGGAGAGAATTTGATTCTGGTTCTGATGGGGGCATCCGAATCTGATGTTGCCAGGCAGAGGCCGTTAAAGTGGTTCACGAGAAGGTCAGGTTCAGGGAGGAGAGGCAGAGCAGATCAGACGGATGAAATTGCATATGAGAATTTACAGACAGTTGTTGAGTTAATGAAGCGAGAACAAATGGGAGCCACTGGAATTTTAGGAGGCGGAGGAGAATAGAAATTAAACACAATACAAAGATGATTGGATACACAGAAACGAATAAGTTCCAAACTATCGATCTTCAGGCTATAAGATAAAACAAGATTGAGAGTGCGGCTCGTATCATGAGTAGGTCCTGTGGGGTGTAAAACAAGATTAAAAGACCCTAAGAGGTGAAGGGAGTTCATCACCAGTAAAACATAGGAATATTAAAATCTCCAATAATACAGACTCATGTCATAATTCAGTAAAAGCAGAGAGAGCAGGTCAGAGAATTCAGACATAAACATGCCATTCAGTTTTGGAGGGTGACTCCCCACCTCAGCCAGACAGCCGTGGTTTCTGATCCTAGGTAAAGGCCTGAGTGGGGTTGTCTCATTCATTGTCTCTGGTTTGGACCCCGTCTCAGTCATACAAAACATATCGATGTTATTGGAAGTAATGAAATCATTGCATAAAAAGGATTTGTTCCTCAAAGACCTCACACTTAAGAGAGTGATTTTAACAGACATACTTAGGAGAGAAGAAGAGATAGAGCTTAGGGGAACACAGATTAAGTTGTTTACATTTGCTTTTCTGCCAGTGGGGCATGGGAAATATATTTTTGGTCTGCTGTAATTAATTCTGACAGAAGGAAGGAGTCCAGTGTATGTAGTGACGGAAGGTGTATGGAAAGTACCACACAAGTAGAGGGAGCTAGAGGGGGCAATAACTTTAGATGGCTGCATAGACCAGGCACTGACCTGAGCAGGTGCACAGGTGGTGGTGATTTCAAACAGTCATGAACATGGAGAAGACTGAACCTCCCACTGAACAGTAGCCGGCAGCATTTGGCAACCCCACCTGTTGGGATGAATCCCGTCTCTTTAGAAGAGCAAAGCAGGATCCCAGAACAAGATCAAATTGTCAATAAAATCCATGTTGTTAGGGCCACATGTGGACTGGAGCCAGGTGTGCAGGCTGGGAGCAGAGCTGAGGCACTCAGCTCAGTGGCCAAGGGCGGTACCGGGGCCAGAAATAAAAACAGACTTTCCACAGTCCTTTAAAGCCTTAAAAGGAAGATCAAAATCATGTTTGGTGCCTGTCCTGACAGAGGGTGTCCTTCATCTCTACATACAGCACTATTTTTGTGATAGAGATTTGTTCAAAATTTCTGAGACTGTGGCACCATGGAAACAGCATGTGATAGCAGATGTCCCTGGATATGGAGTCTCCAGTGGTTAGTTGGGGGCAGAATGTGCAACCTTACTGGACTGGACAACCGACGCTCTGTCTGTAATGTGGAGCAAGGAGGCCCAGCCTGACAAAGACCTCCTGAGCGTCTAATGAGGCCTCCTACAGTGCTGCAACCCAGTTGTGGAGTAGGGGGTCGCCTGATGTGCGCTGGCCACAGATGGAGGAGACACAGTGGTGAGTCATTGCTGGAGTGGTACCCGACGTTCCTGCAGCCAGATCTCATCCAGAGGAATGACCATTCACTTTGGTTGGAGAATCCTCCGGGCGGGCCAGCCCAGTGAGGATGTGTATCGAAACTCATCAGGTAAGGGTGGCTGCAGAGGCTGAGAGCAGCTGTGACACCACGGTGGAGGGTGATCAAGCCACTGGGGCAGCAAGGCTGGAGGACCGCAAATATGCTTTGCTTGGGCAGCAGCTATGGAGGCAAGAATGTCGATCAGCTGATCCTGTTTTCCAAGTTCTAACTGACTGACATCTTCAGTCTACACACACACACACACACACACACACACACACACACACACACACAGACATTGTGACTGAATCCAGTTTAAGAGATCACAATTAATCCCATGACCTGTAAGTGGTGTTCTCAGTGTAGCTGCTGAATACAAGGTCTTAAAACAACTTAAACATCTATGTCTGATGACTAAAACCCTTTTTCCAGGATATTGTTGAAACAACCGAGGTCTAAAGTGAGTCAGAGAGATGAGGCCTAAAACTGGACAAACACACAGAGAGCCTCAGACAGGGAGACGCAGAACATTCACACATGCCATATACCAGTGATCATCAACTGGCGGCCCGCGGGCTACATCCGGCCTGCCACTCATTATCAAAATCAGAAAATATGAGGGGGAAAATAGGTAGAGTTCAGCTATTAAAATGAGTCATGGCAAGAGCGCCATCCGTCATCAGGTTGATTTTTTTCCAGTGACAATCCATGCTTTTGAAAGAGCTCTTCCAACTTTTCAAATACAGTGTCACCTGTGGTGTTGCTTTCCATTGGAATCAGTGCCAGCAGCTCCTCTCTAAAATGTTGTCGATCAAAATATCTGAGAAAAATGCACAACTGGGAAATATTAGTATTGTTGGTGGACTCATCAGTGGCCAGCGAACTGTTTTTGGCTGCCTTGACTCCATCAATAACAAGTTGCTGGACATTCTCAGCCAAACACATGGGCGTGGCTGCCGGCAGTTGCAGCAGACAGCGGCACTTGTTTAACAGACGTGATTATCCTATCCATTGATTTGTCCGTGGCAAGTTCCTCCAAAACGCCTCAGATTGTAGTCTTTTGAAACAGCAACGGTTTTATCACAAACGAGACAAACAGGTACAGCATTTCTGTGGGCAGGCATGATAAAAAGATACCTATCAGTCCATTCTGCGTTAAAGCAATGGTTTTCTGCGCCATTTTGCTTCTCTGAGAATCAAAACAAAAACTATTTCCTGCACGAGTTTCACCAATCACAACACAGCATTTAGTGTCAAACTCAGTGATGGATGACCCAACAGGGCGAGAAATATGCACCTTAAACATCTCAGTCAACTCCTTGTGGCTGGTGGCAGTATAGGTGATGGAGACTGATCTTACTAAAAACTACATACATTTTGGAGGAGGATAAAAATATGTAGGTCAAACCGAAGCATGTGTGCATGTACAGTATGTCTATAACTATGTATTTATTTATTTATTTAACTATACTTAATTATATTTTTGTTTGAAAGTCTGGCCCCTCAGCAATCTGTGAAGAAACAAGCTGGCCCTCAAACAAATTTAGTTGATGACCCCTGCTTATACCATGTGTACATATCTGCACTTGTTTACTATAAAAAACAAAACAAAAGACTATGATGAGTAAAACTGTCACTTCACTTAATGACATACAAAATGCAAATAAGTGCATTACTGGTCGCTCGCTTGCCAAAAGCTGTTGACATGATTCCTAAACACTGTTTAGCCTTTTAATCAGACTGAATTCCTTTGTTGTGCCCTGATCAGTCAGTAGTGGGTGAATGAGTGTCTGTCCTGACAGATGGTGTGAAATGAAAATGACATGCAGATGTTTTTCACAGCAATGGAAGAGCAATGAAAATTTAAGTTATTATTTTCTTAAGTCAACTTACAACAAGGTGTAAAGTTGCCATGTTCTGTCTTTCATGGATGGAACAGTTTTTCTGCCTCTTTCGTAGGAAGATGCAGTCGTCATTCTTAATTCCACCTACAAAGCTGTGATTGGTTGATTATTTTTAAAAATGGGGATAAACAGCTGTAAATGAGCATCACACCAAACCTAATGCAATGTGGGAGGTGATTCAGAGATCTGGATCCTTGCTAATTTGACCCTACGCTGAATTCTAATTCAAAGGTGCTGCAGTGATTAAAGGAAAATCGTGGATTTGTTGCCTCTGCCAACAAACCATTATCAGGCGTGAGATTATCGTGACCTCTGTCACTGACAGAGGCACGGCTAAAAAGAACTTCACGGTAGAGTTCAGTGAGGGATTTCAAACCTGAGCCGGTTTTTAAACAGCCCATCTTAACCCGTCAAAGTCTCTCTTTGTTGATGATGTACACGAAGGTGAACACATTCATTACTAATGCATTTTGCGTTGCAGAGGAACTTTTGGGGTCAACTCGCTTGTTGACTGATCACCTGCCTGCATTCATGTGCTCCTGTTTTCTTGATGGGACGAGACATGGCTTGCATTTCATGTATACCAAGCTTAAACAGTCGTGAGGGTGGTTCACACTGAAGCAAAGAAGGGTTATTTGTTGTTGAAAGAAGTGGTTTATGGCTGGTGTATCTTTGGCACCGCTGGACTCCTTTCAAAAACAGCTCAAGCCCGATCACACTCTGTTTCAGATATTGCTAAATTGTGATTAGCGCAAAGAACTACATCAGTTTTTCCCAAGAACACAGAAAAATCTGCAACCAACTACATACATTTCAAAAATCTAAAAAAAAATGTTCAAAGTTTCTACATTTAGCAGAAGGTTTTCTGTTCATGTACGACAGGGCCAGGTTTAGAGTCACATGATGGATTCAGCACACATGTGACAGCTCTGACCTTGCAGCTTCAGCGTCACGTAGCCTCAACCGTGACATGACAGACTTGGCAATGAAGCAATTACAGCGATTATTGATCAGGGCTTTGATTATCACTACAGTGGCGGTATGACTTCATGGTATGGCAGTCAAATCCATGCTAGTATCTCTTCACCCTAACAAGTAACATTTGTAATTTGATGGCTACAGCACTGGAGTCCTGCATGCAAATGTACAATCAGTCCAGAGCAAAGTGATTGGAAGCGAGATATTTGTTGTGCTCAATGAAAGACTTGTCTCCAGAGAGAGGACAGCATTGTCATCTCAGATCCACCAGCCCCCACTCTCTCCGCTTCCACCCCTCTAACCCCCCGTGATTACTTCCACTGGAGTCCGAAAATACCCTGTCGATTAATAAAAGCCTCCCTCAAGCGCAGTTTGTTTCACTTTGTTTGCTGTCTTCTCTGGCTGTGGCAGATGAGACTTGGACATGAAATGGAATTATTGAAGTTATCAATGTAAGATGGGAAAGCTGGCACAAACAAAAGCCATTTGTCTTTATTCACCAGGGAAGTCTGAGAGCAGCCTCATTATACTGTGGCTCGAATTAATCTCGGGCCCCTGTCTCTCACTTTCACCTTGGGAGCCTGATACAATGTATTGCAGGGCTCTTAAAATCCTGAACACATACCCTAACCCTTGGTGCAGGTTACTGATAGACCTGCATGTCAGGTGGAGGACAGAGACACAGAACAACAGGGCGGTGCAGGCGTAATGTGGAGAAAACAGAGGATGGACTCCACTATCTGCTACAGTTTCTGCACAGTTAAATTTTTATTACAGAACAATAGCAAAGAAGTCAGATGGGGACAGACTTAAGATTTGCATTTAAATTCAGCTTCACAGGCGGACTTTGAAAACAGCATGGGCATGCTTTGATTTGTACTCAGAATTTCTTGTGACATAGATTTTATGATTATGGATGTTTCCCCATCTGTGGCTCAGTGGATCCACAGATTCTAACAATATGAAGAATTAATACTGACAGTAATGATTGCCAAGAGAAGAGTGGGGTCAAATGCCAAAGAAAAGCATGGTTAACACTTGGATTCATTAAAAGAAGTGGTGGACCTTTTACTGGCCTCCACCCTCTGACATACTTCACACTTGCTCAAGGAAACAGTCAGGCCTCCATCCAAATGCAGTATAAATTTTTACTGAATATCCAGAAAATGACAAAAAAAAAAAAAAAAAAAAAAATCTGAATGAATGTGTGTTTCAATCCCCTAGTGTCATGTTAAGTAAGTAAATATTAATTGCTGGAGTATGAAGATAAACAGCTGGTGGCGCTATGACATTTGTGTTTGTTCCTGTATTAATCTGAGGAAGGTTACTGTCTCCTCATTGCTCTGTTACACTTTGTCTCATTTTGTTTTCATCGATAAATCACTTTTCCACTTCAGCCAAATGTGAAGAGGTGAAAGCAAAATTCAGATTTTCGGTGTTTCCACTCTGTTTCATGCACAAACTTAAAATCAGCATAACAACCATGTCAAAAAGTACAAGGTTTGCATATTTTATGAGGATGGCAGGTGAAGATGTTGGTTGTCATGGTGAGAGGCGCATGAGGAGTATTGATCACGTATAAAGTATTTGTTGGAACATTAATATTAGCGTATTTACAAGTAGCACATAGGTGTCTGCTTGATAACCAACTGTGAGTCTTCATTTTAACAACAGTCGGCCCAGTGAGCCCTGCTTGGTTTAGTGTGGGTGTATAGTACAGGCTGAAACCAGCACTCCAGTTTGCTCCAGGTCAGCCTGAAGCTCTTAAGGTGTCC
The DNA here is from genome assembly GCA_037833715.1 of Toxotes lorentzi. NCBI lineage: Eukaryota > Metazoa > Chordata > Actinopteri > Toxotidae > Toxotes > Toxotes lorentzi. Next base: position 24,206,117 of record JBBMJY010000020.1, read on the forward strand.
TGTCTGGTGTTTTTTTTTTTTCACAATCCGTACCAACCTTTGAAGTTAGAAGAGCTTCTTCTTAGAGCCACACACTGGAAGCATGTTAACAGTTTTATGACTGTGAAACTTCTTGATAACATTACAAACTGCTGAAACAGAGATTTCAAGATCTTTGCCGCTCCCCTCGCAGCCTTTGGAACTGTATTTTTTTTTTTTCCTGATCTCACACAGCCCTCTTGGTTATCTTTGGTTTTCTTTGTCATTGTGAAATAGAAACTGGAGACAATCAGGCCCTTTTTATGCAGTAAAACCATCATTCATTGGTTAATTCGGGTCATGTGAGCACTGAAAACTAAGCACAGGTCAGTCTTATTTGTTTCTTTTTTTTATATTGTTTTAGGAATTAATTTAAATTCAGCATATAAAACAACTGGTTCCAGCATCCATTTATGTCTATATTTTTTATTTCACTATATAAAGACATTTTCATTGTTGTTCAATAATTTTGGGCATTTTATTAAATACAATATGCACATGGACCAATTCTGGTTCTACAAAACTGGTTCCTGTGCTTCTGTTTCTGAAGATATTCTCAGTTCTGTACTCATTCACAGGGCACAGGATAATTTTGTTTCTTCACCTGCTGCAGTAAAAACGTCACTTTTCCACGTCTCCCGTACAGAATACAGATAAAGGGATTATGTTTCGCTGCAACATGTTTCTCTCTCTCTTGTTTTTTTATTACAGGTTAAGTAAAGCTGAACTTAGTCTTAAAATAATTTCATGGTAATTGATGTTCCTGTTTAACTGACTCTCACAGCTACAGGCCAATAAATTCTAAATTTATAACAGAATTTATTATAATAGAGCGAATGTTTAATTAGATATAACAGACTTACATCAACATTACCAAATGAAATAATTCCATTACCCTCACTAAATACATTAAGATAATGTGGAAATGATTAAACATGTAGATGTTTACAGGAATGACGTGTGACACTAAACTGTTAATGAGGCTCTGATGCTCATTCTGTTGGAGATAAAACAAAAGTCCAAGCATTTTATTAAGTAAGTCAGAGACTTTACGCTATTTTGTGAAACCCCTGACAGAAGGTAGAGACAAACTGACCTGTGATGCTCTGCAGTCCAGGACTGGATTGAGGGCTCATGCCATTAGACAGGGCTTACGCACACTGAACTTCTGTAATAATAATAATCAATTTATTAAATCTACCAGCAAATCACACTTGGAGAGCAGAGCACATTACATAAAAAGAGGCACTTAGTGAGATCAAAAGCTCTTTGCTTGTTCAGGAGCTCCGTCCAACACTTAGTCAGTGAGGCAGAGTGCAGGGACACTGACCTCTGTAAATATTGTTTAAAAAAAAAAAAACACAGGCAATTAGCAAAGCTGGGCTTCACAGAGAGGAAACTTTACTTCCCTCTGCACCAGTTACCTTCTGAATAACATATGAGCAATGATCCCCTGCCCAGCAAATTACTATTCTCTCTTTGATTTATTCAGCCTGTTAAGATATCATTGTTCACTACACTTGGACAAAGACTGTAAGCACTAGGAGTGATCTCTGTATCCCGCAGAACTTTTAAGATCTCCACGATACATGTATAAATAAACTCACTCTTTGAAAAGAAAAAAAAATAAAAGATATTTGATTTATTTATGATTTTATACTCGCAGATGGAGATCATAAATATGCATCATCCACCTCATGTCAGAGCTGTTAGAGAGGCCGGTACTTTTGATCAGCTGGAGCGGCGAGCCCAGGGCTATTTGTCATTAATTCAAAGCCAGAATATTTATCATTGTTCTGTATTAAGCTAAACTGTGCAAGATAAATAAATAAACAAATAAATCTTATCGTTATGATTGTCACTTAAGTTTACTTTGAAATCATCAAGCTTACTCATGGTACAGCTCACAGCTTACACAGAGGACACAGTGGAGGACCCAGACACATGTTTGTGGAGTTTTGGGCAGCATTAGTGAAAAGATGCTTATGCCACACAGATCATTACACACAGACATTCCATACATTGTTAATATAAAAATATCAATTAGTGCAGCTTTAAATGATCTCAGTGTGAACAGGCAGAAGCTCAAGTAGATGGAAGACAACATGAATCCTGAACCGTCTCCCAGGTGTCAACGTCAGCTGAGCCAGATCTAATTTGGACCAGTCAGCTGTAACACATTACTCAGTCCAACAATTGTTACGCGTGTCATTGCCTAAAGCAGTGACTGTTACACTCAACTGTCCTTAGCTTTTTTAGTTTTCATTTCAGTCAGTGTTACTGATGAATCCCACCAGTCCTGTTAGATATTCCACAAATGTAAAACCCCTGCAGTGCTGAACTTCACAGTTGATTCTTATCAGCTGCGCAGTAATTGTACAAGTATGACACCAAGCTTACAACACAGCAGGTAAAAACCGGTAAGCTTAAAATGTCATAAACAACAAGTCTTTTTTCAAATAATTACTTTCATCTGAGTGGCAGAGCCTCCAAGCAGAATTCGGTGCCACAAATAGAAGGTCACCGGGGCCAATTAAGGGGTTCAGCACGGCTGCAGAGATAGACGAGAGGCAGCTGTATCAGATGCACGGAGTCTAACATCAGTATGATGGCTGTATCTTGATAATAGTTTAGATATTTGGATTAGCACTACCCTTTAAAATAACCCATTAAAAGATAAGTATAAGGGATACTGAGGCATTTGCTAAGTTTGATTACTTTTAAGAGGGCTAAATGGTCTGAAACTTATTAAAGTCTTTAATCAAAAAGTACTTCATGAAGCAGATTATCTATCTGAAAGTGAAAAACACTTCATACTGTTGCTTTAGCCGGCAGATAACAGCCATCTTTTCATATTTGACTGGCATATGAAATATGATAATTTGGCTCCCATAAAAACAGGGATGATGCACTAAGTGAAGCTGTCAGAAGGTGCGTCTCCTCAGTAACACTAGTCAGAGTCCTGTTGCCACATCCTGACACTTCTAAGACTCTTTGTTGAATTGTGATCCCCCGATGTATTGCGACAGCATCTGTGCTTTCATTTTCAATTTTACCGGTTCCAAAGCCCCATATGGAGACTGTCTAAAGCTATTGTGTCACTTTGTATGCAGATCTTTCAGCTCTTTACACTGCTACCTTGGCTTCATCTTGCACCGTGTTGCTTGGATGCAGATGCATTAATAATTCATTTTGAATCCTTTCTTTTACCAGAATGATTAAAAGATTGGCTGAAGCTTTACTTTGTGTTGTCGACAAACTGGAGACAGTGTAGCGAGGGTTGATTTCTAAAGTGAAATACACTGTAATCCCATTCAGCTGGGCTGTTGGAGATAAACACAGCAAGACGTGTCTGGAGGTTTATTTATTCCCCAATAAACTTTGAGTTTAGAGTAGCAACAGCAATCAAGTGAAAGTTGAGTCTGGCTTTTTTGGGAGAGTGCACCTCTGCACACAGGAAAAACCTTGAAATAAGGTGCACCCACCCGTGTATACTGTGCATAACAATACCTGAGAGACACCTGGTTCAGAGATGTTTAACACTGCGTTTGTCAGAATCAGTGTAACATTGCTGGTGTTTTTTTTTTGTTTTTTTTTTTAATGTATTAGTTCTTGAGTGGGTGAAATTTAACATTTAATTTTCAAGCAGAAACTTTTCTGTAAAAACTGAATGAAAGTTTACTGTGGACAGTTTGGGGAATAATGTTACTGTTCACACTCTCTTATCTGAATAAATCTGATCAACCTCTGACAAACCATGTTTATTTAGAACCTGATTGATGATCCTGTTTTTAGTAATAACCAAGTATTCCAAGATCTCAGCAATCACTTTAATAACTACAGTGGTATCAGAACCAAGTTACAAACAAAACAAAACAAAAAAAACAAACACAAGCAAACAAACAAACAAAGAACTTTTTCTTTTATCCGCAGCACAGCTTTCGTTTACTTAGTTCCAGATCTGTCAGATTTAGTTTCACTCGGTTTTTGTCAGATCATGAAATTAAAAGTTCACTTAAAATTGCATTTATCAAATCATTGTGTGTGTAATCTGAAAAGGGTCATTTTTAGTAACAAACCCACAGAGAATTCTCATCCCACCCTGTTTTTGCATCTTTCAGCTCATTGTTTTGGTTTAGTCTCAGTGCTTCATTGTCTTCAGCCCCTGCAGGCTCTAAAAACCCACTGTACGTTACACTCCTACACTCTTTTCATGTCCAGAAACACAGCTCCAAATAAATGTTCATGTTGCACTGTGTCTGCTGGATGTGTAACTAGGCAACTGTGTTTAAGGTGATTATATGTCAGAGCTGTGGTTTTAATATCTTTAAGTGTTAACTTTTGTTCCTTCAAACAAAGAAACATTTGTGACGTGCTCAAAAACTTCAAGGATCAGAGTCTTTCTGGCCCTTTAGAAATAAAAACATGGGGATCTTTATGATGAAAGGGACCACATTATGATTGGCTGAATCCAGAAACTACACAGGCACAGATGTTTTTGTATGTTTGCATCAAAATGTCAGCTCAGACATGTTGCAGGGTTTAAATCCTCAGGACAGAAGAGGAAGGACAATCTGACACCTGTAGAATCATGCAGGGTGCAATCAGATATTTACATTCACGTCACATCAGGCTTGTTTGAGAACTTTAAATGTTATTTGTCACTTTCTTCTCATCCCATCTTGAGGCATTAAGTTAACACCTGTAACTGTCAGTTTTAATGCCTCCAATCTCTCCCACAAAACAGGAAAAAAAAGAGAAAAGAAAACAAGAGAAACAAAATGAAAACACAAGAATAAAGATGTGATGAGATCAGTGTGTGCAATGGGAAATGAACTTGAACTTTTTTAATTCAAATTCTATAATTCAAATATTCATAATTCAAAAAGTTTAAAGCTTGATTGAAATAAAGGAATGAAACAAAATAAATGGTGGTTACAGGAGCCTGCAAATGTGGTAACTTAAAATGGAAATGTGTGGCAGACACCTGGTTGAGTCAGTAAATGGAAACAGACAGCTGGTGTCTCCATTTCTTAATTGTATAAGTTTTAAGCTCCTTAGGATTGGGCCAATGTTGCCTGTTCACCTTGTGATTTTCAATTTCTTTTTCTTTTTTTCCAGTAGATGTTTATTTGCTTTTTGATGAAAATGATTTACATAAATAACAAACACTGTGAGAAGAGTGCAGATGCTGTGTGCTACAGAATTACATGAAAGAATAATGATGAAAGACATCAAGCCCTAATGAGGCATCTGGAATTGCATATAAAAAGGCAACCTGGTGTATTCCTTCACTCCCTGGGAAATTGGTGCTTGTCCTTGATGCCTTGCGCCTCACTGAAAGGATGGATGCTGTGATTTGGTTGCCAAATGGGGAGATTTTTTTTTTCTTTTTGAGCTGTATTTGATAGTTTGCCTGCAAATGCTTGACGTCTTCGCTTACTTAAAGTACAGAAAACTCATCGGGCAGCATCAGGCCAGACTGAGATGGTTCTCTGTGAAAGTAAACTTTCATTTACATCGTGAAATACACTGACAATGAGATTTGTTACACCCAAACACTGGGAGACCCACAGTAAGATTGGCATTTATACAGCTGGCTGTATAGAACGAAGCAGCAACAAGTGTATACAGGATGTGAATGAGGGTGGATGCCAGTTTTATAGTCTGTGTTAGTTATTTATGCCGACTCAAACTGACAGCAAGCAACAGGGTTAGCGCTCCTCAAACGCCCATGCTGCAATCTGGCATAGATTAAATATCAGTTTAAAGGTCAATTAAGCTTGATTTCCACTCCGACTCAGAACAAAACGTGTCTCACAGGAGCTTAGTAGGCAGTTGAATTAATTACCAAAAAGGTCTCGCAGATGAAACTGCTCCTCAGATGAAAGTGCTGCTTGAATGAATTGGCCAAAATCAGCCCATAAAACTCTGGTAACCGCTGAACTCTTGAGGGAGAGAAAAAGAAGTCGTTTTTTCTCCCTTTAGCTAGAGCAAGATATCTTCCAAGAAGTAGAGTTGCTATGAAATTTGATGTGGATATTCATGGTCCCCAAATGATCATTCTTACTGTTTTTCCGCCCCTCTGACTTTTCCTCTAACGCGACCATTATCACAAAATTTCCACTTGTTCTCGTGATGGATAATCATGGAAAAGGCAAATCACTATAAAATTCACTGTGCTCACTAAATTTCAACAATGCACTAAATCACGCTCATTCAGCCCCCCTCACTTTAACACGCCATGTGCTTTTCCACTTGCACCATGCATCATGTATTTTTACTTTCAGGCCAAAAGGTCAACTTTTCACACAATGTATTGAAAACCAATGAGCAAAGTTTGTCCGTGAGTTTGTATTGAAACTCTGACCAATAGTCCAAAATTTCCACCTGAATACAAGACGTCTCCTAACCTTTCTTTACATTTTAAACACATAGTATCAAATGAAAAATGTATTATGCACTATTTCATGCAAATATATGACATTTTGTTGGTATCAACAATACTGTCTTCACACAGCATGTATTTATAGCAGACCTCTCATGGTCCATCAAGTATGGAATGTCATAGATACCTTGGGTGGATTTATTTTGGATTTTAGTTCATCATTTTGTTTGCACCATACATACAGTATATATATATATAAATATATATATATATATATATATATATAGAGAGAGAGAGAGAGAGAGAGAGAGAGAGAGAGAGATAGACGCTAGAAATAGTTCAAACACAAAACGTTCTGTAAAATCACAAATTCTCATTTTTACTTTGT
>JBBMJY010000020.1:24213100-24223474 GCA_037833715.1 Toxotes lorentzi
ATAGATAGATAGATAGATAGATAGATAGATAGATAGATAGATAGATAGATAGATAGATAGATAGATAGATAGAGGTGAAGGCAGAACTAAAGAAGGGTTTATTTGGGCAATGTTTATGGTATATGACTGGGAACTGAGAGTCCTTGTGTAAGTGAGGGGGGAGAAGGGGAGGCTTTTATTGATTTTTATTTAGTTTAGAAACAAAGGTTTCTTCACTGTGTTTTGGTTTTATCTTTTGTTTTGATATCATATCTCCCTTGACTTGGTGAAAACTCTCTTACAGGGACAGTGGAGGGGGGTTTACACAAAACTGTAGTACCAACTGATAGAGATGAGAACGCATGTGTTTTTTTTTTCTTTTTTTTCGTCCAGTATTCTAGTGGATATACATAAAGACAAATAATAATAATAATAAAATTTAAACATTTTAGTTGACTGATTTTTTGTCACATTTTGAAGTCTATAAAGTAAAGTTATTATATGTGAGCAACATATAAGCAAGTTCCAAATAAAAATCCCAGAACAAAATCAAATGGGTGAAAAAAACAGGACTATAAAGATGAATTTAAGTTTTTCAGATGGTGGATTCCTGGGTGGCTCCTGCCTTCCCCCTCCTCCAGCTCTGACTGAATCTACGCACAATCAGTCACCTCTGGAAGTATAAGAGGCTCGGCGTTCCTGTCCTCCATCGCCAGTTCGTTCGGTCACATCTCATGCTTTCTCCGGTACATCCTCCTCCTTCCCATTCATCGCCGCTCCAGCCGTCCCTGCCTCGCAGCCCAGGAATCCCTTCACCGTCCTGTCTTCTTCTTTGTTCCACTTTGTTTGGGTGAACTGACAATAAAGTGGTCTAATCGCCTACCACCTCCCCTGTCTGCTTTTGGGTCCTGGCCTGAATTATTGACAATCTTAACAAAATTGAATTAAATGCCCTCAGCTGGTTTAAAGAAACCAAGAAGTTTGACCCTGGGGCTGAAACGATCATGAGTTTTCAGTGAAAATGTCGCATCATGTGATTCTCTGAACCATGATATAAACCTCGACATGAAGCTTGTAGATATTCAACATGCTTCAGAGCCTTGGTTTCATAGAGACCAGATGATACGTTACAAGTACAAGGCTCATATTTAGCTTCAGGCTTTTTTCCTGATAAGAAAAGCTACATTTAGTTTGAAATTACAGAAATACACAATTCAGCCATTTCATCCCCTGATAAAGCATTCACCTCGTCATTTGCAGCAATACTGTAAGTGTGACACTGCTCATTCATCTGCCACAGAAGTGTGAGAGCTAATGCCTGCGCTGAGAGCTATTGTCTTTTATTCAACCAGTAAAATTACCTATGATTGCTGCAAGACACTGTTCAAGAATAAAATCATTAAATGAAGAAAGACTGACTCTTTCTGAGGCGTTCTGCAGATCTAAGTCTTTATTCAGAGCTAACAAGTTAATAGTGTCTCAACATAGCAAATCAGCCCACTCTGCTTTTTTTCAGTAATCAGTGAAATACTGAATAAAGAGGTTGTGTATAGCGCTGGCCAAAAATGAAAGGACAGTTCTGTCCTACTGATACATCTGTGTGTATTAAGCTCAGTTTGTACTGAGTCCCTATGGTCTGCTCTGGCATGTACTGCCTCCAGGAAATAGTTTTGTCTCTCTTTTAGCTCTGTTTTTGGTCCCTACCAACTGCTGAAGGAAGTATCTGATTCTGCTTTAGCTGTTAAATGCTCCACTGTGTTTACCAGCTGGTCTCTATCTGTGCCTATCTGCCATTTGGTGTCTTGCAAGTAGTATACAGAGGGTTTTTCATTGTAAAAATCTGCCTGCTGATGAAATGATGCTATGATAGTGACAAAAAAAAAACCCTCTGTAAAGCTGAGTAGAACAGCAGATAATGCAGATATTGCTCTTCATCAGTAAAAGAGATCACTTTAACATTCCCACAGTCATTTCACACATTGTTGTTATGAAAATATCAATTATAGTCGCTTGAAGAGTGATTTTTAAAACACAATCACAACAATCACACAACACATTTTGCTAACAAAAACCCCCACAAAAAAAAGGAAGAAGAGAAAGTGGAATGCATCAATGTCAGGGATATTTCAACATAAAAATGTAAAAAGCGCTAAATGAAAATTAATTAGTCTTGTGAGTTATCACCGTGGCTGTACTGATAAGAAAGACATGGGGCCTGAATTGGTAATTTATGTCAGTGTTTGAACGATGCTGCTGGGTCAGCATACCCATTTCCATTTCATCAATAGGGTGCCTCACATATTTTACAAGGTGATTTGTTCATTAAGATGAGAATGGGCTGCAGCTTTCAGGGGGTAAGTACCCACTTCAAAGCACCTGGAGACACATATCAAGATGAACAGCTGAGATACACATAAAATTTCCCGAGCTGTTTTAGTTGCTCTGGGAGGGAGACAACACTGGAGAAAAGCAGTTTGGTGCAATAATTTGTATGCCTGGTACCTGCAGACTGCTAAACAGAGCCAGAGCTTTGAAGCTCCTTTCACTCTCACTTTCAGCTGCACTTATGGGAATAGACAGACATTTATTTTGGAATATTGCTGATTTATAACCTGCTCACTATTGTCACATATTTATCCTTTCCATAACAAAGCCTCATCAAGGCTCAGTGGAGAAACTCAGTGGATATTTTTGCTCTTCATGCTCACCCCTTTGCCGCCCTTCTGCTAAATGACTATGGATTCCTGGTCACTTCATCAACCTCCATTAACATACCAGGAGAATTTTTAATGGGACTTGAATTACGTCCAATAACTCCAATACATAGCAGGTCACTCTGCTCTCAGGGCACCACAAATTAAAAATTCAATATCTAGTCCTCGCCTGCAATTATTCCCCCAGTGGAGCCAGATTGCAAGCAACAACAAAGAGAAAGAGAGAATATTCAGTGTTCCCAGTAATTATCTACATCATCATGAATCTTCTCCCAAATCAGCATTTAATTATACTATTCATAGTCTAAGCAAATAAAACAACTCTCGATGTTACGCATAAGGCAGTAAAAGTGTGTTCAAACTGCGAGCGGCACTATCAACAAATCCCTGGAAGTTCTTTCCTGCAGAGCTGAGTGAGCGAGGGGCTGATGTGTGACGACTTGTCAACTCTGTCAGCTGAGGAAAAGTTTGTTGTTTTTATATCAATGTGAAAATATGTTGCAGACAATAGGTTCAGCCTCACAAGTGCACTTTGGATGAGATGTTCAATATGGTTGTTCCAAGTTTCCAGTGCTCCTAATCTGCTACGTTGTCTGTCAGTGCAGTGGTGGCTGGTGCATTACTCTCCGGGGGGGCTGATTCACCATACACACAGTTTTTTAAGAAAATGAAAAGGCCTTTCTTTGTCTGGTCATCAAAGTATTAGCCGTCTCCTCCAACTCTACGCTCAAGTTCAACAACTCATTAATCACAGACCAAAAGTTCCATCTAAGATAAAAGAAGTTTCATTTACACTGATCCATAGATTTTATCTAGTGAAACATTTCTTACAAAAGTTTGAGTACCATAGATGTAAATTGCTTTTTCTTGTTAACAATGGTAATAATTTTATAGTTGACAGCAGTTTCTCAGATTTTGCTCTTTACTATAGAAATATTATATTTGGTGAAAAAGATGACTGTGCATTTTTCCTTATTAATGTAATCTAACTTCTTACCAGCTCCATTGTTCAAAATGTAAATGTACAAAAACTCAATTCCCAAAGATTTCAAGTGAGCTTATTGTCTACTTAAAATAGATTTGAAATATTTTTACCTTGTTTTACGTTAGATTTGTTTCTGTGTGTTGTCGTTTTCTGTTTGACACTGGTTATCATTTTGATTTCTCATTGTTTCCTCTGTGTGTGTGTCACTGATGTTTCCTTTTGATACTGTGTTTGGTGATGGAGCCAGTTATGTCACTACCCTGCTGCGCGCCCTGCTGCCTGTGTCTCAATTCTGAAATCACCCAGTATCTCAGCTTGGGCTTTAAGATTTTGATGGAAATTCTGCATTGCAAACTGGGTGCTTGGGCTTTGATAGACACAGGTGTTTACTAGTCACTTGAGAGCAGGATTCAGTGCTGCACACCGTACGTTCTCATAAAAACTGGCAGTCAGTTAAAAGCCAGGTCTCCGATAATGACCCGGGGTGTGGTCAACACCAACAGATAAAGGCTGGTTCCAAAATACAAGACTGGGGAAAACAAGGGTGCCTGTTCATATGATGTGCTCGACAAGCATAAGGTGCATTTCTACCACTTTATTAAATAAACTGAAAAACACAATCGTGATATTTTCAACACTTGTTGTTCAGGATTACTCCTCTAAAGTATATTTGTCATATTGCAGTCACTGTTGGAGTATGTGCCTTAATATCTCAGCTATAGATAAAGATGGTGGAAATTCATGTTACAGCAACACATAGGTCTGGAAAACAGATAAAGAACTACGGAATAAAACAAATCAACAATAAAATATTATAAAGAAATTATAAATAAAGAAATTAGGGAGGTGACAATAGAACAGTAACTGTATGTACAGGATGTGCAGTATATGCACTCTTGGTATACTGTATGATAATACCAAAGCACAGTAATTGCAATATATTATTAATGTAGTTTTGTAATGTGGTTATAGTAGGAGCTGCTGGAACAGGCTGCCACCATTTTTGATTAATAATGTTTCATGTTAAATCTGTACTCATAAATTTTTGGCCACTCTTTGGCAGCCCAACAAGGTGTCAACACAGCAATGACACAGTAAACTTTTAACGTTTACATTGTGAATGCAGTTAACAAACACTTGCTTATTGACACATCCAGAAGTAACATTAGCATTCAGAGCCATGTCTCTGTCTGTCAGCCGCGGGACATCAAACCAAAATTATCAGCTAAAAGATTCTAAAGTTTGCCAGTCGATGCAGAACTGCAGAACAGGGTTGAATCCTTTCAAAATGAGAGGCCCTTTACACATTACACACAGTCATTTGATCCATTGTTGATACAAAAATATTAATGAGTGCAGCTTTAAAATTGCAACTTCAGTGTCTGAGGGATACAAAGATTACATGTGTCTTTGTTTCTGTGTGATTTTTCAAAGACTTTTCTGTTCTTTGGATAGATTTTATATGACATCCTCCTCAAAGCCTACGACAAACACCCCAAGATCTGTCTCAAAAGACTGAACTAGCAGTGACTGTATCTGATGTGAAACTGAGTAATCATTGCTCTTGACTTTATTCTTTAATTTCTAACCCAAGAAGCCAACTGAGTCAAACTGATTGCAACTCTGTCTCGTTTGGGAACCAAATCGGAAATCTAAATATGAGCCGGTTCTAGCCCGTGTTTGGCTGCCAGGCCAGATCTGGCTACGTTTTTGTGGTGTGAACCTGGGCCAATCTGCGCTCCAGTCAGTCAGCTCCAGTTTGCAGCACATGGGCCAACTTCAGCCCCTGGAATGGGACCTGCATACTTGAGCTGATTCTGGCGCGTAATTCATCACGAATCTGAGTCCAGCAATCTGGCACGCCGGATTTAGGCGATTGTTGGGCCAAGTCATTTTGGCAATAAGAGGGCTTTAACAGCCCAGTTGTCTGATTTGAGAACGCACAATACAGTAAAAATTTAATTAGCATTGTATTGTAGTGTAGGAATTAAGGGCTATAGAAGGGATTAAGTATTACACGCCTGGCCAAATCATTTTACAAGGTCCTGTTCTACACATTTATTACAAATATACCACTTTTTCTTCTTCTACCATTTACTGTTTCAGTGTCTTTTTAATAGATATATCACAAGAGTGAGACAGACAGAAAATGGCCTTAAGGCATTTCATGCAGTGCCCAAAGAATAAGGCCCATACATGTGCAGGTGGCACAGATGCAACATCTATATTTTAACTGCAGCCTTCAGTCGCACATTGAGAGTGAAACACAGTGGGAATAGAAGGAGCCTTGGAATGTGAGCTGTAGTAAAAACTGGGGTGGAGGGATTCAAAGTCACCAGAAAATAAATCACCCACACTTGAAAAAGCTTGGGGTTTGTGGTGATGTTAAAACTAACAAGCTCAGTAGATGAAACTGAACATCTTCAGTTCACAGCCACAGGAATGTGTCTCTTCACACTGTGACCGGATTCCTGCCTGTTGGGATGCAGTTTTATTGAAGCCTCCACCACTGGAAGTATTTTGCTAGACTGGGATTTTACAGCCTTCCTCCGCCCTGTTTCTCCCCCGAGACAAACTGGTTGGGCTCAGAAGCTGGACAGCTGGAGGTGTGCGTGGACCGCAGTCAAACACTTGGAATCTGTTGATCATAGAAACAACTGGTGCAGCGGTGGAGTGAGAGCTACTGCTAACTGCAGAGTATTTTCTGTCCCACTTTTGCCTTCAGTGATAGAGCAAATTAATATAAGATAAATTCAGCACTGGAGTCTGTTCTATTTTATTAGTTATCGGTGTGAATCCCCACTGTCTCTAACAGCTGGACCTCACAGTTTGGGCTGGCAGGTGATGCCTCTATTATTCACACTGTGGCTCATTTTGGCCTGGGTGTACTTAGTTGTGGCACATTTGGGATTTGTGAGCTGCAGGGGAGGACTAACATCAATTAATGAGCACATTTACATGAAACGTTGTCAGATTATGGCAGGTTTGGACAAATTTGAATTCATTTACCCATTGCATCAAGGTCTTTATTGTTTATCCTACCGCCTTTCATTAAATGCTGCTTAAGTATTGTATTTTACAACTCAGTTTGGAAGAGTGAATTTAGCACTGGAGAAAAATAACAATAATGTTGCTGACACAGATGCATCCTCTTAACTCATGTATCATTAACACACATACAGTACATAGCACTAAAGTAAACTACTGGCTTTCCAGACACTTTTAATGTATGTCTTTGGCTGATGTATCAAGACAGACTGTTTCATTCAACCAGCACATATGGCTGTGTGGTATTCAGGTATTCAGCCAGTGTAAAAGGCTAATATCAATCATGAGATTAAAAAGACAGCAGCCTGTCACAGTCACAGTGCTTCATTTTCTTTTAAATTTGGATATTAGTCAACTCCTCTCAAATCTGAGAGAGAAAATGGATGATTTCCCAGGAGTAAAGGTTTGGACTGAGGAAGGAGGAAGTGGACTGAACAGACGAAAAATATAATCTTTAAGAATACAAAAGGGACGGAGCAGAGTGTGAGGTGTACATCGGTTAAATCAATAAGAGCAAATAGAGATAACATATCATTTGGTCTTTTCTGGATCTCGTATTCAGATTCAGGAGCACCCAACCTCTTGGTCAATGCTTAACACCACACTGCACAAAGATGTAGTTATTGAGGAATGACAGGAATGAATCAGGAACCTCCTAATAAATGAATCAATCAGTAGATCCTGAATGAGTTCATCATTAGTTATTATTTTGTGCTGTAGTAAGGTAAAGAGGTATCATTACCTTAGTATTACTTACTTAAGATTATGCTCATGACCAAATGATGCGTCTTTTCATTTCAGGTCTTCAAAGTCATGAAAATACGAGTGAAGCTGGATTTACAGAGCTTCAGTTTGGACACTGCTGTGTTAGTCAGAAGAAAAAGCATTAAAGAGCAGCAGCAGTGGTCTGGCTGTTAAATGAACTGCAGTGACAGGGTCTGCTCAGCTGTGCCAAGAAACCCAGTATCTGAGTTGAGTTGAAGCACGAAATATGACAAGAGGGGAATTTCCATACAATCATAACTTATTGACATCATGATAATTTGTTCTTTTCTTCATGAAGGTCACTTGATAAAGTGTCTGACTTGGTTGAAATTCATGAGGTTTTTTCAAAGCCTTTTGTTTAAAGTGTGTTGCTCATGGATTCATAGCGACTCAAATTATGCTTTTACACCTCTTTCATCTGGAGATGTTTTTAACTTCAAACAGGCCTAATTTAAAGCTCATTAGCAGCAACATGCAACAGCTAACACGCTGCAACTGTATTGCTTTTGTTGACTTCACTTCTAAAGTTGCGCGCAGAGAAAACTGGGGTTATGTGGGACAAAGAAGTGGGATGTAGCCTGAGATGCTCCTTGTTCAAACCCTTGAAACAACATTTTCTGATTAGCACAAAACATATAGTACAGTTGAGGCTCACTAGTCATTAGTGTTGCAGGTAATTGGTCAGCAACCAAACTACTGGGCAAATTAAAATGTCTGCTTGATGATGGCACTAGATGAAAAGTTAAGGGATCGCTAGTTATTATAATTCATCCTCAGAGGTGAATGATTGTCTGAACCAGGCTGTATGGGAATCCAGCCAATAGCTTTATAGACATTTCACTAAAAACTACATATCAATCTAATGGAAGCTGTAGAGGAAAAATCAGAGGAGCACCTGATTTAGCATCAAGGAACCACAAATGGCTGTACAAAATTGTGTGCCAGTTCATCTAATAGATGTCCATCCAGTAGGTGTGGAGATACATCAGCCTGGATCAAAGTGGTGGACCGTATGACTGACTCTGCCTTCCTTAGAGCCATGGCTAAAAATACCTTGGTAGAAGTGTAGAAATCACTGGGCTAACATAATGACAGGTCTCTCCACAGTGGTCCTAACTTTTATTATCAGTATAAAACAGTATCTATAAATCTGCTCCAAGCTGGGTTAATGCAACGACAGTCAACCAAACCATTTTATAAATGTAGATATTTTATACTAAATTTAAAAATAATGTTCAACAACTCACTGTTCAACAACAGTTCACTGGTATCAAATCAGCAGTGCTCTATTACTTGCCTAATTTCCAATGGTGAACTTGTGACATGGTGCACATTAAATGTGTGTGTGTGTGTGTGTGTATGTGTGAGACCATGGTTGACAATCCCCACTGAAAGGAGGATCAGAGGGACGAAGCAGATGTTTTTGTGCAGGTGAAATCAACAGGGAGGCTCACCATCTGTGTCAACCGGATTCTCTTTCACAAACTGTTTCACAGGTTTAGTCAGACAGTTCTCTTTGATAGGTCAACTAGGTGGGTCCTGAAAGACACGGCATGCATCAGCGGCACACAAACCAGTCGTGGACAGGCCTTCAGCTGCTCTCAATGACTCAAACTGAGCCGATATCTGTTTTCGACCTTCAGCTATAGGAAATCCTCCTGTAATAAAATTTGTCCCTTTTTGCACATAAAAAAAGAAAAGAAAAAAAAATCTTGTTTAGAGATAAAGAGAAACACTTTTAAATAACTTTAGGGAAAAATTATGAAGCATAAGAAGAAAATTAAAAGAAAAGAAAATAATGGGGCCATTTTGTAATATAATTACTCTGTGACAAGAGGGAAATCACTCACACTTTCTAACTTCATTTTAGGATTTTCTTCCATGAAATAGCTTCAGGAGGCAGGCCGTTGTGCTAAGTTACACAATGGGAAATGAGTTCTACATGGGGAGAACGCCACTGAGCAATAATTTTTAGCTTTAAATCTTTGTCACCCTGTGGTCTTTGAAATACTAATTGCCAAACAGATTCATGTATGCTTTCAAAATTAAATGATTTTTTTCACTGTCCTTACATATGAAACTCAACAGAACTGTTATCCACCTCGGTACACAGTACAATAAGTATGTTCTTGTTCCAGTGAGTTCAACAGACCTGTGAGAACAGTACATTTATGTCATGTCATCATCTGCCGCTTATCTGGGTTCAGGCCCAGGTCGCGGGGGCGACTGCCACCCAGTCCACAATGCACTGAAGTCCTACGGCACCTCCGGAGTGGGGCTTACTGGTGCCTACTCCTCCCCCTCTGTTTATCTCAGTACGCACGAGAAATCTTTCAGAACTCTTTCAGCTGGAGCGACAACAAGGCCAATCTTTTCCGCCTGTGCCAAGACTCTGTCTGCGCAGACCAGCCTCCCATTCCAGCCCGACGCTTCCGGGTTCCTCGCACTCTGCCGACCCTACGCCGCCCGGTGACATCATCACGCAGTCAGCTGCTCCACCAGCTGCCCCACCCACTCCTCTAGCTCCCCCTGGCGGGGGGCCCTTCACACTCCTCAATTGCCAGGAGATTCCACCTCCCTTCCCCATTCCCTCCCCTTCCCCCATTCATCCTAGCATCCCTTAATTCTCTCATCTTCTGTGCTCCTCCCAGGATTGACTAAAAACAACCACGTCATCCAGATATGCAGCGGAGAAGTCACCAACATCCCTCAGCACATGATCCATCAGTCTTTGGAATGTGGCTGGCGCCCCCTGGAGACCAAATGGCATCCCCCTGAACTGATACCAAATGGAGTCTTGAAAGCTGTCAGCTCCCTAGCTTCAGGTGCCAAGGCCACCTGCCAGTAGCCCTTGCTCAGGTCCAGTGTGGTGATGTACTGAGC
>JBBMJY010000020.1:24223574-24244030 GCA_037833715.1 Toxotes lorentzi
CCAGGTTTTCTGATTAGCCTGAGCTGACTTCATGTTCTCATGTGCCAGTGCTGACATCTTCTGCAGTCTCTCTCTCACTTTGACTACATATGCCACCACATCTTCCTTTGGCCACTTCCACATCGGCCTCTTTGCACTTGCTGGCACCACTTTCATCTTCCGCCATCTCAACCTCCATAGCTACAAGTTACTCAGTAACTTCCTTTCTCTCTACTTCTTTTCCTTACCTGTCCTCTGCCCCTCCCCTACCCAAACACTATCTTGCCCTCCCTTCCCAGCAACTCTCCTCCATTTTCCCTCCCCTTCCTTCTACCACCTTACCCAGTCTGCTCTCCTCCTCAGGTTCCATCGGCACCACCTTCACCCTGGCTTCAGCTGTTCCTTCCGTTTGCCCCTTACTGCCCCCACGATCTTCTCCAGTCTCCTCGAACATCAGGCAGCAAATCTTAAATGGTAACTATGTCAATCTTGCCTCGCTCATCCACCCATATCTCTTACATAGTGCCCCCACCAGAGTTCCCATCCCTGCTGGGTCCAGCCGCCTTCAAAAATCCTCTGCCACAATGCTCCAAAGACCTCACTCCCACAAGTTTGCTTTCACCTTTTCTTTGTACGGATAAGTCCTGTGCTCTGTTTTCCCTCACCGCCGCATGGAGCTTGATGATTACCTACTATCATTCTGGACCTTGCCCTGTGGTTTGGTGGCACCGGCTTCTACACATATCATACACTCTTCGCCTCCCAGACCGCTGGGTGCCTCCAACAGCACAAGCAGGACACTTACTGGGGTTCCCTCGACTCCAAGCTCTACTGCAGAATCTTCGCTGCCCGTTCTTCCACCTCTTGCTCACTGTGTGGAGCCCAATCCCATCCCGCCACAGCCTGTGTCATAGCAGCACCTCTCTATCACTCCTCCTCTCTTACCCACCTCTCGCCTCTCCTCAGCAGCTCCCCCTCCTCCATCCACTCCAGCCCCTTCTTCTTCTCTTTCAACAAACATTCCACCTTCCGCATACAGTCTTATTCCCCAAGGCATGGACAAAAGGGGGAGACCCATCTTATACCAGGGTGGCAGAATGATTTGTAACAACTTCAATGACAATGCTTCCAGTTGCCACTTCTTGCACACCTGCTCCTTCTGCGGCGGCGCTCACGCCTTCTTGTTCACATAACTCCACTAAACATGGTTTATGACTTAAAAGCTTTCTTTCTACTCCCATCGACATCAGCGCCCTCAAGTCAGCCCTCAAAGACCACCCAGACCGTTCCTTTGTCGATTTCTTAATCCAAGGGTTCATATATGGTTTCCACCCTGGTTTGGAAGTTCTCCCCACCTCTTCCTTCTCAGCTCCCAACCTCCAGTCCACCCTCAAGGAGCCAGGCGCTATGGATGAACTCCTGGCCAAAGAAGTAAAAGAAGGTTTTACTCCTAGGTCCTCTCCCCCCTTTCCAGTATACTGCATTAGCCCCATTGGCATCGCTACTAGGAAATATTCCAGAAAAAAGCTGACCTTTCCTTCCCCCACAGTTCTTCTACCTCCAGCATTAACAGCCTCATTCCTAGCACAGATTTCTCCATGCATCATGCCACCATCGACCACACCATCAATCTCATTCTCTTAGCAGGTCGCGGTGCCTGGTTGGCTAAAGCCGACATAACCAACCGACTCAGATCCTCACCCACCTCCGGTCCCACCGTATTCAGCCACCATATTAATCTGAACCCCCAGCTCTCTTACCTCATTCTTTCATCACAACAAGCCATCCTCAATAGCGTCTCAGCAAACACCACTCAGTCATCGGAATCAGAACTTCCACAATCAGAGCATACCTATCTGGAATTAACTTTCTCATCAATCTCATCACTGGCTCTCCATGTCCTTCTATTTCCCATTCCCATATCTCTATGCTACTTAAAGGCCTACGCAAGTCAGAAGCGCTCTTGGCCCCGAAACATCTCCCACTAACCTCAGATCTCCTCACTCGATGCATCCAAACCCTCCGCTCTGGTTATCTATCTCCTTTCACTGACACGACCCTTGAGGCCATGTTCCTACTAGCTTTATTTGGTTTCAGCCTCAGTTCATCATTGCATTGATTCTACAAGTTATTGGAAACCCTCCTCTTCTTCCTACGACCCCTCCCGACACGCCAGCCTTTCAGACATATCCTTCCACCCTCCAGACACCGTCATATTCAACCTCAAAAGAAGCAAGACCAACCAGCTTGGCCTATCCCATCCCATCTACCTGTTCCACCTCAGTCCCTGTGAACCTATCCTCCTACACATCAACACTTGTCTAGCTCTCCACGCTGCCCCTTAAGACCCCCTCTTTACCACAGAGTCAGTGGTTTCTTCACCACCTCAGACAGATACTCGCCAAATCAAGTATTCCTTCCAATTCCTTCGCCGCCACATGAGCTTCGAGTCAAGGTTTGCCAGATCACATCATCAAAATCCTCGGACGATGGTCATCCCAAGCTTACACCAGATACATCCGTAGCCACCCTAACAACATCCGCCAGGCTCTGTCCCTCGTAGCTCAGTGATCTTTTGGGGGTCAAAGATCTTGAGCTGCAGAGATGTACCCCCACCACAGGTGAGAGGACCTCAACACAGGAAATTCTGACTGAATGCATAAAGAACAAAAAAAAAAAATCTATAATGACTGTACACACTGCCCAAAACAATGTGGTCAAATGCCTTATCCACATACAAGGATTGAATTGGCAGCAAACTCTGTCTAACTCTGAGACAATGTAGTAGGGAACATAATAGAGGATTGAATTTTGTAAAGAACTGCAGGAGCAGCTACTCTATGCATGGTAATTGCTCCTGATAATTGATGTCAGGGCTGTCTGGAGTTGAAGGTTGAAGGCAAATCCAAATGTATGAAGGCGTCTGGTTTTAGTAACTGCAGCAAATAGATAAGAAATATTTTCTGATTTATAAAGTTCCTTAAATGTGGTTTAAATGTATGATTCTGATACCTGAAGTGAAAAAAAAACACAACCTCACAAGAATATAGACTTGTACCATGTGTTCTCCTCATCACTGATGGGTAAACATCACTGTTATCCTGACCACAGCAATCAAAGACAGTGGCTGCCAGAACAAAACACAGTAACTCAGGAAATTGCAGTCTAACTGTTGGAACCAATTACACAATCATGCAGCCACTTATTTCAGCTTACTTGGATCTAGCAAATTTTCTGGCTCTCATAGAGTCAAGCAAAGCTGTAGCCTCAGTGACATCCTCAGATTTGTGCTGCTTGTCAGCAAGAGTAAAGCGGAAAGACTGAAAGCCAACATGCCCTGGACTTATTTACAATCCAGTCCCACTCTGTATACTTTCCGGAATTAAATGAGAAATTTCAAGAAAACTCCACTTGTACTCAGCATGGTCCCTGACATTTCAGTACTGGCTAATGTGGAAGCTGTTAGCACACGATAAAATGTGCCCAAAGTTGAGGAAGTGTTCCTTTGGAATCCCAGCACTCATGTTAAATCATGTTGTGACCTATCACTAGGCCCCGCAGTGGGTAGCAGGCCTTACCATCATACATTTGCTAGGCCTTGTAACAGGCAAAACCATTCTTTAGCCATGACCTAATTTACCTTTGCCTTTAACTCCTACTTTGACCCATGTAAAGAGCAGACGCTTGGAAGCTTCACCCGACCTTACATACAGAGAGCTCTTTATTAGGAACACCATACTAACACTGGGTAGTTCCTCCCTTTGCTTTTAGAATAGCCGCAGTTCATCATTGCATTGATTCTACAAGTTATTGGAAACCCTCCTCTGAGATTCTGCTCCGTGTTGACATGATTCATCACATCATTCAAGCTGCCAGTCTCCTGTTCTACCACATCCCAAAGGTGTTCTACTGGATTCAGTTCTGGAGACTCAGGAGGTCACTGAAGTTCACTGAACTCACTGTTAAGTTCATGAAACCAGTTTGAGACTTTATCTTTGTGACATGAGCATTATCCTGCTGGAAGTATCCATTAGAAGATGGTGAACTCTGGACATGAAGGGATGAACATGGTCAACAACAATACTCAGACATAGATACTGTGACATTCAGACCATGACTGATTGGTATTAAGGCCCAAAGTGACCCGAGAAAACCTTCCTCACACCATCACACCACCAACAACAACAACCACAATAATAAAAATAAAAATCAGGGCACGCAGATTAGATGTAATTGGATGCTGGTCTCTTAATAGATAATAAAATGTGGTTTTCATGAATGCAGGCTGAAATAATGCTACACAGTCAGCCCAACAACTTGCAGAGACCAGGTGAAGTGAGGCGGATGTAGGTAACTTTACATTTTACGTTGGTAACTGGTGATATCTGAAAATATCTAGAGCTTTTCTAAAGTAACAAAGGCTGGCTGTGGTAATCTCTCAGTGAAGATTACCTTTCACCAGCTATTCACAAGGCCGAGTCTATATCGGGATTTGAACTGGCGACAAGCAAAGATGTTATGATGTGTTAGTGTATTTCTTTAAAATGGTTTGATGTCTCAACTTTTCTTCAACATTCATCCTGGATTTCAGAAGTATCAAAGAAACGAGTATTGTAGGAAGCAGGACAAATTTGAATTTAGGTTAAGTAATTTCTGATCTACAAGCTTAAACATAAATGTCTTTTTTGTAGAACCACTCCTTCTTTATAAGAGAAAATGTTACTGTGAGTCACTGTATCAAAATTGAACTCTTCTGTTCTAAGAAAAAGCAAATAATATTTAATCAAGGCGCCTCCTAGTGGTCTATTTGAATGAAACTTCTACAAAGAATGGCGGTAAGACAGAACATGTTAAGATTTGTGAAAATGAGACAATGTATTGGTGCAATATAATAGCTACTCTACTTAGACATTTAAATGAATATTATTTGGCTTATAAAATTAAAACAGAATTATATGTTGAAATTTCTTTAAAATGTTAACATCAGGGGCTCTTCTGTGCGGAGTATACATGTTCTCCCTGTGCTTGCGTGGGTTTTCTCCGGGTTCGCCGTCTTCCTCCCACAATCACAAAAACATGCACGGGTTAGGTTAATTGGCTACTCTAAATTGCCCGTAGGTCTGAGTGTGTGTGTGTGTAGTTGTCTGTCTTTGTGTGTCAGCCCTGCGATTGACTGGCAACCAGTCCAGGGTGTACCCCGCCTCTCGCCCATAGTCAGCTGGGATCCCCCGCGACCCTGACGGATTAAGCGGTAGAAAATGAATGGATGGATGTTAACATCAGCAAAGTCCACAGATGACGCAGCACCCTCTCCGATATCATTAATATTTTCTGTGTACCTTCTGTTTGACTTAGAAGAAAACCTGTAACACCTTCAATACATTTAAGAAATTAAACTGATTCGGTGCAACTCATTTCACCATGGCTGCTGATGGATTTGCGCCCTGAAGTTTTTCCATCCCACACCCAGATTCCAAATGAATAAAAATAATATTAAAATACAAATCTTGCCTGGAAAAAAAATAATAAATAAGAATAAAATTAAAGATTCTCCCTTGTTCTCCTTCAAAAGTCCCACCGTCCTTTCACCAGAAAGAAATAATACTTAACCTTCGCCCAGTTCAGACCCCTCCTCCCCTCTAATAACCTTCATGCAGTCCCTTTTCTAATGCTAATACTAGTAATGGATGTCAGCACCGTTAATGATAATCAATCTGAATATAACAACCAGTATGTTGACATGATTGCTGTGAATCATAGCATTCTCTCACCAAAACAGTAAAAGTGTCTGAAAGCTTTACAGGTTCTCGGCTGCATCCACATTTAGTGTTTTACAATATGTATTGTAGCAGGGCTGCAAATGACTGGAAAAGACTTAGCAGCAAAATGACTGGGCAATGATCCAGTTCAATCAAGTCAAGAAGTGGCAAGACATACATATTCATGACTGTCCTTGGTTTGTTTTCTCAATAACTGAATAGGAAAGACAAAACCACAGTAATTGTTTTTGTGGTGAGATATATTTGTAAACAATGACAGTGTTTGCAAATTGCTTACCATGAGGTGCAGAATACAATTCTTTTCTGTAAACAGCCGATCACATAGCCAAAAAAAAAAAAAATCATTGTCAAGACGAGAAGTGTAAAGTGAAACTCTGCCATCCACTGGGAAGTTTAGAGGGTTTCAGAGGAGATTAATAACAAGAACTGTTATAGATATCCTGCAGAGGACCCATAAGGCCATTCCAGCAACAATCTGTTTCCTTGCTGTCAGGTGAAAATATTAAATTGAGGAGATTAATCTCTGCTGTCTGGAGCACTAAGGTTTGGGTCGCCTGGTTTGTGTTCGACCACAACAAAGCAACAAATACATTTATTAAACTGCCAGGTGTCACTCATGTTTTTCACTGCTTATAAGCCATTTTTGATTCAGAGACTGTTTCTGTGATGGTGCATCTGTTCTTCCACCAACGACCTGTGTCACTTTCATGAAGTGTGACACACTGACACCTGAGTCTTCTGCTGAGCAGTTTCAGCAGAGCCCAGTCACGTTTCCTGTTCAGTAAAGTCAAACCAGCAAACCACTGCTTGGAAAATGGCTTCATCATCAAGCAAATGCAGTAAAAGATTACAGTCTTTTCCCGTGGATACTAACTGGATGCTTAATGCATGTAAGGATTATACATGCATGAAGGGAAGATTTTACATAACACCGCACCTGTGCTATTAACCAAAATCACAGCAGAGAAATATGTCCCATCCATACTAATGTGAGATCTGCAGACTCACCCCTTTTATCCAAATCATATTCCTATGTTAGACCAGGATTTTAGAAATGATGAAGTTCAGCATGGAAAGCTGCCCCTACAGCTCCCACCCAACACACCATAAAGAAAGTAAGTGAAATTTAATTTTTTTTTGCTTTTCATATTATATTGCTATTACCATGAAGACAAAGTTCTTCTAACCTCAACAAAGTACTTATTTCAACCCAAATCGCCACGTTTCCCTAAAACAAAACATATTGTTCTTGTGCCTAAACCCAACCAAATATTTACAATAACACTGTCACATTATAGTCGGGTTATTAGTAATCTTTACACAATGACATTTGACAGTTTATCTGTGTTTATGTGTTATATATAACACAGACCTATAGGTCAGGGTCTGTGGTGCTGATCAGGGGTGACTGGAAGATAGTGCAGCAGTAACATGTGCTGTAATGGTCCTCTCTCTGGTGAACACTGCAATATTGCTACTTTAATTCATACAAGATGGAGAAGGTGGCAGTTTGTGCGTATGGGGAATGTTCCAACATAAACATTTGCACTGGAGCCCATCACTATCATGCCACACTGCAGTTCACACCCTTATAGAGCTGCCAACTTCCAATTTTCCCTGGTGCAGCAGCCATTTCCTTCCCTTTCCTTTCAGAAACTTGCCCAAGCTGTCCATGTGTGCAGTGCTTAATCTACATCTAATGGTCCAGTTTGATCATTAGACTGTTTGAAGGGTTTAAACGTCCATGTGCTGGGGCAGAAATTACTGAGGCACTATGTAAATGGTTGAACTGTGCTGCTGAATTTGAAATCAATGAATTGGCAAAAAAGAAACTGCCTGGCGAACCGTAGCTCTGGAGATTGGCTCTTCAGGTGAGAAGTCAAGTGTGAGTCGTGGCTGTCTGCACATGATTGAAGTTACCTACTACGCTGGTTGATCTGTTACTTTCAAAACATACGCACAGCTCAGTTTATTCATTTTTAAAGTTATTAATTAAACACAGACTACAATAGACAGCTCACCCATGGCATTTCGTTGTCCCACTCTGTGTGTGGTCCTGCTCCTGTTGGCATGCTGCACTGTGACCAAGGCTGTTGACACGCGTCACATGATGCAGCGCGGAGCTGTGGCGGCAGTGTGTGTGTTTTCAGCTTTACATGGCTGTAAAGTATCAGAGCCAGGGATAGATGGGTTGATGTGAGAATCAGTCTTTAACACTGGAAACACAGTTTGCATTTGACCGTCATCTTTCCTAAACCTTGGCCAAGTAGTTTTTAGTCAAGCTTCTAACGTGGCTCAATGGATGGCACTGTTGGTCCCCCGTTTTGGTTCAGGCTGAAATATCTCTGCAGCTATCAGACGGATTGCCATTACATTTCTTACACACATTATTCCAAGATGGTGACTTTTGATCGAGTAGCGTCATCAGGTCCAAATTAAAATATGTCCAATACTTTGGTATAACAGAAAAATTCCAGTGAGCCTGAGCTGTACTTGTACCATGTTAGCATACTAGCATTAGCCTTTAGTTCAAAGTACTGCCATGTCTAAGTGCAGCGTCACAGAGCTGCTGGCATGGCTGTAGTCTCTTGGTGCTGTTTCAACATGAGTGTTTCAGAAGGCACAGAGGAACTTTGTAACCTCAGTAGTAAACCTGTAAACGATATTTTTCTGCTGTTTGCAGGTGTAGATTCTGCTGATCAGCATAAAAGGCCATTCAGGCTACCAAATGCTAAGCCCTTTTGTTCATCCCATAGTCTGTTACATTTACCTAAAGCTGGCTGAGAAATGTGCAGTTCATTGCTTTACTGTGAAGTGCTGCAGTGTGTAAGAAGCACTGTAAAGACAGTATGTGAGAAATGAAATGCGTGATGATAGGGTATCTCTGAAAACTTTGATCTTACATCCATCTCCCCAGTCATGCCCACGTTTAACTGCAAGCAAGACAGGATACAACTGTGCCATAACTGTGCTGGGTAATTGGTGCACCATTTTGTCACTGTATGAATTATTCATTTCTGGTTGTTGCTTCTCCAAGTTGTAGTTACCTCCTCTAAAATGGTCCAAGGAGAGATTTATCACTTTGCTTGCTGTCACATGAGAATATATTAAAGTGAGGTTTGTGGATCGCTTCTGAGATAAATGCCATATTTATAATGCCCTGGGAGAGATGATGGCAGCTGATAATTTGCTTTCTTGATATCTGCCCCTATGCTGACTTTGACTCGGGTTTGTTCAGAGATAGATGTATAAAAAAGGAAAAAGTATACCAGCAGAGCATGGGTGATTGCAAATGAATAATGGAGGTGAAATTCTACCCAGACAGGAGGATATATTGTTTGGGATCAGAACAGAGTGGGCAAGACGCATTTAGTGACTCAACAAAAATCCAAACAGAGGGACCAGACATTTATTAAATCATTTGTGCTTTCATTTGTCACTGCTATCTCACAGACTTGAACTTCTTGTTCACCTAAAGGGCATGTAGGTTGAATTTGTGGTGACTAATGAACTGTAATAAAGTTGAAGTTTGGAGAAAAGTAAAGACTTGTGTTGTATTGTTGTGTTTAATTGAATTCATTAAAGTGGAGGGCATCTATTTTCAGATGACATTGTTTTCCTTTCAGCAGAGTCCTGCGGCTGCGTGTGAATTTCATAACCTTTAGATAGAACCTAATGTGTCTCACTCTTTCAGACATGTCAGAATGAACATCACTGACCTGTTTGTTTTTGACAGTCCTCTGGCAAATGCCCTTTTGTGTCCACTCATGGCTAATCACAGAGTTCAGACTTTAAGACATTTTTGCTTTTCTCTTTATGCTTTGACATTTAACCTATCACACTGACAGACTGGAATCTTTTTCTGCCCTCTTCACAGCAGAAAACATCCACTTTGTCGACTGCACAAAGCTCTTTAAGATTCAAACCTGCACTCGGCCTTTTTTCCAGGTGAAACCAAGAGCAAATATCTCCCAACAGTTTTCAGTGCATTTTGTTAGGAAACTGTGATTAGTCTAATGCACACCTGTTAGACAGATATAACGTTTGATTAAATTACGTGAAAGAAAAGTCTGAGTTCCCACAAAGTGTAAGCACTAACTTTATTATAGTCACAATATTTATATCATGGACCTTCATCAGGAAACCACGAAACAAAGGAAGATTAAAAACATATTTAGAGGAATAATTTGGCATTTTATAAAATACATATTTTAATTTTGATACTTGGAATCTTGTCATTGTGATTCAAGCGGACACTTCAGGCTACTGCACCCTGCCAAGTAACAATCTCTA
The DNA here is from genome assembly GCA_037833715.1 of Toxotes lorentzi. Taxonomy (NCBI): domain Eukaryota; kingdom Metazoa; phylum Chordata; class Actinopteri; family Toxotidae; genus Toxotes; species Toxotes lorentzi. The sequence continues at coordinate 24,233,627 of JBBMJY010000020.1, forward strand.
TAAAATCGCAAATTGTCATTTTTACACTTTGGTCTGTGCAGAAGATTTGAATCAGTGAGCTGTAGAGCAGCAAGTGTGTGGAATTTTCTACCTCTGGACAGAGCCAGACTGCCTGGTTCCCACGCTAAGCTAACTAGCTAATGTACAGACATGAGAGTGGTATCAATATCAAATTCCTTTAAAATGAGAAGTACATGTCAAAATCTGTAGAGAAGAGAATGAAAGAAAAGACATTTTCCATTTTAAAGATTTGTAGTGTATTTAAAATTAGTAGGTAATGCAAACTAAGCTATTTTTATCAGCAGGAGAAAAAAGATTAGAGGGAGATTGCAGTTTATAACCAGGTCAAAATCATATTAAAAAGGGGAAATATCATAAAATAAAAATTAATCCTAAAAAAAATAGACAAGGACAATAGAATCAATTTCTATGAAGTAAATAGCCGAGTATTACACATAACATCAATTTAATGTTTGAAGTGAAAAATTTCAAGTAATAGTTAAACATAAGTTTAATGTTACTCTGAGGCCAGTAATTCAAAGGGTTTTCAGTCAAATGGGTTTTTCACTAGTTTAAAAATGCACTGTAACCTTGCATCTCTTGCATTTCTCTCAGAAGCCTGCCCTCTGAGTCCCCAAACACACCAAAGAAACACAAATAACTGAGGTCAGCTTGTTTATGTACATGAAACTTTACTTCTCCCATTTGTCATGAGCCTTTTCTTCTGGTCGGCACTGTGAGGAGCAGACATGTTCCCACAGGCCGTGTGTAATGAATTAAAATCACTTTATGCTGATGATCATGACATGCTTGTTTATTTGCTGGGTTTTCCTTTGGGATGATTTACAATGGCACAGTGTTCAAAATGACCGCTCACATAAATCATATTATAGTGTAATGAAAAGTCATTATGAAACCCAGTCACAATTCAGGCTGATAGAGTGAGGTTTATGGGTGAGGCCCTAACATGGCAGGGGATACCTGTGCTCTCAGCTACGGTGAGATGTCAAACATTGTAAGGTGTTCAATGTGTGTGTGTGAGGGAGAGTAGTGCTTAGCTGGTTTGCTGAATGTGTGTGTGTGTCCTGTGTGTGTGTATCCTGATCTGAATGATCCTCCTTGAAGAGAGCTACATTCTGAATCCACAGTCCTTCTGAGGGGCAGAAGGAAACGCACTAGCTTTTCCTTTTGCTGATGTGGAACAGGCCTTGTTGGCTCGCCTCCTACAACATTAATTAACACTATAGCTCATGATGGATGACCTCAACTTTAGCTACCTAGCTCCCATTCATCACAACACATAGGGGGGATGGAACTCCAGATCTTTAATTTCACTCCTTTCTTTTGTTCCCACAACACAAGCAGAGCCACTTTGTATTTTTTTTCCACTTCTAATCACAATGTAAAGATGACCCACTGACAAAATTTCAACAGAAAAGTCTGTTGCTTAATATTAATGTGACATAACATGAGGCATTCAATCCATTACCAGCTATGAATCATTCTTCTTCAAAGTTATAAATGCTGCTTTTTCATCACTGTTGAAGAATTGTCTTAAACTTTGACATGAAAAATGTAATATAATGAAATGTATGTTAAACTTTTCCCAGGATGGTTTGGAAAACTTTGATCAGTCACCATTTACAAAGGGTTTATAGGTCATAGGTTGTAACCAATGGATTTATCACCGCGTAACGTATGTGCTGGGGCTATAACACTGCTTGTTGCAGTTGGTTTTGATGGTCTGGTCAAAGAAACAGGGAAAGGTAGCTTGGCTCTCATTTTATAACACATACCTCAGGACAAACACAGAACTGACTGTTATTCTGGTGGGAATCAGTGCTAACATTAGAAAGCTTACTAGTTTACACTTTCTGGGTTGAATGCAGCCTTAATGGCATGATGGTTCCTCCCAAATGTTGGATGTTGTAATGGTCTCATGCTATGTGGGCTTGGGCAAAAAGGGGAAAACAACAACTTGTATTGATGTTGACACGCTCTGGTCATTAGCGCACCATGGAAGTTGACAGCATGTCTCCAGGCTGGTTTTCAGTTCTCAGTCAACTGCTGCCAAATATGTCCCAAGATGAGTTTATCCTCTTTTGAAAAAAATTAAATAAATGAAAAAAATATACACAGTAGCTGTCATTGTAGTTTATGTTTCCTTACATAAAAAAACAGTTAAAATATGAATGTTAATTGCACCTTTTTAAAAGTAACTGGAGATCCTTTATTAATTACTCTGTTAATAAGTGTGAATGCAGAATTGATGGTCTGCAACCCTAATTATGATTTATGGAAGCAAACTCCTTCACATGCTTACATTTAATCAACATTACTGTTGTTATTCAAATCAACATAATTGCATATTGTTTCAGATTTTCACATTTTAAAATTTTTTATTGAAGAATTTAAATATGTTTTCTGCTTTATTAGACACCAAATCATGAAGTGATTACAGACACGGAAAAACTATTGAATAAGAGCGAGTCATTAACTGTCATATACCACAAATACACGCAGTGCACATCACTCTCCAAGCCTACATTATTCACACTTTAGCAGGGACAGACTGTGAACAAGTTCCAGATCCATGTGTGGGGAAGCAGACTACATGAACAGTCCAGAACCACCCAACTGAGTGTCATTTTAACCTGTAAAGTTTTGAACGCCATCTGCAGCATTCTCTGAAAATAAGCCCAGAGTGATGAATTCATATACGGCTTGGATTTGGCGGCACAGACACCATGCTGCGCAAAATGTCAGTTACTTCAGTCCCTGATTGACATTCTGGCACTCAGTTACAGCTCGCTCTGCAGGGAGTATGTTTTTATATGTTTCTCTCTTGATGAGGACAACTTACACAGGGCTTCCATTAATGAGTAGCCTCACTTTGATTTGGTATATTATTGTCTGTCTATTGGATATTATTCATGTTGATGTCATTGCTATAGATGAATTTCCCACTGAGTAGGATTCGTCATGGTATGAGGAAACTGTAAAGTGAGAATCTGAAGTGGGTGTTAGAGGAAGTGGGCAAAGGGACAAAGTGCTGAAATTTTCCAACTGTTTGTTGGAGTCTAGAAGCATCAGTACTATTTTACTCACCAATAAAAGAAATGAATTAGGGACCCAAAACAATCACCTCAATAAGTCCTGTAGAGCAAAAAAATAATAATAAAAATGAACAGCTGATATGATTGTAAAACATATTGTTCCCTTTGGAGACACTTCATCACAGTTGATGTGTTTGTCAAAGTTCAGTGCCAAGTAAAAGATGACACCAAGATTCTTGGAATATGATGGTTCAATATTTATGGCCCTAGGTGGCTAGCTATACTCCCTGTGGTGTCTGGGGGACCAAAAACAGTTACCTCTCTCTTTGTCATTCAACTAAAGACAGTTTTTTACCATCCATCATTTCACATCCTGGAGGCGAATTAAGCATAGATGTGATACAGTTTGAAGGTATACTTGCATGTCATCGGTGTAGCAGTGGGACTTTGTGGTTGTGGAAGATAGAGCTTAAAGGGAATGTATACAAAGTGAACAAAATGGGCCCTAAAATGGAGCCTTGTGGTTCTCCACAAGTGATTGGGGTAGTAGAGGAGGAGACGCTCCCAATCTTAGACCTGTCTGTTGGGGGTAAACCGCTTACTGAAGGAAGTGCCTTGGATGCCAAACTGGTCCGTGAGAGAGTTTTAAAGAATGCAACGATCAACTGCTGAGGTCTAAAAGAATTATAATGGCACATTTACGAGTCTAGACAACAGCAGGTCATTTGATACTTTGAGAAGAGTCTGTGCTATGACAAGCCTTAAATTCTGATTAGAATTTCTCCATGATGTTATTATTCTTTAAATAAGACAGAAGCTATGTATAGACATCTTCCTCTACAACTTGGGGCAGGAATGGAAGTTACAGATGAGATGAAAGTATTTAGTTCTGATTTGCCATGGTTGGTATTTTTAAGAAGAGGTTGGACTAGTGCCTGTTTAAAACAGGAAGGGACAGTTCAATTTGCAAGACTGTTGTTTATAGTAAGAGAAACTGAAGGTCCTACACTATCTGTTACTTCCTTTAAGAAGTAGGTCCTCGGCGCAGGTGGTGGACTTTGTGTGAGAGATTCTATCACAAATGCGAAAGAGAGACACAGGCTGAAAGTCATTAAGGATGGCAGAGCAGGCAGACACCAGAGAGGGACAGTAGGCAGGCAGTGAACTATTACACTGAATGTGATCAATTTTTGTTGAGAAAATTTGTTTCTGACTATCAGAGAGGCCTGAAATGTCTCCACAGATTGAAGTAAACTTTGTGATCAGTTGGTCTGTTTTCAGCTGAAGGGGTTGAGCTTTAACACTGCTGAAAAGAGAGGAGGCTCTTTAAACATGTGAGAAATGACTTGCAGTTAAAGTATTTAAAGTGGGAGTAACAGTGGGGACTGTGTGAAACAGTGGGGACTGTGTCTAAGACACCCAGATCCTCTACATCCAGAAAGGCAATGGTTAGACCAAGGCCAAAGACTATGTCCAAGGTACCACGGTGACCATGGTTTTGAGTTAGGATGGTAACAGGCTGTGCAAGTTAAAAGAGTCCATAGTTCAAACAGAAATTCAGAGGCACTGGCATTGAATTGAACGTCTACATTAATATAAAAACAGTGAACAGTCAGCTTGACAAAATGACAATCAGGAATTTCCCTTTAATTCAGTAAAGCCATATCAAAAACTTGTTTAACTTTAACCATAAGTACACAAATAGGGGAAATTTGATTCATTATGCTTTTATTTACTTTATTTGCAACTACAATATATGGTTTCCTTCTGTTTATTTTATTGAATATTTAACTTAAATCAATTTAAACATTTTAAAATCTTGCTGTATTTCCTTTATCTGCCTTGTGTAACACACTTTGAATGACCTCTGTGCTTGATGAGAAGATGTAAAGTCCTAACGAATGAACCTTTTCATTGTCATACTGTATTTGATGTATTTTATTTTCATATGATAACTTTGTAGGCTTTCATTTGATTTTCACATTATATCTCATACCATCAGAACTATTAAAATGAAAAGATGGCCTTGCCTGAAATTCACGTGTTGGAGGTGTGCTCGTGTAGGGGACTGAAGAACTGTATCTGTTTCAAAGTGCTGGGCTGCTGCCATGGTTCAATGATAACTGACCCTCCAGAAAATGAAGTTGGGTCTTTTAATCACAGCGTTTGGATGACACCTCTAATGATTACCTGTTACTTCTGCCAATCTGAGATAGATTGAGTTGGCCCCAGAGATGCTGGAGGTGTGTCACACTGCTATTTGCATTTCAAATCACAGAGGCCTATTTACTGCCAAGAAGCCAAGAAGGAAACATATACACTAGTTTTTGAGATTGTATACACTTAGCTAGAAGTAGATAGGAGTCTTGTATTCCATTCAGAACACTTAATTATTTAATGCATTGATTCAAGAAGGCATTAAAATGCTCTGTAGGAATTGGTCCCTGCTCATTCAAAAAAGCTGACCTTCTGAAGCATAATAATGCTTTGAATAGCCTGCTGTTTCCAGTGCTAATGATCAAAATGTGTGAATAACCTGCAGTTATTGTTCTTCATCCTAAGAAGATGCTTGATTTATCATGGTGCACTAAGACAACCCCTACTTTTACATGACTACTGCTGACCACAATAAGAAGACTAATGCTGTGTTGACAATAAGAAGGAGTGAACCACGGTTCATTATGTTTATGTCAGATTCTGACCCTGGTATTTACATTATATATGTATTCATATATATTATAACAATATCTGGGAGTTGTTGCTCTTCTGTTCTGTTGAGCATATTTGACCCACATGCTCACTGCAATCTCACCTGAGAGTCTGGCAGTCCAGCAACTTGGAGGTACCTGGATATGAGCAGTGGAGCTCCCCACAGATGCTGTCAGGAAGGCTCTGACAGCATCTGTGGGGAGGGGACAGCATCAATAACTGGAGGTGGAGACAAAGTAGCTTGTTACCACCGGTAACTCAATGTCATATTGCTCTTTTGGTCGCTGAAAGGAAGCTGGAGTTTTGTTATGACAGTATGGTAACAGGCTGGTACCAAGAATGTGGCTACCCTGGTGGTGTAACACATGTCTGTTTATGTTATGAAATTGTCAAGTCTGCCTTGTTTTCTGTTTCCTATTGCCATTTATACTTCTCATACACATATCTATGGGTTCAGCTGTCAACAAAATTACATTACATTCAATCATGTGTCAGAAATAATCCTAATGCACCTAAAATAATCAAATAATAAAACATGATGTATACATGAGCACAAATGTCAAGAAAATTAGAAACTGAGTCTCAATAAAAGCAGAGTAAAAGGACCAGGTGGGAATTAACAGTGAGAACAGAACAGGACATAGAACAAAAGTCAGAAATGAGCTGGATGATCCTAAATGATTTTCTTCACAAATGCAGGTTGAGCAGGCAGTGGGGGACGGTCAGACCAAAATAAAGTTTGTTAGAAATGTCAATGAAAAAAATCAGAGGAAAAGAGCAGAACGATATTGGAAAAAATCTGACAAGCTCCTTTAGCTCATTTGAATTCACTCATTGATTCACTAGATGGTCCCTAACTTCAGCTCCTCAGTTTCCTGTTTTCAGTCATGTTGCGCACAGTGTCACGCTTCAACATCAAGCCACTAGTTAAAAGTAACACCTGTCGAACAAACTGATGAAAGGTCATTGAGGATTAGCTTTGATGAATGTATCAGTGTTGCATTTAAACCGTAACCTAGAGCCTATTTGTGTATATTTTGTTTGTTTATTTTATATATTATCATGAAAAGTCACGATGTTACAAGCAGTTCCTGTTCAGACTGTATACACAGGAAACACTCAGATTACATTGAGACTGAAGAAATATACTGAATCTGCTGATTATGAGGTAAGTTCTGTAGAAGTTATCTTTTTTTAATGTACATTTTAAATGGTTTATTTCCAATGTCAAGAGTGAATCCTGCTGATTATGTCACTGCAAAAATTCTGAGGACGACTGTTAACAACATAAAAAGTAAATGTTGCATGATTCTAATTTTGCAACTTGTACAACATGCTCTCATTATGGTTTTATGGCCCTTGTCATAAAACCATAAATGAAAACGAATATAAAATCATCACCACTGTTACTTCTACAGGTGCCGCCTGCTGGTGGAGAAATACAAATGAGGTGTTAGCTCAGAAATGTATGGTTAAGGTACAAGATACTGAAAACCTACTGATTTATGTCATATATTAATTGTCAGTAATTACTAACTAAAAGCACTGTAGAGTCTTTCAGAGTTTCAGGTAATTCAGTGTGCTGCAGAGATAATTAGAATTTCCCACGCGTACGGGAGCAAAAGTCACTGTTGATTAGTTCAATCAGAAACACTTGTGGTGAAGTTAAAACTATTATCATACAAACTATTATACAAACCGTTATTATACAGACCTGTACTTCCAAATAGTGTTCTATTTGATTCACTTAAAAGCACCCACACATGAACATGCTATCCACAGCTGGCATTTTACAGTAAATACTTCTGTCATGAGGCAGCTCAGCTGCCTCTGGGGTTTTTCTGTTGTTCTGTTTCTTTCCCTTTCTCTCTGTGTGTATGAGTCAGTATGTGTGGGTGTGTGTCTTAGGTGTAGGTGTGTTTCAGGTTGTGGATTCCGGGGCGGCTCCTCCCTACTCCCTCCTCTCTGCTCAGGCTGACTACACTCACCTGTGCGCAATCAGGACGCAATCAATCAGCTCAACACTACACACACTCGGTGTTCCTGTCCATCCTCGCCAGATCGTTCCGTCATCTTCTATGTTGACTTCTGTTTGTGGATTTACTTACATGACCTTTTGGATTTATTCGCTCTGCTACAATCTAACCACCATGCCTTTCTCCTGTGCAGTCTCCACCGGTCTCTGTCCTCCTGTCATCTCACCGCCACTACAGCCGATCCTGCCACGCTGCTCCGGAATCCCTCCTCTATCCTTTCTTTCCTTTTGTTCTTGCATCTTGTGAATAAACTGTTTGAACACTACTCATCTGTCTGCTTTTGGGTCCTGGCCTGTGACTTAGACTCGGCATTAGACTTCATACCACCATGTGCAGCAACAGCATATACACATATGTAAAACACACACTCTATTCAATTCAAAAACAAAGCCATTCAACCAGCTGCTGATTCATTCATCATGGCAGATATATTCTGTGCTTGATTTCTCTCCTCTCCTCTCAAATAACTGATCTCCCTCTACCTCAGGCCACAAATGTATAAATTACCACTTACAATTAAGTGCGCAAAATTTTATCAGCAGCCATTATCACTTCCTAATTTCTGTTATTCTTTTGCATACTAGAACTCCCTCAAATGTATTAAGATAGAAGACACACACATTTTAACAAACTTTGTAAAAAATAATAATGAAATAATATGAACAATATATTGTCCAAATTTCAGGGCAATCCATCCAATAGTTGTCCAGATATTTCATTAAAAGTCAAAAATGCTGACCTGCTGATGGTGCTTGAGGCACCAGAGGTCTGTACATAATTTAATGGCAATCCACTGAATTCTTGTTGATATCTAATTTGTTTTATCTGTCCTTTTAAATTAAAGGAGTAGAAACTTTAAAGTGTATATCTGCCATTTAAACTGATTGCTCTGAACTTACCCAAAGAATGATCTGACCCACGTGTGATGGATGTGGTTATGGTTGTTTAAATAATAACATGTGCCTCCATCAGCACATGTTGTGCTGATGGAGGCCTGGAGGAAGAGGCAAGTAAACCTCCGCGTCTTCAATTAGAGGTTGACTCTCGACCTGTTGCCGTCTGAACTAATTTAAACATCTCGATTCCCGTCTCTCGTCACCTGTGGCTACTTTTTAATATGTAGCAGGAAATGGGAAACATGGCCTGCAGAATTCACATATCAACATGGCTGCTGCTTCAATCTGGAGCTTCTCATCAGGCTGCCTAACAAGGTTAACTTGGTATACATAATTTACTGACATACATCTCCCCTTACAGTTTCACAGGAAATGTGGCAGACATGAGCTTGCATACATAATGCTACATAAATAGCCTTTAACGCTCAACACCATGTATCTGTCACTCTTCAGCACCTTTAATTACAGTCATATTGCAGATTTCTGGACATGGCACAGATTAAAAACCTCAAGTTAGTTAGTCGCTAACACTTTTACACACCTTATAACTTGCTGAGTGTAAGCTGCTTTTAGCCACACAAGCAGCATGCTGCTGTAGGTGTTAATGCAGTTAATGGTTGACATTTGGGTCCAAACTGAAATAATCTCACCAACTTCACTTTTCAAGTGGAATGCAATGAAATTCACCTCGTGCCACGAAGAGGTTCACATTTTTGGCTTTTAGTAAAATACAAAACAGCTATTAGATGGTGCAACGACTCCTGGGTTAGGGCTAAGGCCCCTGGGCTTGCTGCTTGTCTTTGTGTTTTTGTTTTATTCTGAACACCTAGGCCCAATGTTCCCAGTACTGTAAAAGTGCAGGGGGCAACTCTACTCTCAGTGCTTCACTGAGCTGGTTATGACACTGGATTGCCATGAAATTTGGTAAGAATGTTAATGATTCCCAAAAGATTCGTTTTTATGGCTTGGTGATCGTATAGGTTTTCCTATAGAGCCATCATCAGGTAAAAGTTTTCTCTTAGAAATCCTTCCTTAGAAATATTTTAACCACTAGATGGATTGGTACAAAATTTGGCACAGACATTCATGGTTGCCACTGGATGTATCCTATGGACTTTGGTAATCCCCTGATTTTTCAATGTTGATTAGACTACCATGAAATACGGTATCTACATTTAAAGATCCCTTTGGGATGAATTGTAATAACCAGCACCATCATCAGATCAAAATTTCTACATTTCCAGTGCTTTAGTTTGTGACAAAATACCTACAAAACTATAAGCCTCAACATGCAAACATATTAGACTACAACATGGCAAACATTATTCCTGCTAAGGGGATGGTATTGATATTTTTATATTGTAAGACAATGTGAAAATAATTTGACACTATGACAGGGGTCCTCTGTAGTGATAAATCCACAGAGAAATATCACCTGAATCTGCAGCTTGCCATGACTTTACTGGCCTTTATAGTAAGTATAAGTAGCCTATATATAAGTATAATAATCACTTCATTGTTTGACTGTAAGACCTGCAACTTTACTGTGTTGGTTCACTCTCACCACTCTCATAGTGTATTTCTAGGTTGCAGCTGGCAGTTGTTTTCTGCAAAAAAAAAAAAAAAAAAAAAAAAAAAAACTGCATACCTCTCACCCCGCACCAACCAAAAACAACCAGCACCGAGATGGTGAAAACAGGAGAGAAA
>JBBMJY010000020.1:24244130-24322140 GCA_037833715.1 Toxotes lorentzi
GTTTGACTGGAAGACCTGCAACTTTACTGTGTTGGTTCACTCTCACCACTCTCCGGGTGGATTTTTGGGTTGCAGCTGGCAGTTGTTTTCTTAAAAAAAAAAAAAAAAAAAAAAAAAAAAACACTGTATACTGCTCACTCAGCACCAAACAGACACAATTAGCAACTAGCTGGTGAACATAGTAGAGCACATAGGAGTCATTCAGGAGTCAGATGAAAGTACAAAAACAGAGCTAAAAAAGACTGAATATTGAGGATTAAATTCACTGGTTGGAGACAAACACAGCTCCAAATGAATGATCATGCTACTTGGTAACATCTTTCTGGTCTCTACAGGGAATGTAAATAAACAACTGTTAAGCTTAAAAGAAGATGATATGCCAGTGTCATGTTCACAACGTGTTGCTGCTGCCCCCAAGGGACTGAAAAAGCCAGTTATTGCAGGCTAACATCAACATGTTAGCATTATAACTGTGAAGGTATTAGCACGCTGATGTTAGCATTTTAGCTAAAAGCACCAGAGCCTCTCAGTACAGCTGCTAGCATGACTGCAGACTCCAGTTGTTTCAGCACATCTGTCATCACCACAGAGGTTTAGGGGGTCAGGGCAGGCTGCAGGAAAGGACAGTCACATTTGTAGTACAGTGGTGATTATCATGCTCAGCTTCATCTCAGGGAGCAAGTTGGTTTCTGGAAACCCTCCATGATATGGAATTGATTGCCCAGAGAGAAAGATAATTACTCTCAGTTGCACAGTGTAGGTTTGTGCAATAGCCTGTTAGTCCCAGTCACTGTGGCAGCATGTCTTTTTATTATGCTCACTATCAAAGCAGCCAGACTTCTTTGGCTTAAAACTGCAATATAGATGCAGAAGACGTTAGGCTCTATTACCCTCTTCAAAATAAAAGCAAAGTGTCCTGCTACCAGTGAACTGACAATGCTTTGATGAAAAAAGGGAGGGAGAGAGAGAGAGTGGTATTCATGTGCATGAATGTGTGTGAACACGCTTTTTAATGTATATGTGTGCAAACATACCTACTCACACGCTGTTATTTCCTCATCTTGTCGCATGAATATAAATTAAGAGTGTATGCACATAGAGTGTCTGAAAAAAGGTGAAGATTCAAACTGACAGCAAAACACGTTCCTCTGGGAGATACTGATGTAATGGCTCATGGCTAAGGCATTTACAAGGGAAATATAACTGTAACTTGACTTGCATGGCACATAATTCATCAATTTCTGAATGTTTGGGCTTTCTCTACATTTTAAACATTCTGACAAAAAAAAAAAAAAAAAAACAAGCTGAAAAAGAGCAAATGGATGAGTTCACATGCAAATTCAGTTGTCTTCAGAGTCGAGCAGGAAACCCCTAACAGCATTTAACAACAAGGAGCTGAATCAACATTTGGTTGCTTTTTTTTTTTTTTTTTTGTAAATGAATTTTATATAAGTCTTTCAACTTCAGAAGAAGCTCTCTTTTTGATGTCTTAATTATACTGTTGCACCCTGATGGTCTTATTCATTTTCACGAACTGAACAATAAACAGGAGAAAGCAGTCAGACATGTAAGATTTTACATTTTCAGCATGATAAGAAGCTCATTTATATGATTTCAGATGAAGCTGTACTGGTTAAGCTAAGGCTTTCATAGCCACATCTTCACGATAAGACTTAACAAGCCTCAGCTGACGTGACTGATGTGAGCAAATGTTGCATTTCTGAAGTCTGGACACGTGTTTTCTTTCACCTTCATATTTTCATTGAAAAGAAAAAAAAAAACAATCCTGATATGGATTGTCAACAAATTCAGTAGCTTCACAAACTTGTTTGGATAGGCTTTGTTAAGCTGCATACTTCACTGATGGTGTGTGTGTGTGTGTGTGTGTGTGTGTGTGTGTGTGTGTGTGTATGAATAGCGGCTGCACAGACAGATGGAGCTGCTGATATGTGGATGAACCCTTATTTTGAGCATATGAAGTCTGGGGCAATATCACAGATGTATTGAACAGGAAGCCACTGCTTTATTATTCTCAAGACAAGTATTCAATGGTATCATTGAACTCACACCACCTGTTTTCAATCCTTTGAAATGTATACCTTTTTTTTTTCTTCTTCCTCTGTGTGATGGGAAAGCTGCTGAATTCAGAAAGCAGGCTTTCCAGGCACTGGCTACTTGACAAACATTTATAACGCACATGCGAGACCAAGATATGCACAATATAATTATTTTCCTGATATTTCTATTTATTACACAGGACGTTCACCACCGTATGATGACTTGTTTTCTTCTAAGAGGCATATTCAGTCACCAGCGTTCGTCAGAATAAAATGGCAGAACACTGAATTAAGGAATTTAGGAGTTTTAAAAAAATGACCCCTAAACTGTAATTTATATTTGTATTTATTGTGGCATTTAAAGGGGTGCATGAGGAGTTGTATTCAGCCTCTGAAGACAGCTTAATTTCTTTTGTGGCTCTGAGAGTAGCTGATGCAATCAGGGCTTAGTGAAAATATCAGGATTATTTCAGTCTGGCCTTGGCGTTCATCAAACAGTATAGGTCTCATGAAAGGCTTTCTGAAGTTGCATTGTGGGAAATAGGATCTATGATTTTAGGGGCGTGGCTTATAATAGGGGCTAAAAAATAAGGATTTCTAGGAATCTGCTGCACCGATTTTAACCATTCCTTTTTAGAGCTCTGTGTTGGTCATACCTCAGCTTCATTGAAAAAGATCACACTATCAGTCACTGTCACACTTTTCCCAGCATCTATTTTTTGGAATTCAGTATTCCAATGAAAACTTTTTATAGAGTATTTTTTCAAAGCTGTAGGAACAACAGACACAATTCCATTCACCTCAGTTATAAATATGTGAGCTTATGTGAACAGAAATCAGTACCACAAAATGTGGTTCGGATCCTACACCAAGTACCAATTGGCATCATTATCAATACCGAAACTATTTATTTTAAAAAGCTGCAATTTACCACATGCCTGTTCAAACACAAGGCAGAAGTTGTTAACAGTAAATAACAAATGCAAGAAGTTTGCGTTGTGAATTCTCTGAACTAACAACCCGAATGAGGCTGGTATGGATAGTTAAAACAGCTTTGAGCCTGTACTCTGGAACTGAAACACGTATGCTCCTCAGGTCTATTTTCATCCAGGAACAGATTTATCAGGGGATGTACAGTAGTGATACCACATGATTGGCACCTGTAGGTGAAGAGTACCAGCAGTTTTGATTATGTATGACAGTAGGTAAATAAGGAAATATGTCTTTTAAAGCCATAAAACAGAGGCCATAACTCAGTCTGGGTGGACTACCATGTTGCTGGCCTTACAGTGGTGCCAAACAGGTGTGCTGAGTGCATCCAGCAAGGCTGACATTTTATTCAACTGCTGGGTTACCTGACCAGCACAGTGTTAAAGTAAGACTTTGGCTTTTACAGGACATCAGTTTCCAAGACTTGACTTTTATTACCTGGCTGTAAGCCAACGAGGGCTAACAGCTCAGCACCTGGCCCTGGCAGGGACCCCTTGCTAATTCACTCTCAGGGTGTAGTGTCATCTTCAGTGACCTTTGCTGACTCAACTCAGCCGCTCCATGCTTCTCAGTGACTTGCCTGAAAGACGTTGGGCAGGGAGTAAATTACACCATGTGGATTTGTGCAGTCAGTTTTAAGACCTGTTCCCACGGCAACAGAGCTGATCTGATGGGGTGAAGTCTAAATACAAAACAGTGTCAATAACTTATCATAAAGGATGTTTGTGCGCTTTGATCCAGTCACAACATTCGGGGGTTTGTCACAACCATGTCCACAGTGCCATCTAGTGCAGAAAAGTGTAACACCTTGGCAGGGGAAGGCATCAGAGATTGTATGTAGGGTTGTTTGAAATACACAAACAGGAAAGCAAACACAAACATGAACAAAGAAATACATCATCTAGCAACAACTATACACTGAGTTTTCTTTGTAGTGAGAACAATCGAAGAACATTAAACATGCAGATCACGTTATTTCTCTTATTGTACTTGACACAAACAGTTTTTCTAAATGATTGAAATGATAATTTTTCAAGTTTGTCCTCATTATTTACTTGAACATGCATGACAGCTAAAAACAGAACAGGTAAAAAAGAAGTTGTCAATCTCTCTTCGCCATCCAGCTCCATTTCAGGATACCAAACAATTAGTGTCTGACCTGTGAGCTACATTGTCTGTCTTTTGTTCCACATCAGTGAAAAGCAGCTCATAATCTCCAGTCTGACACCTTACAGCGGTGAATTTAGCATGAATCAAAAAGGGAAAGAAACAGAGACAATAAGGATGAGACAGAAGGATGAGTGTTGGAGGGGATATTCCTGTCTGACCTGCTGATCGGTTCCTCTCCCTGCTTTCTACTCAGAAGAGATGAAAGCCATGAACATCAGTGAAGTGATATTCTTTTTATTCTACCTAACCATTTCAGCCTGAACTCCATAGGACACCTGTGGCGATGTGGAGCTGTTTATCATAGACCGGTAGAAACAGTAGAAACAGACACAAAGCTGTGCTCTGTGTGTTGAGTAATGCATCTCTGTCAGTGCTCCATGCACATCTCTAACGTGGTTATCGTGTTTATGATGCAGCTTGTGTAGATGCTCAGCCAAGACAATACGGCTTCTGCCTCATCGTGTGGATTTTTGGTGTGCAGGCTGAACGCTGGCTTGATCCCAAAATATGAAACACAGCTACAGGGCATGATGCAGAGCAGGGTTCACTGCTGCAGTGGTGACAAACATGTTTTGAGGTCTTCTATTTAATGAAATACAGTATTAAACATAACTCATGCCACAATTATGACAGTTTTAATGCTACATGGTAGTTAAAGTTTTCACTGTGTCGTCCACTCTGACCACAGTTAATGTCAGTGGCTTTAAATGGATAGAAATTGAAACTGTAAACACACTCTTGACACTCCAGATGTCCTTCATTGCCTCCTCTTTTTTTTTTTTTTTACATGAATCTGGAAGTTCAAATCTACTAACAGGAGGAAGAGGAAGGAGGACTCATGTGACTCATGTAGAGCACGTAAATAACATGAGTCACGGTGACAGTGGGTGGAAGGAGAGATGCCTGGAGAGGAAGTACAACCAAAACCGTATAGGAAATGTGGAGAATGAAGTCGTAGGTAAGGGGAAGAGATTCATTCAGAATATTTTATTTTGCTGTCAAAAGCCAGTTTTAATAATATTATGTAGCAGAATGGAGCCTTTTTTGCAGTGGGTGGTTCTCAGCTTCAGCGTCGTCCATTACAGTCATGGATTGTGCAACTTGTCTGGTATCATCTGAGTCATATGCTAACAGCTAAGCAGTTCAGTAATTTTAGCACAAATGTAGATCTGTGAAACACAGGGAGCATGTGGATGAAAATCAGAGAGACAGATGAGGCTGCAGTCGTTTAGCATCTCGTTGGCTGAAAATCTTTTTTTTGTTGACCTTAAACGGTTTAACTTCTCAGCTCGTTGCTGTGAGTCTGGGTTGGCACAGGCAACATTATCTATGTCTGGGCAAAATGAGACAAGAATGAATGAGGCATGAAAAGACTAATGGTGGTACCATCAGTGTAGGTGACTGTGAACTCTGGCCCTATACAGCTCATGCATACAGCTTCAGAAGGTACCTCAGGGAATACAGCTGAGTAAGAGGAGTCAACTGTACGGGGCAGGTGGGAGGGAAATGCCACCGAGCACACCTTGGTGAGTAGGCAAAGAGAAAATGACATTTTGACAGGATAGAAATAAAATATTTTCTGAAAGAAGTCACTTAGCTGGAGTTTATGTGAAAGAGTAGAAGCTAAAATGACCATGTGCTCTCCATTCCTCTGATCAGCGTGGCTCTTATGGATAAGCCTCCCGGTGAGATGTTGATGTGGATTTGAGTTTAGTCGAGTCACGATTCATTTATATGGAGTTTTAATTATTTTCCACGGTGGGCTCAGGGTGTGTGCTCGGTTTAGGCACTGCAAACACATTAAGCCAACATGTTAAGACTTTAGCTCATTTGCTGCAAACAGCTATAGCTAGTAATTAACCTTGATGTTCTTCTTTGATCGGTGACCCTGCACACCAGGAGGTGCTTTGATTTCTTTAAATCCTCTGCATGCTGTGCTGAGCCTCTCAGGCTGATGATGTCCACTTAAACATCTCAGAAATATATTAGTACGAATGTCCCTCACACTGTATCACTGCAGCATAGGTTTTGAGGAGCTGCACAGAATCAGGTTTTCCCCGTTTAGACAACCATGATGAACTCCCTGCCAGCTCCCAGCATACGTATGCACTCAGTCAGTGGAAGTGACAGACTGCAGGGAGTGACACATTGCTATGAAAATCCTATTAAATAACATAAAAACAGCAAGTTCAAACCAGATCAGCAGCCTGCGGGTTGTGTGGCAGGACGGCTGCACTCATCACTGTCTGGGAGCCGAGGCGCCTCGACAAGGTGCACCTTCCACGACACGAGACTGAGCCAGACATGACAGAGCCACATCTCCCCCTGTTGAGGGAAAAGTATACTGCTTGTCAAATCTCTGCATGCGATGCCTCAAGCTTTAGCTGGAGCAGGTACAGCTGGTGTGTTGGGCTCACAGAGAAACTATTTGTCTGAAGCACTGCTTCAGCTTGTCCCCATCTATTACACAGCTCTGAATACTGTTGCCCTTTAAAACCCAACATGTCACTGGGTTATGTTTAATCGGGCCATCCACACCAAGATCCACTCAAGCTATTGTCATTTTTGTGAGTGTACTGTCAATGCACATCACATCAAATACATATCAAGTGCACACAGAGTGACACAGTTTCAAGATGAAAATCAACATGTGGCTTGTCAGTCAGTCGGTGTAACATCTGAAAGAAAGAAATATCTCAATCTTACAAAGGAAAATTTGAATTCGTAAGAAATAAACACACTCTAATGGCAAACTTTAGGATTGTTACATAAAACACAGCACTGAGTCAGTGTGGGATTCTTCTTTTTTTGTGTTTTTTTGGGGGGTTTTTTGCACTTTTACTGTTACATAGGCTAAAAAATTCCAGTTTTACAACCTGTTTCTTATTTTGTGTTTTTTTCTTTTTAGCAACATTGCTAAAAAGACCTCAGACTGGGCAACAAACAGCAGCTGGTCAGACAGCTCGTAAACAAACCCCCAGCTTAGCTAAAACTTAACTGGAAGAGAAAAGAATAATATTATTACCCAAACGGCTAAACACTGAGTCATGTTTACAGCTACATACTGCTATTCAATATGATGTGACGTGACAGGATACTCAGAAAAATGACTTACAGTTCCTTGAAGGCATCTTAGTCTGGCTGACTTCACTGAGTTCAACACACGCTACTTGCAGTGTTTTCATACTGGGGTTTGCAAAGCAGCAGAGCATCCTGGGTAAATGTTTCAGCATGAGTATAAGAATTCCTCTGACTGTTTAAAATGATTTGAAAGTAAAAACTGTAAAAACAGCACTGTACAGTCAGTAGACAGAAGGCATTTCATTTCTACTCATCAGGACATTGTGCCCCTTTGGTTGTTGGATAATAATGCGGCTGCATGTCAGCAAGCATTGTTCCTTTCCATTTTTCCTTTTCACTTGGCCCCAGTTGATTAAAATCCACTGAAATTCGTTTCACAGTTACAATAAATAAATAATCAAAAAAAAAAAAAAAAAACAACTGCAAATGACTGAACAATCACAGGAAAGTTGTAAAATGAGTAGGATAATTTTAAGGAGAAAATTGCCTCAGGGAGAATTTTAATGACACACCAGCCAGCAAAGCTCCCAGAAATGTCACGTTCTCCTTTTTGAGTGTCACAGTTAAATGAATACTGTGCAGTAAACACCTTCCATACTGAAATCATTCACATACACAATAAAATTTCATGACATATGCTGTTATCACACAACATATTTCAAACAGTCCTGATTCTGGGTCAGTGTTAGAACTAATCTCATTTTGCAGCTGGTATTAATCATCCATGGAGAACTATGGAATAGTACAGCACTATGTAATAGTGTCTCTCACAACTATGAATCAGAGATGATATCGTCATCTTCCACAGCTCATTCACAAATCCAGATAAGACTGTCTGCACCTCTGATGGAGGTTTTAATGAAACACTCTGTCTGTCTCTGTATTTGCTTTGTTTGCATCACCAGTCACATCCACACTGAACACAAACATGGGCTGACTAAAGACTGTGTGTGTGAGTGTGTGTGTGTGTGTGTGTGTGTGTGTGTGTGTGTGTGCGTGTGTGTGTGTGTGTGCGCGCGCGTGTGTGTGTGCGCGTGCGCGCACTGGCGTTATGACAAGAATTAATGGCGGAAGCCTCAGAGGAATTATAAGTTCATCAGCTGGTGTTCAGTGCAGTCCAGTAATCTGCCAAGTAACTCCAGTGAGCTCGAGGTTTAACTCAGTGGCTGCGAGTTTCATTTGAAGGGGACCATTAAGATAAGCTGGAATCCTGGGTCCCTGTATGCTAATGTTCCTGGGCAGAGGTCAGAACCTCAGAGAGACAAAGAGAACATTTGCATAATGCACGCTGGCATGTGATTGGACATGCATTTTTTCCATACAGAATCTGAAGTTAAACTGATTTTGTCTAATTGTATGTTACAGTTACACACATATTGCCTCATCTTGCCTGCATCTACATCAACAACCCAGAGTCATGCTCAAGCATATACTGTACACACATGTATTTCTGCACAGATACACAGTTATGTGCCTGTGATGATTTGATAGCAGTGCTTCTTCTCCTTCTCAGCTAATAGTAAATTCTCCTGTAGGCTCTTTTTTTATTGTCAGCTCCTATTTATGCTAAGGCCAAGGGACAAATATGCCCTTTGCAGTCAAAACAAAAGATCCCTCTGAGCCGCCTGGTGCATACCAAAAAGAAAACGTGTACAGAAAACCCCTGCTATGAGTTAAGGAGTGATCAGGAAAATGCAAATGCACGGCTCAGACAGTGTGCTTATGCTGCATTTCCATATCAAACGCTGTGATCAATTCTTTAGCCTTGTCTAAATGCTGAATTTGTTGTGTGCTTGTGTGCACGTCTGCTATTTTAATCAGCTAAAAATTCAAATGAAGTTCTGTGGAATCGAATCATTTATTTAACGTGTGTAAGCTTCAGTGTTTGTGCATCAGAATGATTGGGTGTGTGTTTTTCTAGATAAGTCTGCAAAGGCTTTTCCATTAATCTTTCATCTCCGGCAACTATTGTGTCACTGATCTGTGAAAGAACACATGTAGAAATGTGTAAACAAACTACAGAGACTGAACGGGTCTGTGTTGTGTACATTATTGACTCAGTACCAGTTGCCTTTCAACATAACAAGGTTATGAGCAAAGGCTCCACTCCCTTCGCTTCAGTGCTCCCCCTGAGACCTCCCCCCCCAATCAAATCAAGCATTTCCAATAGCAATTAATATTAAAGCATGCAAATTGCCCGAGAGAGCAGAATGACGTTCCCTCGATGGACGCCGAGGCTCCAGCTCCAGCTCTATCGCCCCTCCCTGTGCCCCCTTTCCTCAGGGGACAGTGAGAGTTGAGGGCTGGCTTGTTAGCTGTGGCCTTCCTCTGCAATCCTGCTTTTACCATAGATGAAGGCTGGATGGCCCCTGCTCACCCTCACTGCCCTACTCTGCTAAACATCCACTGCCTGACTCAGTTTACTGTGAAGTCGAGCTTTTCTTTATCATTTATGTTGCCTCATTTTAAATATAAACCCTCTGTTTGCAAATCTGGCTGAAACAGGATTTTTGAGGCTGATATTAATATTGAAAGTGGTAAAAATATATTGACCCATATTTGTTTTTTTAACAGGAACTTGGGATTGTTGTGTCTTTATATGGTCAATTACAAACAGACATTTACATCATATGTCACTTTTATCTAAAGTGCCTTACAATTTGCCTCTTATTCACCCATTCACACACACACACACACACACACACACACCCAAGCAAACACCTATGGCAGTGAGCTACCATGCCCATTGGGGGCAATTTGGTCTTAAGCCTCTTGCCCGAGGACAGTGTCTGATGTGGACAGGATGAACTCACGATCAAACTGCCAACCCTGTAACTAGTGGACGACCCACTTTACCTGCAGAGACACAGACGCTCCATTTTATCCTTCCTGCCTGGTGAACGCACATCTGTCCAACACTTCCTGTTTGTAAAGCAGTTGTTGCAGCGAAATCACTCAAGTGAAGTCACTTCCTCTCAGACTTAAACTATCAACTCCATGACAGTGGCAGAAGATACTCTGCTGCTGTGTGTGTCTGTGTAGTGCTCCCTGTGACGAGTTAAACATTAAATGGAGGAGAGTGTTGTGTTTGCATTATCATTATTAAAGCTGCTCTTCAGTGTTCTTTTAAAATAGAAATGGACAGTGTGTAATGTATATGAGTCATAGAGAGTTACCCTTTGACTCTTCAGAGTCCCCTCAGAGCTACGGTGTTATCATTGTTTTGGTTCACTCTCTCCTCAGCCTTGCTTTTATTTGGGGGGTGAAAAAGCTGGTATAAATCCACTGCCTGTTACCTGCCAAGCAGCAAATAGACAAAGTAACTTACCAGCTGTTGAACGTGATGGTTTATAGAGAATGGATCATGTAAAGAGCCAGTTGTTTCCCTCAGGAGTAACAGAGCTAACAGAGATAAAAGTGAGTGAATAACTTATATTCATCCGGTGGCCAGAGACATTAATGTTAATACACATATGATGGGTGTTTAAACAGGCAACTGTTTGCTAAAGTCAGTCTTATGTTAGCAGCTTGTTCTGCTACCCCAAAGCAGCTGCATTAAATAAAATCAGTCTCATTACAAAGATGAATGTTCTTATGTTGCATTTGATAAATAAACTAAACTGAACTTTATTGGCCAACACAAAAAATCTTCAGGGCATCAGAATAAATAAAACACCAAAGAGTGGTTCTACTGGTCTGAAAAATCACACGCAGCTGCCAGGTCCTGCACAGAGAAAAGTATGGATTCAGAGATATTGACAGGATGTGTAAAGCAGCAGCAGAATCAGTATCAGCAGAATCCCAGTGGAACTGACTGTCAGTGTGAAATGTGTACATGTGTACCCACTGCATATCTGCAGGTTTTCTCCCTCTGCTGTGAGTCCTAACATTGTGAAGACATGCAAGTCAGGTGGGCTGGAGATCTGCCTGAAGATCTGCCCAGAGATAAGCACGAGTGTGTCAGTGTTGGTGATTCCAGTGTGAGAAAATGCAAAGTGTGTATTTGTCAGCCTGGTTTTCATATTCCATGATTCTAAGGTCAGTTAATGTCAGAGGTCAGGATTCGTTAAAGGGTCACAAGATGTATCTGATGGGTGGTGGGATCATTAAAATTTCTGCAGCACACAAATGATAACATCTTTACTCAAATGTTCTTGTTTCTTGAGACACACAGGAGAGCTGCATCGCTTTGGGCCTCTGAGAATCATTCAGTTGAAACAATTTGATAAGGAAACGTCACTCTGTTGAAATGCTCTGAGCTCACAGACCTATGCAAACTGTGAACCAGCAGCCACACAACACTGACATCTTATCATTATATATGCAGTCATTTGAAAAATGAACCATTAGTGACAGCAGTGACAGTGCTGTGAGAATGCCCCCCCCACCATAGTTTCTAATATTTTTGCATATACCTTATGCTAAATTTTTTTTCAGATATTCTAACAACACATAACAACATTTGAACTAAATTTACAGTAACCCATGTAACACAAGACACAGTTTTCAGAATTCTGATTTTATTTATTGAAGCAAATAAGTTACTGAACACTTACATCTCCCATGTGAAAATGTAACTGTCCCTCTAAACTGCTTGTGCAAGCCTTAGAAGTACAACCAAACTCTTCCTGATGGCTGAAGGTCAGTCCTCCTCATCATTTTGTTTCCTCTGAGCCAGAGGTGGACTTGCTCTTATGCTTTGGGTCATTGTCTTGCTGCATAACCCGGCTGCACTTGAGCTTCATATCACAGACTGATGACCAGACATTCAGTTCATGTTTCCCTCAATTATGACAAGTCACCCAGGCCCTGGAGCAGCACAGCACCACCCCCCACCATGACACTACCACCACCATGCTCCGCTGTAGATATGATGTTTTTATTGTGGAATGCTGTTTGGTTTCGAACAGATGCAACGGTTCTTCCAAACAGCTCCACGTTTCTGAGCGTGATCAAGGATCAAGGTGTGTTTTGGAACATCGTCCATGTTCTCCTGGGTTAGTAGTGGTTTTGGCCTTGCCACTGGCCCATGGATGCCCCTTTATGTCCTGACCTTCAGCTAATCCCAAGTATTTTTACGTGTCATAAAATCTTATTCCATTTGTTCCATCTACACCTGCTAGTGTCAAGTTTTAATGGTGTAGCAATGTAAATTTCCCAAAATGAGGCCTAACCAGAACATGAAAGATACATTCCACTGCGCACACAGGTGACACACATTCACACATAAAAACATGCAGACAGATACAGACACACAAAGGCTTTCTAAGGTAATATGCTGTCAGCTTGTCTCCACACACTGATGCATGTACACAGGCACGTAAACATGCATGCACACCCCACTATTGCCACCTGCAGACACATAAATGACACGTTACGCTCACACAACCCTGAGCTGTCCTCCTCCTGCCCGTCCTTCTCTGAGTCTTCCCAGACAGTTAGGTCTGTTTCCTGCAGTGCTCGGGTCCTCGTCATTAAGCTCAGCTTTTAATTGCATATGACGTCATGGTCCATTGAATCTTACACTATCAGAGGTGGCCTAAGCAATGCATTGGGAAATGAAACAGACACAGTGTTAATTATAAGCTGAAGTCAACTACCAGGATCACACAGCAAAATATGTATAGTTACATATAATGTTAAAACTGTTGTAGAAATATTTAGTGTGGCTTATTACCTTTGATTTTAACATTTATAGTGGTGGAGTGGAGTTAGCTGTACACAGGCAGTTAAGGTAATATCATCTGAACTGTAGAGACAGGAGAAAAACACTTCTCAGCATTCACTGTGGTATTCTTGTAGCAAAGTGCAACTGCACAGTAACTACTTGGGGCACTTTGAAACAAATGGGAAGAATTACTTGACCCTGGTGTGACACTGATCTACATAAAAAGGTGGTACACTTTGTCCACAAAGGACAGAACAGCCTGAAAAGCTGAAAGTTTTCCACTTCTGACCTTAAAATCACTTTTAACACAGTTGTAAATTCAAACATTATGAGGCAGGCAGCTCAGGTGCACAGACCCATGCAGGAGAGAACGGTTATATAATGTACAGTACACTAGTCTGAGGTCAAAAGGGTTCTTTGCTTTCTGGGCAGTTGTACTAATTTTTTTTTTTTCTGATTTCCACAGACTGAAACAAACACATGGATGCTTTTTCTTACTGACTATCTGCAGCCTCTCTGAGATATTGAGGTCAGTTAGTAGTAAAATCATTCAGCTTCCTCTAATGTGAATTATCTTTATAAAAATTACAGTTTTTCAAGAGAGCACCACAGAACTGAATCCATAAACATAATTCGATTAAATAACCATAAATTACCATTAAAAATAGGGTAAAATAAATGGATGGGAATATATTTAATTTTGAATGTATTTTAATGGATTGTTTAAGTGGTTAAACCTCTCAACATTTACCTAATAATATGTAAACCACCCTTTAATCTATACCTAACTTATTGCCATTAACAAGATATGAATGAAGTTATACATGTAAATTTCTGGGCAGCCTTAATTTATGCAGAAAACCCCTTTAAAAACACCTAGAAATTAATGGATTATACAATCTATATTATATTAATACATTAGAATCCATTAACCCAAATTTAAACCTATTAAATATCTAAATACTGAGTTCTGAGAATTTAGTTTGGCTTGTAGAATCAAGATGTTTAAAGGTTTAGACTTTTTCAAATGATTGGGAAAATTAAGCGCCTTTCTGGCTACTATCAAACACACAGACTGAGGTATGATTTCAGGCCTAAATGAAGGATTATTGAAGGCTTGTTGTTTCATTGTGATGGTGAAATCTTAACAGGACTTTTTACCAGGAAATTACGTTTTTAGGCTCAGCTGCTTGTCTGTCTGTCTGTCAGCAGATTATTTTAAAAACCTTTAACCAGATTTCAGTTAAATCTGGTAAAAGGTAGGTCATCACCCAGAGAACAAGCAATTAGTGTAGATCTATTGGGACTTTTTAGAGTGATTTATTAAGAACAAAAAACAAACTAACAAAAAAATATTTGGATAGTTTCACTAAAATCATCTTTAGTCAAGGTCCACTTACTAGCTTTTCCAAGCTTTTGACCACAGTTCATGGTCTTTATCAGAATTGTTGGCTTGGCAGTCGAGGAGCTGTCTCAGTTGTCATTTGAACAAACATCTTTATTCATGGATGAAAACAGTGAAATGTGGATGAAATGTCTGGAAACAAAAGTTAAAACTTTGATGAATGTTTTGTCAAAAGAATTTCTAAAATGTTTTAAGCTGCGTGACCATACCTGATATCTCAGTGATTCTCCTTTGTTTTCTGTGACAGCCCTAACTTCTGATTTTTTTTTTTTTTTTGCTAAAATCTCTCACCTGGTGGTAGTGGTAGTAGTCCCACCCTTGTTAACACCCTTACATTTTATGTAATCCTCTCACTATTTACTTCCACCAAAAGCCTCTCCTCGCCTCTCTCGGAGTCTCCTTCACACTAAATCTGCAGTAATACCAGCCTGTATTGTCAGCCGGGTCCCATGGGGGCACTGTACTGCACTACCTTGAGATGTCAGCAGAGTTTTGGAATTGATCTCTTGGTAATCTTCTCACTCCCTTGGGCGCTCAAGCATCTTCTGGCTAAGAACGATTAAAGAGCCCGTCAGCCACCTCTCCCTTCCCCTGCTCCATTCCCAGTCTCTCTGTCTGGGCCCTCTTGACTCTTATCAGCAGTCGTAGCATCAGTACACATCAGTGATGACACCGCCCCGTGGCCTGTCTCTCTCCTCCTTTTGTTAAGGACAACGAAAGCCTTTGGAGATGTGCATCATGTGAACTATGATGACTCTTTCCCGTGACTAACACAGTCATCATCATTGTTATCCAGATAATACATGTTCCCTGAATTCCTTAGCTGAAATATGTACAGTACACTGGCAGCATCGATATGAATCAGTCAAACAGGGAGTCTGTGTTGGTCGTGCCATTGCTGTGGCCATCATCATCATTATCACTACTGCTCCACTCCAACCACAGCTATTTTAAGAACCGCATAAATAAGTGTAAAAGAGCCGGCTATAATTACTCCGATCCTTTAAGCACTATCACTCACTTCAGCATCATTATATTCTGCACTGAAAGTTGTTAAGGTTATATCCATGCTGAAATTAACATCTTCAACTTTAATGACTCCATCTCAGTTTCTCATCCCTATTTATGAGAAGTATCCTTTCTGCTTGACAAACTGCTCTAAACTACCCTCAGCAGAGGAGAAGAAGAGGAGCACAGAACCTTTTTTTTTTTAAATGTGTCAAATTACTGTTGAGTTTCTCCCAAAGACGCTGTCTATAAAAAATTTTGGGAACAATACAAGAATGGTTTATTAAAAGTGATTCACACTTCATGAGTTTCTGTTTTCCGATGTTCCAGTACTATCACCAGAAACTAATAAGGGCTCATCATCTTTTCAGGGTCCAGTTCAGTAAACAGATTTGTTCTTACTGATTTAAAATTTGGAGATAAACACTGAAGTAGACAAGAGTGGGTGAGAGAACAATGTCCTTTCCACGTGGGGCAATGAATGGACACTACTCATTACATTACGACATATTTTATGTTTAAGAAAAACAAATAACGACCATTTGACATGACAATGATATAAGAGGAAAATTCATTGACTGAAGTGTTAATCCTCTGCGGAACATGGAGAAACAGATGGGTGATAAAAGAAAGTATGACACAACATTAAGTGTCCTAATGAATATATTCCCTCATTAGGTGTCTTGATGACAGTGGTAGAGAATGTTACTGTCACACCAAAGTCTCCAGTCCAGTCTACAGAAGCACCTGTATTCATTATGTTTCTTCACACATTTGT
Organism: Toxotes lorentzi; assembly: GCA_037833715.1. Taxonomy (NCBI): domain Eukaryota; kingdom Metazoa; phylum Chordata; class Actinopteri; family Toxotidae; genus Toxotes; species Toxotes lorentzi. The sequence continues at coordinate 24,260,288 of JBBMJY010000020.1, forward strand.
TCAGGTATTAGGCTTTTTTATGTCACCTGACGGCACCTTGTCATCCACCTGCATGTTGGTCTAGAGACCAGATGTCACAATGCAACTAAACTGCCAGGTAACATCCTCTGGGATCTAGTTTTTGATGTGAGAACTTCCTCCATACCAACAGTGAGCTGCAGAACACACCAGGTAAAGCTGCAATGAGTGAAGAGATCTTGTGGCAGAGGAATGCTGGGAAGGTCTGCCCTAAATACCAACATTGATCTGTATGATGTGGTGGACACAGTGGTGACCTGTGGACAATGTCCAGAGGGTTTACTGACATACATGAAGTATGTATACCTCTCTGCTTAATAACAAACTTGAGTTTTTATTTTCCATGAGTGACAGTTGTGCACTTTAAACCTTTTACATCCAATTCAACAGTTCAGTCTCGTTATTTTTCATGATTTGCAAATTTAAATAGCTGTGTTCAGCCCTGGAGGCCGAACCACCACAGCTCCTGGTGGAGTGTAATACCTGGACAGCTGCTTGTTCATAATAGGTAGACACAACAGACTGACTGTTGTCACTGCAAAAGACACACTCAGGTGATACCATCACAAACAGTTTAACAGGTTTGATTGTGTTTCCAGAGACATAACCAACTAAAAAATGTCAGCACATGGTTTTTACTCCCAAACTCTAGATAAACACAACTTATTTATGTACACCACAACATTAATGCTCACCAAATGAGCTGCATAGGTAAAGCTGCACCAAATGGTTCAGTTCAGGTGAATTTACTTGTGAAAATAAAAAATAAAATGTGAAATACTTTACACCAAAAATCCAAATCTAAACAAACTACAGTGATGCGTTTACTTGTCTTTGCTTCGTCTTTTGGTCGTTTATAGGCCTGAATTCTTCTTCTTCTTCTTCTTTTTTTTTGATTGGAAACTTCCATGTATAGAGAAATAACATAAATGCCCTCGACTGTATTCGCCAGTTTCCTGATTCGATGAAAGCATTTTAGAAACACATCAGCGCTGTTTGAATACATGTAAATGCATTTATACATGTGTGGAAGAAAATACCAACACATCCTTGTTTTGTTTTCTTTATAGGTTGAATATTGCCTCGGCAAATAAATAGGATTTCTTTACAAATATTGTAAGAAAATGAGAACACAGTTAACAGACTTCTTTCCATTTAATAAATATGATTGTAAATGCATAAAACAATTACACACAGCACAGTTGAGGTCAAACAAAAACACTGTAACACCTTACCGTCTGTTCTCATACAAAAGCTGTACAGTAATAAAAGTCTTTTTTTTTCATTATTAATTTCTCTACAAAAATAATAATCTTGCTAATTCTGCAGGGAGGAGGAGATAGACCGAGGATGAGAGAGAGGCAGAGAGCATAGCTCAAAGCTAGTCTAACACTTGATACTGCTTTCCACACCCTTGGGTGCTATCACATCACAGCTCATCCTAACCAGGAAGCCTGAGACACCTCTTTTTGCTGGACTTCCTTCTTCCGTTCAACCTGTCCTCCTCCCAGTGAAACTCAAAGGCAGTAGATAGTAGTTTTATTATGACGGACCTCCTGATTCTTGTCTGGCCAAAGTCATTTCCTGTTCCCCGGGGCTGAGGTGAGGATTAGCTCTCGGCTGTTTTCTACCATGTCTGTGGTTACAGGCTGCTGCCTCCTTCAAGATGCTAAAATCAGAGCCGGACAGAAAAAGATGGGAATTTATTTTCTAAATCTGAAACATGAACCAAATCCTCCCAAAGTACAACTTTACATCCCTACTCTGCACAACCTAAGATGTGGGGAATCCAATAATTATTGTATTGCTACATTTCAGAGCCATTTCACTGATGCTGCTGATTAACGGCAATCCAACCAGCAGCATGTTACCCTTATATACCATGCAATGGGATAAGATACATCACCTCATACCTGACCACACACTCTGTTCTGCTACCTCAGATGGATACACACGGGTACAATGGACGTGAAGATGGAAGCTGAATCGTTACCAAAATCACCTTAGCATGCAGCTGAAATATAAACACTGTCTTTTACACAGATTTACCACGTCTCGTCTAAAATAAAATTTAAAAAAAGAATGGCTGCAACAGATCGTGGTGCATGTCCTAGTAAATATCATCCTTTGAAGGCAACACACACCAGCATGTCACGTATGATGGCTGTCAAAACACCAGCACCTATTGTGCTCCGTGTAAACCCACACACTGGTGGGTGCTTGCCACTTGCTGCCCAGCACTAATCAAAACTAAAGAGGAACCCAGGAGCTCACCCTGGAGAAGTTAAGAAAGGTGCACTCCTACACAAATTCTGATGTGTGGGAACAACAACCTGGTGACAGCCAGTCATGCTTGTTGTGATTCCTATGTGAAACTGAAGCACATAGTTGTTAAAGGTACTTCAAAAACGTGAGAAAAAGCTGGTCGTCATGTTCAGTGGCTTCCTGATCCTCTACAGTAACACTGTAACAGGATAGCAGGGCCTGAATTAGAAAAACAAAATACATTTTAAAAAATGATGGGGAATATGCTTCATCATGTGCCAGTCTAATAACTGTAGAAGAACTGTCCGTTTGGAGCTCAATGTGCAAATGAATGCTACTCAACACAAAGATACCTGTGAGCTTCAGGCCGTTTGTATCTCTGAGTGTGAATACACCATCAGGAGCTGCCACCATCTTGTTTCAAAGCTTTCCTGTGCATCAACAGTCCAAGCAGCAATTTTTAATCTTATCTGCTCCTCGACCTGGCACACACCACCCTCTGTACCATGGCTGCTTCTTCCGTCTGTGCTGCATGTCCAGTGTGGAGCAGCTGTGAGCTCAACTGTCTTTGCCAACATGGGTTAACATAGCAAATAGCTTGCTCCTGGGGATGAATTCTCCTGACCCTCCCGTTTCTCCCAGTGTCCATATGTTCAGAAGCAGTCCCCTGGAATAATGATGTTCTCTACAGACATTTGTTCTTTTTTTTTTTTTTTTAGCAAATCACTAAAGAGCCATGAGTAAATCTGACCCTCATTTAGATCAAGCGTTCTACTTTTGAATCCTGTTCATTTGTTATTAGTCAAGTCCACCTCTGATATCCCACAACTGTCTGAGAAGCTATTCACTCTCGTCCCATCAAAAATGAATTGGGATGAACTTCTTCTCACTTGACACAGTGTACAGTGGGTCTTCACCACTGTGAAGGTCAAACGAATGATGCAAAGCAGAAGGTGTGTGTTGCATTCAAGTGTCCAATCATCTCTATAGGTGTATAGGGCAATTTCTGCACAGAAAATATCGTCCAAAATTGATAAAACCAAACTCCCTTTGTCTTTCCACTTCTCCTCAACGTTTAAAAAAAAATTTTAATCTGGAAAAGTTGCCTCAGAAGATTTGAAAAGCATCAATCAGGCATTTACATCTGTCAGATTTCGCACACAAAGTACCACAGGGCTCGACAGTCCCCTGAACAAGCTAATCACCCGTACGGCCTGGTAGCATCTGCGCTCTAGTTCTCCTGCTCCTGCAGAAAGATATAATGAGCTGGGATGAAGATGGCTGCTACTCGAGAGTGGGTCAGGACATTAGCCTAAATGTGTCACCAACCTCAGCCAGCCTTCAGCTTGACTGGCCACATTAAGTATTCAAGAAGTCAGCCTCTTCTTATTCTGTCCAATACAACACTCTTAATGCGTCACGTCCCCGAAAAGCACTCTTCCATCTCTCTTCACCTCTCTCTCTGTCTCTCTCTTTCTCACTGGCATGGTCTTTGGGTTCTCTCACAAAGTAGTTGTATCTCATTACAACTGCCACCTTACATCTTAGCTTGACAAACTGTCCTCTGTCCAGTAGGGACGTTTCTTCTTCTGTTCCTAAAAGGTGTAATGTCTGGTGATATTTAGGGATCATCTGTAGTCAGAAGGTGCATCTTAGCTCCTTCTCCATGAAGTGCACTCCTATTCTGAAGCACAAAACATTTTACAAACTGGTATGTATCATAAATAGTACCAGAAGCAGAAGATCAACAGCAAAGTTTAAATGAATCCAGAAAACCAAACCCTGTATATCTGTTAATAAATTAAAATCTGAAAAAAAAGAAATATTTCAGTAGAAAATGTGTATTGTGCCATAAATCAGCTTTCCAAGAGACAATGGACCAAAAGCTTTAAAGTACCCTATTAATATTTTATAACAGCATTTATGTTTAGTATGACATGTGTTATTAAAATACACACATTTCTAACATGGACATTCATGATTTACAAAATAAATGTGTAATTCACTTCAATAACATACTTCGTAAAAGTATATTCATATGAATAAATAATACACTACTGCTGTTAGCTTCATAGAACAGCAAACCAATCTCAGGTATACAAGCAAAATCAAACCGTTGTTGCTTCTTACATTTTCCCCCTCACCTGTTCATGCTGGCTGTCCCTCCAGATTAAGCATCTCACTTGTATAAATAAATGAATTTTTTCAAATGTTTAATGTGTCAGACATAATGTTAAAAGAAAATGAAAAACCTGTACACAATTTCTTCTGGTTTGAACAGGGCACAGTATGTGTCAGCGGGTCCAACATGCACAGGTATAAAGCTCAAAACCATTGTGTCCCAAATGGTAAAAAAATATCCATGACGTAGCTGGAGTGGTAATCCAGTCCACATTTCAGACGATGTACGTGGGGAGTTCTGTGGAGAATTTCACATGTACATGGGGTTTCATACATCCTGAGGGAAAACAGGAAATAGAAAGACATGGGTATCAAAGGATACTTTGTGCTAGAAGCTCAGTAAATCTAGAAGCTGTAGCTGGTCTCATTATAACAGGTGTCACTTTAAAGCTGCGTTAAGTGATTCTGAAAGCTGAAAACACAACATCAGAGCCATTATCACCTTTGCCAGTTTACCCATTCAGCAGAAATGGAGTAAACTGTTTCGGTCTTCACCAGCTCCTCAGAACAACATCTGGCCCTGTCTGCTGCTGAGAAGAAGCCTACAGTGGCTTTATCAGAGCTTTTCCATTATAAACAGCTGCCTGCTGCGGCAGGAAATAAGGTTGAAGAGAGAAGAATTTATGAGCCAGAAAACCTCAACAATGAGCTATAAGAAGCTCAGAAGAGTCACAGAGCTGAGGGGAGCTGCAGAGCAGGGTAACACTTCTCTTTGGCTTCATCACTACAAACAGCTCCATTCACATTACACATCGTAATTTGAGTCTGTAAATGTAAAAAATATTCATTAGTGCAGCTTTAAAGTGTGTTTTTGCTACATGAGCCAACTTAAAAGCAGTTTATCCAACAGCCACGCTAAAGTTTTAGACGCTGAAGATAATATGCATTAAGTTTTCGATTGGATGAGTGAGGGCGATGAGGAGTGAAAAGCAGCTGTTAGAGTGAGAGCACAGACACTGTTTGAGCAGAAAACGCTGTAGCCACAAGTGATAAAGTACATTTACACAACTACATAACAAAAGTGTTGCTAACATTAGCCACCATAAGCTACTGGTCACACCAGACCATAGGTTAGGGTTCAGTACTGGCAAAACTCCTGAGAGTACTGAGATGGTAAATAATGCATTCTGATACTTATGAATTTAAAACGTTATTTGTAGGAGGCAGAATGTGTTATGTTTTCTATTAAAACAGACACAGTCTCACTTTAAAGGGAAAACTTTTAAGTAAATATAACTTAGATGTGAGTATGACATGGTTATTATAACCAGCGGAGAGCAGACATTTAGCACTGTTTCTCTACCCCTGAAAAATGACTGTGTATTCATAAATTTGCAGAAGAATTGGGGTAAGAACATAAATACTGTTAGACCATATCACATGAGAATATACAGACAGGTGACTAATCACAGGGATATCCTGAAGAAATGAGTGCAGAGTTAGAGCAATAAACAACACAAGCGCTCACTGGATTGTTTGATGAATATGAAAATGATGCAAATCATATGCTAAGGCCTTAACCGCCACCATGTCTCAAACCAGCTGACTGCCTCTTTATGGCAGTAATCTATGCTGAGGTTTTGGTGGAACTCCGCCTTTCTAAGACACGTTCAGTTGGATTGGTTTCCTTTCATTTGTCACTCATCTGTATTCTCAGGCGATTAAAGAGCGACAGTACTGAAGAGAACTATGTGCTAATTGTGCTACTGAGAACCAAGTGTACTTTTCATCCTCCTCATTTTGGTTTAGCTCTGGTTCAGCCCCTGACCGGACAATTTCACTTCTGAGGAACACACAACAAAAAAGCACAGGATGAGCTCATTGGTATGAAATAAGCAATGGAGAAATGTGAAATTAAAACGTCAGCCACAGACAAATGTCAAACAAGAGCAGATATTTACCGATGGGCCGTGAGTTAAACTCTGTGTCCAGAATCTCCAAAGAATGCACCAAGTCCCGCTGTGAGCTGGGCGTGGCCTCCGTTGGATTAGCTGGACTCATCATTTCTTGTTCTTTTTCATTCTGCATCTGCGCATAGACGTTGAGGCCTGGGATCTTCCTTGAGAAAAGATTTACAGTGAGGTAAAGGGATAAAGACAACAGGCTAAACTAAAGCAAAGACAGCAAGAACACAACCAGGGGTCAGTGGTATTCAAAGTGTAACCATCTGCAACCACACATCATTTGTTTACTCAAATTCTTTGTGTCTTCTGATGATATGATTAATGTGCATTTACACAGACACAAAAACAGTAGGGTGTGTAAATCTGAAGCTTTTTCTGTCTCCTCTTGTCAGTAAATCTTTATGGCCCTTGTGCCCTTTTCCCTTGACACTGTAACTTGGCGAGGAGAAGTAATTTAACATTTTGCACTGCCTACATTCAAAGGGCTTAATACTGATATCAGTTGAAGGCTGCCTGACATTTCCTTTGCAAAGAATGACCTGACAAAAGAATTCCCACCAGATCCCCACAGATGTGTGAGGGAAAAGCCAGTCCTCCACTGAGGACCGCTGGGTATACCGGTGTCGACGTTTGACAGGCAGCTATCAACCTTCTCTGTAGCCTTCCAGGGATCTTTTGTTTACTGAGCTGTCAGGATGCTTCAGCACCTGTCACCACTTCCCTATCACGTACAGTGACGACTATATAGACATGACATTTTGTGAACACTTTACCTCTTGAATTTGTAGATGACAAATACAGCTAAACCCACAACCACTACTGATAGCAGCATTAGCATGGCAGAGCCACTGTGATTCTCGCTGGTGTCCACTAGGGGCGCTGCAGAGACAGGAAAACAAGAGCCACAGTCTAAACAACACAACTTAACACAACCTGTATTTCCACCCAGCTGAATCATGCAATGAGCAGTGAACAGGATAATTGACACCTATGTAAATCATTGATAAATCATTTTAATATACAGTAGTATGGACTTCTCTTACTCTTTATCTTATAAGCCCCTTTAGGACAGTAGCAGCATCCCCAATAGGAAGAGGCACACATACTTGTAACGATGCTCACTCTCTGAATGTCTCTGTGTAGCTACATGGTGGGAGCCAATCAGACACAGGGTTGGGGTTATTAGTTGACGGGGGCAGCAAAAGTAATAAAAATATACCTGACTGCCCACTGTATCTAGGTCTCCTGATTGTCTACATACTTTATTTTCTGTCCCACTTACTACAGGAAGTACAAAGGCCCTTCAGGGCACAACTGAACATACACAAGCAGCTGCAATTGTTTACCTGCTGACAGGTGTGCTGCATACACAGTGACTTGGACTCCTGGCCGCAACGTGAACTGGACAAGGTTTTGATTCAAGGCACTGAGCAAAACCTCAGAGAGCTGTTGGGACACAGACAGGGACACAATTTAAACAACATCATTTTATTTTGTACAAAAAAACAATAATAATAATAATATAACATAACAAAACAATGTAACTACAGAGAAGGGTCATTGCAAAGATCATCAAACCTCTTGGATCATCATTTGTTTGTGAAAAAGCTAAGGAGGCTACACAGGTGGTTCACAACCTGGGAGCTGGGACCCCTCCAGTGAATTGCAAGATAAATGTGAGGGGTCAACAAATGATTCAGATTGGAAAAATGAAGAAAAAATATTTTTCTTACACAAAATTATTTTTGTGACTCCTGCCCCTTGGGGGCAAAAGAACAGGCTAAAAACAAACAACTCTGACATATTTTCAACTTATTAAGATAAAATAGGGTCTTGTTCACAAACAGTTGCCTATTTCCATCCAGCAGACACAGAGCAGCACTAACATTCATTTACAGTCATGTGTGACCACAGGATGAATGTAAGTCAGTCTCTGTTTCGATCTGTTTTGGTCTCCACCAACTGCTGAAACAAATATGTGGCTCTTTAGCTACTAAATGCTCCACTTTGTTTTTCGGATAGTTGCTAATTTAGTGTGTGTGCCGTTTTGTGCTGGGCAGGTCTCACACAGCAGGTTCTGAAAGCTTTCTCACTGGCTGTTTGCAGGCCAGAAACCAGAACCACTAGAAGGGTTCATCGTTCTGATGGGAAATGCAGAGATGGATGAAACTGTCTGTGGGTTTTTCACCACAATTCCCAACTTTTACAATACACAGTTATTTCATTCAGTATAAAAACGTCGTTTAGTGCAGCTTTAAGTTCTAAAACAGAAGAAAAGAGACCAACAGGTAGCGTTGTGCCATGTACAGTAGACTTTCATCAACACTGACTGAAGGACATTGTACATCACAGCATGGAAAGGACCATATAATTAAACACCACTCTGATGCACTTTAAAAACTGAATCTTATGAATGTTGTACTTATTGCAGGGCCGTTGTTTTGAATTGGATTATTTGCAAGTCCATGACCTAAAAAAAACCTCATTGCCTCAACTGAAAACCCCACCTGAGCTTTCAGGTTTATGTAAGAGTCTTTGTCTGTGGGACCCTTCCACTGTGATGCATAATGCATACAATGCAGCCTCACTTGATCTCTGTTTTCCAGACTGGCAAGTAACCCTCTGCACTGAGAACATCCAACTTTGATATAATTCAGGCAGATTACCCTGACCCGAAGGTAAACTATACAAAGCCAGAGTCCAATCTCATTCGGTCTAAATCTATTTCCCCACATAGATTCTCTCATTCATGCAATTATAAATCTCCATCCTAAGGCTTTAATCCTTATATATAATCTCTTTTTAAGTGATATTCCAATAACATAAATCGGTTTTTGTCTCTTTAATCTTCACACATGGAAAAAGCATAAATGTAGCTGCAGAGAGGAAACAGAAAACTAAACAAAATCCTCAGTATTTCCTCTCTACAGATCCCATTTTTTGCTCTGCAGAAGCTTCATTTATCTTATCTGCCTCATTTGCCAAATTAATTGTGATATGAGTAATTTCTGTAAGTCCTTCATTCCCTGCTTTATATTTCTTAACAGTTTAAATTTAGACCATGCTATGACTAATTTCTTTTTCCCAATGTATACCAGGGTCAGTAAATCTATTATACATTCTAATAAGTAGAGCACGCTCTACACTTTTAAGATGCCAACCTTGAATGAAGATTTATCACGGGTTTGTAGGGGAGAGGATCTTTCCAGGCGATCAAGCAGGTGCGAGCAGGGAAGGAAGAGGAAAATCAAATTTATTTCCTTCCCAGTTTCCCTCTCTGCACACGCCTGTAGAATTCTTCCCACGGAGAGCAGATCCAACATTATTATCAGTCATTATCTATTACGTGAGGCTCAGAGCTAATTCGGTCCATCTTGATATGCCGGTGATTTAGTGAACTGATCAACCATGACAATTTCTTTGTCTGGCTTTTTAGGCTCTTTCAACCCCCCCCCCCATCCCCAACCTCACCCCCACCCACCTCACCACCCCACAGGATGTGACTTGAGGGAGTTTAAAAGTCATTCCCCCTGATAACTTGTTAATACTTGTCAGGCTTATTGATGAGTCTATTGCAGAGTTTCCTCAGGCATGTTCTCGAATTAGACCCATGGAAAAAGTGGACATGCTTCAGTAGATCAATACTGACATCTGCTGGAGGAAGGTGGAACTTAAATATGGGATTTATTTTTCACAGAGCAATTACTGGACAAACTGGTGCTAGAAAAAAAAAAGGATCTCCCATGACTCACAAAGCAGAAAAAAGGAGACGATGCTTTAAACTTGTGCATGGTACAATTGGAGTGAAGATAACAAGGTGAAATCCATCCACCTACACAAATACCATCAAAGGCCTGGAAAAGACATGACTCTTACACACACACGTCAGCAGACAGAGCAGCAGTTGTTGTTTCACCTGATCTAAATGAGCAGAGCTCTTCTCTGGTTTCCCCTCAGTTAGCTGTTTGTCAGGTAGGAGGAAAAACTCTGCTGTGGTGGGTAAACCTGGGAGGAGGGTGACCAGAAGCTGGTCCTCTCTCACGCCTGTAGCCTGGAGTGGAACAGGAGAGAAAGGACCATTACATTACCTTTTCTCTGACCACAGTTTCAAATTTAAATCAGAATTGTGTTAGAACATTTTCCATTTGAGTCTGGTTTGATAAAAACTGTTTGATGTGGGTTATTTGTTGGGCTATCTTTTGGTTGGGAGCAGCTGGCAGACAACCAGCAGAAACAACAGGAGGCACATTCTCCAAAATGGCAAACTGTTCCTTTAAATGAAAAACATAATAATTTTGTGTTTTAGACCCACACACTTTTATGGTTTCAGTTTGATTTATACAATTAAATATCTCTTAACATTGTCTTCTTACTGATTACCAACCAAAATCCAGACAACGCTCTGAGTGGATCAAAATGTTAATATTCTGATTAGAGTTGCCTTCAGTTATTACCACACACTCAAAGAAATTAAGCTTTACAAGCACTAACATCATACAGGCTGCCCTGTTTTATTGGGGTTGGTTGTTGAGATTGTATGCAGCCTGAGAAGAAGACTGCAGGCATTATCCAGGGCTTAAACAGCACTGCACCTCCTCTTCATATGCTGCTTCATATACTGCTGCTTCTTAATACTTAGGAAGGAAAGTAATTTTCTAATATACAAGTGCAGTTTCTACACAAATCTGCACATGTGTATAATGATGCATGCAGTATTATGAAGGAGATCCCTTCCCTCTAGGGGAGCTCTGCAGCGCTGTATGTATGTGTTTATGCCCATTGGCCCATTGTCTCATAATCAATGTCCATGCACCACAGTATCACAGCATTAAAAGCCATACCTAGGACTATTCAAACACTTTAACAGAACCATGTAACCAACTTATGATGCATATGTGCTGTGGTTCTATTCTGCCTGTTAGGAATATAAGAAACAAACAGAGAGCATGTAATTTACTGTATGTTCTCACTGATTACCGCAAGAGCCCCTGGTTCTCGTTCCAGCCCGTGTGTGGCTTTGCTGCAGTGGATGCTGTGAATGTTCGAAGCTATCATGTCATATTTTCATCTGAAAGTTTTATTTATTTATTTTATTTTCATGTTCACCCTTCTGGAGTTGTCATAAAAAAAAAAAAAGATGTCAATAACATATAACAAAACAGACATGTTCACTGAAGACTGAAGAGCCGGGTGTATTTTTGGCATCAATTTTGATTTTGCAGGATCAAAAAGTGTGAAAATATGATGCAAGTCTCAGACTGCTTCTTCCTTCGAATCAGAAACGTATTGACATTCTGAGGATGCTGTAAAAAACACAAAGTTAATGAGGCCAAATCTGTACCCGACATGTCGTGTGTGGGTTTGAATTATGTCTCACACTTGACAGGTCACAAAGCACTCAACTCCAAGCGTCCCTCCAGGTGAGTGCAGAACACGCATTAAGCACATACTGACATTTATTCTTCAGTGTATTTCAACAGCCATCCACAACATCCACAACCCTGTTACTGTATGGCCCTGAACTCACAGACTGTGTGCAAGCCACTGCAATCAGCATGCTCTTCTCCCTCTCGCCTTGTCATTTATCATCATAAAAGTCAGATTTATGTCTCAGAGCCTCGGGGAGGTCACGCTGCACTAATACACCGTCAGAGGTCCACTCGGGTGGAGACAGTATTTACCAGAGTTAAGCAACGGTTGCTGTGAAAAGACCTGAGAGAGCTTTACCTGGATCAGAGAGTTCTTGATGACTCTGCTCACATCCAGCCTCCATTCTGCAACATCAGGGTTGTGGTCGTCAAGGTTTGATGAAAAGGCGAGCAGATGAGATCGGAAATATTCTGCAGGGAGGTAAATGCGTGTGAGATGCTTTTACTTTTCATCTGCCATTAAATGCAGAGTGCAGCTTTTAGATTCAGCTCATATGGACCAAAATCCACCTCATCTACCACAATTTTCTTACTATCCATCACCATCACTGCTCACTAAATTAAATGTTAAGATCTGGAACTACAGCAACGCTGATGAAATGTAGTCCAACAACAGGTCAGAACATCAGACAGGTTGTAAAAAACCCAAAATGTTATCCCCCTGACCCCTAAACTCATGTTTTCTGCCGAGTACCAACCTAGTAATTGGTATATAGTGATGAATAAGGCAATTTTATCAGGGATAAGTGTAGCACTAAATATTTAGTTGGTGACCCACCGTGACTGGGGGCAGGAGTAGTATCATTTAATTTTGACACTTTAATTTTATAATGACACTGATGAAGAAATTGTATTTAATTTGAATTAATAAGGTCAGTCTCACGGGGAGACCCCGTGCCCTAAAGTAAGGCACATGCACTACACACCCTTTCTCAGGTAGATTTTATCAGAATATTAACACCTGCTAGAAACTGCTGGTGGGATGTGTGGGATATGAACGTTTGGAGGGGGAGGGTGAAGGGGAGAAGACACATTGTGTAATTGATTTATTGAATTTAAATTGTGTTCACCCGCCACCTTTGTTGCACGTCTTCCTTTGTCAGACCAGGAACAACCAAACTTCTTATAAGTGTGCTGGAAGACATAATTGGTTTTTGATTTCTTGAGAAGGTGGAGTCCACCAGTATAAAAGTGAGGAGGCCGTGGTGGCCTGGGCTGGAGAGGAAAGAGACACAGCTCCAGATTGTAGTTCCTGCCTTGGGCCCAAATTACAGGGGCATAGCCAGAAAGGCAGTTTAGAGTGAAATTCTTTTGTTGTGTGTTATTTTTATTGTTTTTTTATATATATATATTTTTTTTCCCCTTCTGCTTAGTTTTTTCTACCTGCTTGGCCCAGTGTGCTTAATAGCAAAAAAATAAAAATAAACTGTATAAAAACTGCAGTCCACAGATCTTGAGCCCAAAGGAAATGAGTTCCATAGTTTAGGTGCCACAATTTCAAAAGCCACAGTCTTCTTTAGTGTTGCTACTACCAAAAAGCCCTGATCAGGGGACTTTAGAGACCTGCTGGGGATGTAGGGATGCAGTGGATCTCTAATGTAGACAGATGCTTGAACATGCAGAACTTGAAAAGTGATAACAAGAATCTTGAATAACACTAATGTAAGTATCAGGTAAAGCAGATAAAGTTGGTTTGACAAACTTTAGAAACTTGATGGATTTTTACAATGGGCAGTTTAAATATTTACCCTTTTTCTAAATGAGTTTGGTTAATGAGGTGGTTTCTTTAAAACCTGTCTGATTATCTGATCATCATGGTGATGTTTCCTTGTTCTTGGATCTCAGCTCAGTGGTTAAGTACCAACTTATACACTCTTGGCAGGGTTAGAGCACACTACTCTATCAATTATCTATAAGCCATTAATCAGAACATCTCTTTAACATAGGAACAACCCTTTATAAAGGATGATGTATTAGAATATAGTACCACTTGGGGTCTATGACGTTATGTTACTGAAAGGAAAAATGGCCAAAACAACAAAAACAAGACCTGGTTGTAATCAAGCGAAATCATCCTTTAATAATGATTAGAAAAGCATCTATCTGGCTATCGTTGCAGACTGTGGTGACACATCTTGTCAGTATGTTTGCAGAGCTACAGAGTCCCAGTGGAGATGGAGTCATAGAGTCGACTCACCGTGGACAGCGATGATTTTTCTGTCCTGCAGAATAGTATTCCCTGCAGACACCTGCACAGTGACTGTATTGATGCCTTCCCGGGAGAACGTGCATGCTACACTTCCCTCTAGGGTGATTACTGGCTGCTGGGGGAGAGAGGGAGAGAGAGAGGGAGAGAAGGTAGGGGAGGGAGAGATGGAGATGGAGAGAGTCAGAGTCTGCGGCTTCCCGAGAGAGACCCTTATCAACGGATGGTTAACATCTCACACCGCTGTTATTTACACTACATAGATGTCAGCCTGCTGGCGCACTCACAAATACACACACAGACACGCACAAGCATACACAAAGAGCTTTGCAACAATCTGTCCTGTGCTGCATACAGTATGGCCCGCAGAGAGTTCCCTGTGTGACACTGGCAGCTCCTTCCTGTCATTACTCACGTCTCCATTTGTTCTTCAAATAGCTATAAAATGCTAATACTGCTGCAGTTTATTACCAACTGACATAACTGGCTGTCCTTGTGGAAGGCCCCTGTTGGTGCTGAACAAACACATTTACACAACTGCAATTATGAGGACAGATAGTGAGAGTGGAGCATTTCTGCATACAGACTTTCTAGCACACAGCTCATCTGTTGGTCCAGAGAGATAAAGGCTGTGTTTTGTTTTTTTTTGTTTTTAGCATCTCAAAATCATCTTACATTCACAACCTCTTAGTAGAACTACACCAGAGTTTTTGGAGTTTTTTTGTTTTTTTTCCTGTAAGTTCACACAGTTGACAAAAAATATATTGTCTCATGTTAAGAGGTTTCTTTTTTTTTCAGTCGCAACAGATTTCTGTTTGTGATTCACTGATTACAATGTAATCACTGAGGTCACATTGAGGTCAAGGAGCTGACCATTTTAATCAAAAGGTTATAGAGCTACAGTATATTTGGAGGACAGAGACCCTACTTTTTCAAGGAGCAGCAACACTGACGATGGTTAGAGCAGTAGGGGGCGCTGCAGTGGACAAACAGTTCTGGCACAAGCATGATCGCAGCTGATGCCATACAGCTCTACCTGAGCAAAATTATGCTTGTCTCTTGTTCAGTGAGACTGGTGTTGGTTATGTTAGTTTGGAAGTGAGCTGGAGGTGTGGGGGTAGATGTTAGCCTCTGCCATACGACAGGTGAAGCATCTTTCGGTCTTATTATATTTGTGTTTTTGGATGCTGTGTGCACTCACTGGAGCAGAGATAGCTGTTGATGGTAAATACCTCCACACCATCTGATGGCTGCTTGTTAAACCATACTGTCTTGTGAAGTTGTGGCAGCTTTACAGCTATTTTAAAGCAACTTTTGTGTCTCTGGGCGAGTAAGAGAAATATATCTAGATGTATGTTCAGACAGAAAACAAAGTGGATTTTAGATGCAGCATGACTTTAAACAAAGTTAATGGAAAGGTGCAGGTGGGTATGAATGGATGTACATTTAGATTTAGCCATGTACACCTGTATTCACACCTATATATGGACCATCTAACCTGCTCAGCTTTGGACTGTGTTTGTGACTTTTTTATATGTATATATATATTTTTTTTTTTTCTGATTTGACTACCTCAAAAGAAATTCCACTGGCTTCCATTGTATTGGGATGGCAGCAGAAGTTTCAAAGGCTGAAATGTCAAAATCTGTGCACATAAATCTGAGACTGGATACCATTGAAGCTCAGAAGAAAAATACGTCAATCCCACAGACCCTTTAAGTCTGTGGGATCGATCAGTTCCACCGGGCAGCTTCAGACCGTAGTTGGAGCGGTTCAGAGTGAGAATAAATTATGGATACACTTCACTAGATATCAGTAATTAAGCTTGTTGCTGTATCTGATATGTCAGAAAGCTATTTTTCTGCAATTTGTATTGAAGCTAATTAACCAGACTACAAATTTTTGCAACCTGGGTGCACAAATATAGCTCAGCAAAATAATGCTTCTCACATTTTGGAGCAGAAGAGTCAGCAACCTACTTAATTGCTAGCAGGTAAGTGCGTACCAGAAGTAAGAGCTGAGAGAGAAGTGGAAAAGTCCTGCGTGTACAGTACCTCTGTGTTATTTCCGATCCACCAGATGTAGGTGACCGTTCCCACTTGGCTGGGCCATAGTACAGCAGTCAGATTCACTTCCTTATTCCTCACTGCCACAAAGGGAGCTGAGAGATGGATATACTCCAGCTGACCTACTCAGGCACACATATACATCACAGAGTGAACTTGATGTACTGCACCACAATGTGCAAAAAAAAAAAAAAAGAGACCAAAAGAAGGAAGAAACAAGAACTTTATAGTTTCAAATGAAGAAAAAAAAGGAGGTAGAGTAGGTTTATAGGTTGGTGCAGGGTGGGGAGAGAGGGGTTGGTGAGTTTGTTCCGACTTCTCTCCTGTGCTGGGACCGTTGGCTGCCATCTGTGTGTTATTTTTCATCCGTGGCACTCCTGAGCCTGCAGTGGCTCTATTTGTACGGCTGGCACATAGGATTGACAGATTGGTGGGGGCAACAGCACTCCCTGATCAATAAGTCAGCTCTGTTACATCTGTCACCCACTGAATACACCAGGGGTGGTCATCCCTGTTACATATGAGGCTGCAGTGGCTTCCGTGGACTGAGTGGCTATGAAGCATAAGCTGACTTGAGTGGAAGTGTAATGGGATTTGTTCTACCTCACTTGTTTGTTTGGTTATGGGAGGGGAGCATGTTCTGTGAAGAGATAAAGCACATAACGTGGTACACTGTGTACAAACTGACAGCCACAGTTCCACTGAATGTGATAAAAAGTGGAAAGCAAACAGAGTCGGGAGCACAAAAATTGAAGGAACTCCTATCTGAATAAATACACAAAGAACATTTGTATTCACACAACTCTTCATTATCTCACATGTTACATGCAGGTAGAGCATGGCAGTCTCTGAACCGAGGTTGTTCTCCCCGGTGGCAGTCACCCGGTAGATTCCCACAGCTTTGTAGATGTGTTTGATGCCGTCCTCAATGGAGCTCACATTGGAGTACGTCAGAGCGTGGCCGTCTCCGAAGTCCAGCGTGATGCTTGTCCTTGCCCCGTCGCCCTGTGCAGACGAACAGTTTGAGGTGAAGCTCGACACTTTCACTGCAAGAAGTCTTTGGTTGTCACTGTGGTCATTATCCTAACAAGTTATGCACTGATGACAGAATGGAATCTAAGATAAATGTGTCCACCGAGTGGTTAAAATTAACCAGAATTTTGAGATAACTTTTCCGTGGTGTTTAACTTAATGAAAATTTGAGCTGGAAAAAAACATTCATTCAGTTTCCAGTAAAAAAAAAAGTAGTTTGGCTTATTGTGAATGTTTGTTACCTTTTTACCACAGTCCTGTTGGGCATGAAGACCCAACAGTTCAAATCTTTATACTACACACCTGGTCAGGTAGCATTTCATATGTGCAGTGTTTGTATGTAAATAAAGTAAGTGAGTGAGGATGAACAGAAAGTGGTCAGAGCTCAGTATAATTGTTTTATCTCTATAGAAACAGTCCCATCAGGGGACATGTGATGAAGCAGCAGGCACAGCTGCCATCAACAGCCATTCACAATTTGATTTCAATTAGTATATTTCTACAAATCTGAGCTGTAAAGCCTGTTTTCTCTGAGCAGGAGTATAATCACATTCACATGGTGTGACAGTCCTCTCTGAGAAGTGCAGAAAACTGCTTACCTCCTCCAGAAAAACAAGGAAGGTGACATTGGTGCCTAATGTGGCTGTCAGCGTGCCCTCACTGGTGACCAGGTGGAGACCTTTGGGTGCTTGGATCGGACACTGGTGCCTTTTGGCTGTGTACTCCACAAGGACTCCGGCTGTACAGTTATTAGAGACCACTTTCCTGTAGCTGGGGGTGGAAAAACACAAAAAGCTTATAGATGGAGAAGTGACTGGCTGTAGGTTTAAACAGAGTTTACTGATCTCTGTCATTTAGGAGTCAAATACACTAAATGTTCATATTTATTCAGTCCTGTTCAGAGTAGAAGGTGGGATCACTGTGTTTATTTAGATCCTCCTTACAGACCTTACAGGTCTAGGTTCGCCTTTCTTTGAATTACGTGTCAGAGATGCTGTTTGTATATGGTGAGGGGGAGAGCACTTTGTTAGGGAATCTAATATGTGGAGAAAATGTCAATGTTTCTGAAACAAACAGGTATGCTGAGGCTGCTCCCACACATTTTAAAATGGACAGACCCTGATGAAGGAAAATGTGAATGGCACATGTTTTCAATAAAACAGTCTTCAGCAAACTTCTGTAACATTAAAGGTGAATCAGTGCATGTTTCCATGAACTATTGTGCCTTTAACTGAATACAGCACATTCATGGACCTTACAAGATTACATAATTCATTGAGCACCAGTGACTCAGACACAGAAAATCACTGATGCTTCTCATCTGAAATGGCATAAAGCCCTGAAACTTAAGGTCTTGTTATTCTTTATTTTAGGGGCTTTCTATTGGAGTGGAGTTGTGTAATACAGGGGAGGTAATGTACAGATTAACCCCGAAATGGTGACTGCCAACCACTGTTGAGACTGTGTGTTGATTCTAGTCAGCTCTCGTCCTGTGCTGTTTACCCAGTGCTGTTAAGGAAAGTCATCCCGGTGGTGCAACTCCTGGACATCGATGATGGATGGAACCAAAAGGCGGGGGTGCACCTGCCATCAGTCCGTCTCTCGTAGCCATAATCACTGTAATGATCCAAGCAGGCAAAAACAGAAACAGTTATCCAATCAGGAACCACCCAGGGAACTCTGAGACAAGAATGAAGCAAATACTCCTAAAGTGAGATACAGACTTCAAGTGTGTCGTGTACTAACAGAAAGACTGGTGTCAGTTTCAGACAAATCAGTCAAAACTAATAGAATATCCTGAGCTTCATTAAAAACTACCAGCTCTGTATTTTAGACGTATTTATTATTAAAATTGTGACTCTTAATTACAGAAAATAATACGTAAACTTAATGTCATTTTAGTGTTTTAGGGTTGCAGTTATAGCAATTGCTCTGCGCCTCTTTGGTGCTTCTGAGACAGAGCCCACGAGTTGTTTGTCCTACAAATTAAAAGGCAGAGCAGCGCTATGTCTCCAAAATGATAGGGACAAATTGCCCCAATTAATGCGACATGCACACAGATGCAAAAGTGTTGTGATTGTTAATGAAAGCTATTAGGCCTGGTGATTTATGGTCCTGATGGTGCTAATTCCAAGAGCTGCCCCACTCAAGAGACCTGCAGACTTGGGACCAAAGCAAGAGGGGAAAAAAAAGCAACATTAGTACTGTTGATAATTCAAAGAGAGCAGGTTGTGAGGATGTGGAAAACATTCTCTGTAACTGCAGCTGCAGAATGAAGAATCACTAACAACAGCTACAAAAGCTGTGTTATCCTTTTTCCTCTGAACACTTTGTCCTTCAAGCAGTGAACGCTGACACACATTCAGGTGAAATCAATTGAATATCTTGTAATGAATACACACTCTTGCCCACACACACACAGGTACACGTTTGAGCAGTTGACTGGTTTCCATTTAGCAGCCGCAGCAGCCTCCAAGAGAATCTGCCACAGCTGCTTTGTAATTATAATCTTTTCTTTTAATCTTTTAATCCTTCACTTGAACCCAGCTTCCCTAAATCCTGGTGCATGTGGAAAATGTATTTGTACAATAGATAAGGCTGAGGCTCGGTTCCAAATATGTGAGAAATACCTGACACATCTGATCATCTGGTTAATAATTTATCTCCAGTAAATGTAAGTGATGTGACTTTTACTACAGTGGATCATGATGGTTGCCAATGATATTTTCATAGTCGTGTAATTTGCCACAGATCTGTCTGTAGGAGTTGTATAGGGCCATTGGATTACACAGTCCGTATATAGTATGTTGTTAGTGTTGTTACACCAGTGGTGTAACAAACAGTAAATAGGTAAAAAAAGTCTCAGTCTGTGTCGCAGTGTTCTGCGTTCACATCATAAAAATGATGATGGGAACCAACAGAAATACTTCTCATATTTCCATTTCATTCTAACAAAAATTAGAATTCAGAACTCAAGAATTCAGGGACAGGCTAACAGATTTTTTCATTTCATTTTTGTGAGAAGCTGCTCCACCTGTTGCATTGTAAACCTTATAAGCGTTTTTGAAATGATTTTCTTGCTAAACCAATGCAGAGACTGTATTTGCAATTTAGTCAATGAAACCACAGCATTACAGTTACACTTTCATAATAATCTTTTTTACATAGTAAATCACATCTCGACAGCATCATGCCGTTATATCAGTGAAACAATCTGACAGTGATGACTACACTGACAGCACAGAGTCCATTAATGACAAGGCTTCTGCTGTTGGTTGAAAGGTGCATCCATCCATCCATTTTCCATACCGCTTGATCTGTCAGGGTCATGGAGGAGCTGGAGCCAATCTCAGCTGACTACAGGCAAAAGGCGGGGTACACCCTGGAGTGGTCGCCAGTCAATTGCAGGACTGACACACAAAAACAACCATACACTCACACCTAGTGCGTGTTTTTGGGATTGTGGGAGTAGGTGAGACCGGGTATGGTTGTAACATGGGGAGAGTTGTAACACCACCACTTCCACCAATCAGGGATAAGATAGGAGTAATATGATCATATCAGTGTTTACCTGCTTCCTCCCCAATCCCACATGGTAGTTGTCAAGGCTGGAAACATATGCATGCAGATTCTACAGAGAAAAATCTGATTTAGAGGTAAGAAAGTAAATGTTTTGACCAAGACTACTTTTTGTTTAGTACTTAAACTATTGCAGACAGGTTGATGACAGGTTAGCCACTAGAGACCAGACTTATGGTCAGTCAGAAAGAGACAGACATTGTTCTGGATTGTTCTTTGATTTCATTAAACCTCATATTGCAGACTATCACATTGTGTGGCCTCTGTTTTTTCCTCTTTTGCCTACCGTTACAACTTACCCCAGCATGTGTCACAACCTACCCCAGTAGCAGGGTAGGTTGTGACAAAGGAGCACCATGTATTTGACATCAGTTCATAAGGTCTGTGATACTCTAACAGGTGCTTGAATTGGTGCCATTTGTAGTCAACAAATGTGAGTACTTTGTATGACAGTTTGAGAACTCTAGCTCAAAACGTGCTGAAGCAAAAAGTGTTACAACCATACCCGGTGTCCCCTACCCGGAGAAAACCCACACAGGCACAGAAGAGCCCAGACTGGGGTTCGAACCAGTGCTAGATGCCCTGAAGGGTGAATATGAAATGTATTTTGTCCATGATGGAGAGGCTGATCCTTCTGACACAGAAGATCAACAGACAAATTACCACAGGACACTGTACAGGATATAGGAAACCACCTGGGAAACTTGTGCTGCTTGCAGTAATATAAAAAAAGGACAGAGCTACACTGGGTGACAGGAACTAGGAAAGAGGGATGTAAGACAACAGTAAAACAACAACAACGACAACAATGATTTTTTTGTATAATAACTGTAAAAAAAGGATACTGTGAAAGTAGTATTAGTATGTAGTAAGTGGGACAAGGTGAGTTAAATGGCAATGGCACAGTGAAGACTACTCCCCTGTAATAAACATAGAATCCAAAAAAAAAAAAAAAAACAGACCAGGAAACAGCAATATACAGCACAGTTGTTGTCAGACACACTGGCTCAGTCAGTCAGTCACATAAAGTCAAATTAATTTCGACTGCAGGTGAGCCTTTAGGACCTCGCTCAAATTCCCATCAGCCATTAGGAACTCGTCCAAAACAGTCCAGGAAGTCAAATTCATGTTGTGGTGCCTTGCTTTTACAGGTAGGTCATTTAAAGGGAAAATCTGGCAAATTAATATTGTAAAGTTAAAGTTGTGGTGCTCACAAGATACGTACAGTATATGTAAAGCACGTCAAAATGGAAGATCTGTTAGTCTGCTGTTTAGGTCAAGATCCAATGGCTCCTACATTTCCCATATGGCAGTCAAAATGTGTCTTTTCATTAGACCCTTCCTGCCTTATCACCACCCACATATTTCAAACTCCTTTGCCCCAGTTTGCAACAGACTTAATGTTTTAAGTTTGTAGTCTCCAAACCCAAGCTGAGATAACCAAGACGACATCATTTATATTTTTCAGATTTTAAAGAGCTCCCTCTAGAGCCAAAGAAATATTAAAAATCAGTCTTCACAGGCTGAGTAGCACTCATCATGACGAGTGAACCCTGACTTGGCTTTGGAAATGTTTGTGTCATTCTCCCTTAACAACCATAGAGGGATAATGCAAATGGGAATAAATATGGGATTGATAAAAATAAAAAAGAAGTATACTCACCACTCAAAGTCAGCCTCTGTGCATTCACAGGGGCCCGACGTCATCGACACAGAGTACATCTTTCCCATAACGCACCTGGACGTGGGCTTCAGTTTTCGGTAGATTCTTTTCACTCCCATGAGGCACGGCTCACCCTGTGGGCCCAATTTCAAAAGCCAACCCAGAGGAAAGTCACACGGAGAGAGTTTTAAAAAATGAGCTGCTTTTGTAACACTTGCCACCATAAATAATTTACACGATGCAACCAAGCATGTGTGCATCACACTGTGTGTGAAAAGCACCGCTGCCTTGCTTTACTTCAGCTCATTGTGCATTCCTGTTCAACGAATATTTACGTGCTTGGGCTGCATGGTGTGCTAAACTCAACAACTGCTCCTCCATCGCAAGAGTCACAGTGGAGGATGTGCTTCTTGAGTTTTTTCTTTTTTTATAATATTGACATGAATGATTAAGAAGGAGCTTCAGTCGCTGAAGCTGCCAGCACCCAATCCATTTTTAGCCATGTATCTACGTGTACGAATATAAAATCAGTTGGACTACAAAAAAAGACGAGGAGATAACAACAGCCTGTTTCACTGCATCCTCCAGAAAACACTGCTGCTGTTTTTATTATCAGAACATCCTGTCTTTGTGCATTAGGTGTCAGTAGTGAGATGCTTAAAAAATCCAGCTGCATCCACAAATAGACTTCCAGCTCTTGAAAATGTCCTTAACTTTCCCAGTGGTCACAAATCCTGTCCTCTGCTCTGAGGTGGTGTTCAGATTATTTTTGCAGCAGACTAAGACCTACAGCAAGGCACTGTACATTTAGGCAGGTTAGCCCTGTAATTGGCTTGGACTCCTGTCATCTCCCGTGCTATATGTTTTGATCATTAGCCTGCTCTGAGCATATGGGCGTCTAAACCAATTAAAGGAGCCGGCCATGAATAAAGGCACGCTTTAAGTCTCTGGCTCAGCTTCAGGCCTGGCCAGGTTGAGGGGTTCTCGGGCAGGTTTAATGTATGCAGGAGTGGGTTCACTTAGAGCATCAGCAGGAATCGGGGTAGAATCTGCATAAAAGCTCTGGGAGCTGAGAGACGTGCAGCTTTAGTCCACTTACTGCACAGCCAGTCTAAAAGCAGACATGGTCGTCCCCTGATGACGAAGTCTGGCGTTTGATCAAGCTAACCTCTGTATCAGCCAAACTTTAAGAGGCTGCGCTACAGCGAAGACGAGCTCCTCTGACTTTTGATTTTTTTTTTTTTAATTTTCCAAGGAGGAATTGACATCTTATTTTGAAATAATAGCTCATTAAGTTGAAACTGTTTATGAAGCAGAATGGAGGTGCATCCGTTACCTGCAAGTGCTGACATTAAACACATAGGGTTCATCTGAAATCACTCCCTATGTGCACCATATTTCCTTTCTACCATGTCATTATATTTGAAAGTTGTTTCCTGTTCATAAATGTATATATTAAAGGCTGTATTACTCCCTATTAACTGTATAGTGCACATTATTTATATATGCAACACTTCATCTGTAAGTGATGACAATGACAATCAGTGTCTCAATTTACTGCTCACTATAGAGTCTGGTGTGGTGAATGATTCAAGAACTTTATTTTGCAAAAGTTAAATATATATAAAAATATATACAGTATATAAAAATAATACATAACCAGTGAAAGTAGCAGTGCATTATTTGCTTTAGTGGTAATTTTGGTCCAAAACATGATATTACATCAAAAGCATACTGATTTTTAAGCTTCTACAAGAAAACCTAGAAAGTGCATCCAGGTTTAGACTGTCTTCCTTTAGAGCTTTTCATGTAGATTTTTTACCAACTGGAAAAAAAAAAACATTCGTAGGATGTGTGATAAAGAAGTCTAGTCTCTATTTCTGTGCTGGCATAGAACGTACCTGGTTGTGCAGGTGCCACGTCTGATAATCCGCCTCTGTACACCTCCTGTTGAAGATGGACCTGAAGTCTATTTTCACCAGCTGCCACTCTGAGCGATGACTGACGTGGCCAAATATCCTGGAAAATAGCCACGCATGCTGCTGCTTGTTACATACAAAGCACACCACAGATAATAATCACGCTGAAATGGTGTTAAAGGAGAAGTCTGATGATATGCAATCATTTTTCTTATTGTCAAAAAAAAAACTCCATAAAAGACCAAAAACAACAATGAACTGATTCTCCCCAAGTATCATGTGCATATCCAGAGTCCGACACATCTTATTCCTCTGTGCCACAGACCTCTGTTTGTTCAGAAATGATTAAAAACACAACAGTGAGCCACACTGGTGCGCTGGATGACATTTTGCTGTCATTATGATGAATAATGGACCCTGTTGGGTCTTCTTTTTTTTTAAGTTGATCCCATATTCACTGTTCTGGTGCTGTAAACACTCACTACGGTACCAAATGTATAAGAATTTGCTGCTG
This sequence comes from Toxotes lorentzi, assembly GCA_037833715.1. Taxonomy (NCBI): domain Eukaryota; kingdom Metazoa; phylum Chordata; class Actinopteri; family Toxotidae; genus Toxotes; species Toxotes lorentzi. The sequence continues at coordinate 24,285,064 of JBBMJY010000020.1, forward strand.
AAAATATTCACCAATAAATACTAGATTTACTCCTTTTTGGTTAATGTTTGTTAAAACTACAGTTCATTAAGAAAATGAACCTTTTTCTTTTTACAAAAATGACAAACTTCCTCTGATGAGAAAAGACTGTAAGTAAATAAGAGTTGAAAAAGCTTTGGTGTCAAACTACATAATGTACAATTGTTAAAAGAAGAAACGTGACAGAACTTTGTCGGATGCAGCTCCTGATTCCGTCGTCTGAAAGGTATGAGAGTGATGGGGTTCCGGACTATGCTGACACCCTGACACACTGTTGACTTTGGTCTTTCTTTTTCTTTTTGTTTTTTTTTCCTTAAAGATATTTTTGGCATTTTGCTTTTATTCAGGAGTCAGAGTAGAGCAACAGGAAACTTGACAACCTTCAACACGTGCCCTGTGGCACTGTGGTCATGGCTCTGGTCTTTACTTGAGATTCATTAACAGCAACGAGCTGTTAGAATCTTCATGTCTTAACGTTTTTAGTTTTATTTTGTTTTCCTGTAAATTTGAACTGATATGCTGTTACTGAATATCGTGAACTTATTTCTTCGGAGTGCTTAAAGTAATCTGAATGAATATCCACAGTTTTGCAATGGTCAGAAACAAAACAGAATCCAAGGTTATGAGACTAACCAGATAAATATTCCATCTCCAGCTAAATTGAGTGGGTGTGTTTCTCTGCACTGACCCCACTCACCATTCATACCACAACATATTTATCACAATCAATCTGTCAATTAGCTCTGGAGGCACCCGACCATGACAGGCACTTACTGTAAAAATGAGTACAAATTGATAAGAAAACAGTGCATGATGCTCTTATGAAAACTAATGGTGTGTCTGCCAGCTGAGAGGCAGCGTGAAGGCGAGGACTTATTCTCAGTGTAGACCTGTCAGCATCTTTACACTGCCCTTTTCCCCCTTCAACTCTTTTTCTTCTATTGCTGTGCATTTTCTTATTCTCTCTGTCCCTCTCCATCTCTCCAGCTGTGCCTTATCACTCTCCTGTAGAGATGACTACTGAGCCGACTGTCAGTCTGTCATTCATGGCAAGTGTCATGAAACATTGATGTAATGGCTGTGGAAACCCTTTGGTAACACATCCCAAAGTCCTAAATCTCTTCTGCAATAAGGGAGTAGTGCCGCGTCATACCCTTTTGCAGGCACTTCAGCTTTGGGCTATTCTAATAATAAATGTGAAAGAGCACAACGGGAATCTTCATAAATCTGCCAAATCGTACTCACTACTCTTCCCACTTTTTAATGCTGTTAAAACTTTTTGGAACCAAAATTTCATGTCTGTTTTCTCATGTTTTTTTTTTTTTTTGATCATTTTGATCATTTTCCTTCATGTTCTTCAGATGGACAGTACCGTTGTCGCTCACTGCCAAAGCACTGATCTCCTGTGATCATAATCTGGAGACTGCCAGGTTTGATGTTGGGTAGACCTTGAGAGAAATCTTTTTTTATTCATGACAAGGAAAACAGGCAGTCAGGAATGCTGAATCAAGCGGGCTTATAGATGCAGGAAGCACAGGCTTGGGTTGTATGCATAACACACACACACACACACACACACACACACACACACAGTTCACATTTGTTGTGACTTGGATTTTTCAGCGTGATTGATAGATTTCCATGTTGACAAATCTTTGTCACTCACGTCATGATGAGAGTCTCTTCCCCGGGCTCTCCCAGCACCCCATCCACGAACAGAGGCGTGTTAGTGAAGCTGTACTTGTTCCACTGTCGTCCTTCGTCAAAGCTCAACCTGGCAACACAAACAGCCTTTGCACAAGGGACCAGTGCTAATCCCCCGACTGTGTGCACAAGCTAATGACCCTGAGAGGTGTCTAACAACTTTATTTCATATTCAGTGCAGGGCTGAGGCTCTGCACTGTGCTCAGTGAACACTGATCAGTGGAAGTTAGACTGATTATGGCTTCAAACGCAGGAAGGTGAAATCGAATGACAATTGTCAAAGCAGAATTTTACACGACTGGGCGGCTTTTCTGACCAGAATAATACTGTCCCCCAGTTCGAAGCAAAACTCATTTGCCTTTGTTTGACTAACTTAAGACTTGAAGCTTCCTCCGAGGGAATTAGTCATGCTGTGACAAATGGTGTCTCTGTCATAATGACTCACCACAGGTGTCGGATGGGAAGTGGAGTGTGTCTTATTGCAACTAAGGCGCCTCCTTGGTCGAGATGGAGCACTGCATACTCCTCATCGAAGATCTGCAGGGACCAAAAAAAAAACATAAACAGAGAGAACGCTCACTCTACAGTGGCTCGATGTCCAACACGTCTGCACACACCCACACCGTATCATTCAAGTAAGCAAAGTGATAATACGCACACACACAAACACACACACACAGCATACATCACAGTTAGACCTTGCTACATCAGCCTCTGAATAGTTATTTTTCCTTGTTTAAATAGAAACAAGCCTGATAAAGTGAAAATGGCAGGATCAGATGAGGTAAGGACCAAGGAGGCACATTACCCTTAACATCAACTGATCATCAGCATTAAACAAAACCCCACTGGCTAAGGTATAAGGATCAGAGTGAGTGACGAGGAGGAGGATGATACTGAGTTTAAGAGGGTGGCAGGTCAGTCAGTTCATGGTGCTCCATTTGGCCAGTTGCCATTTTAGTTTGTTTAAGATTCTACTGGGGAAATATTGGCTCTGTTCAGACCTGGCATTAACATGCACAAAGTGCGATGAGAGGCAACAACAAAAGGCAAAACTTTAAATTTCTACATTTTTAAAATAAATTTCAGAAAGCCCTAGGTACTAGGTACGGGAAGTGAATCGCTGCCTCCCGCCATTTAAAAACAACACATTTAGTCTTTGCATTTGGAAATGATGTGTGCGATTAAAATGGAGACTTGAGATCTGATCACAAGTGGTCACCCCAGATGAATATGTAGAGGCATTTTAATGCCAGGTGTGAACTGACGCAATTAGAGCTGTCCATTTATGATTGGATCACCCAGGACAGATGTAAATGCTGAGGTGTGAACACAGCCTGTGTGTCAGCCCTGCAGCAGGCTGGTGACCAGTCCAGGGTGTATCCCGCCTCTCACCCACTGTCAGATGGGATTGGCTCCACCCCCCCAGTGACCCTCAAAGGATGAGCAGTATAGTTAGTGGATGGATGGAAAGTTTTTAGGACATAAAATCTGATGTTTTCAAGTGAGAAGGACAGAAGCTGACAGCATGTCTCCTAACAAAGTCCACCCTCCAGTGTTAGTCACCTGGTGCATCTAAGCTTCAAGGTAGATGCGGTTTCCAAAATATTATATTATTTCCAAAACACTATCATTATCTCATGAGAAATGAAAAAAAAAATAGTCAAAAAAAATATATATATATAAATATAAATAAATATATATATATGCTCAATAGCTGCAGTGTCATTGTAGTTATACTTTCATATTTCACAACAAAGTGAGGAGAATTTCAATTTCAGTTCAACTTTAACAGTAGGACATTATTAGAATATAAAAGGTTCCCTCACCTGTCTCCATGTGTTTCCTGCATCTGAGGTTATGTACACACTGACATTGCTGGTGGTCAGCTCTGAGCCAATTGAGCCTGGAGGTTCACAGAACAGATAGATCATAAACTACAGTAAGTTTTTTTGAGGTAAAGAAACAGCATAATGCAGACACAGAAAATAAATTCGATTTGAGAGTGAATAAACCCCAAATTTTATAGAAAGCCTTCAGACAGGCAGTGTCTGATGCAGCAGGGGGCTCCAGCCTGCAGCTGCAGACTGGGGCTGTAATTACAGTGCTCCAGAAGATCCACTGTGCAGTGCGACATTTGCCCATACTCCTAAATTAACCAATAAATCCAGATTACTGTATTCATCTTTCAGCAGTTCTGACCATATTAAGACAAGCTTTCCTAATGCTGTGCAGACTGCTGTACTTGCTTTAATTTAGCCTGTAATTGGTGCCAGGTGGTTAAACACAAGGCTGGGAAGTACTGTGAGTGTTTCGGAGGCACGGCTGCCTTCTAGTCTCAACCCTACCCGAGAAACAATTTGCTTCACAATCCCAAATTCAGCGAGCACCCTAACACCCCCTGAAAATCTTGTTTTTGTTCACCTCCTGTGGTCGATGTTTTCACCTCGGTGCAGTCGTGGTGTGTATACATTGGTCGCAGCCCAAACAAACTTAACAGCTTTCAACCAGAGCTCAGTAAACCCTGTTATTATCCAGCTTGTTGTTAAGGAACTCTACAAAGAGCAACTTAGCACAGTTTAGCTTGAATACAGCCCCCTCACATGTTCAAAACATGCATTTAAAGCCAGACTCACAGATCGTCGCTCCAGCACTCCTCTGCCTCTCTCCCCGATTGTGTACAACAGACGACAGTGTACTTGGCTGTCATCCATCAGCGGTGGTTACTCTCATGTTAACGTCTACACCTGCTGTGTATTGCCTGGCATTTCATGAATCTGTGTCTGTGTCGCAACACTGAAAGCAGTGACAGTGACTCTATTCCCATGGAGTCTCCCACCTGCACTGAATTACTTGATTTTTTACTTCTACTGAACTACTGCTGCAATGACCATTACAGACTGGGAGTAGAAACTGTTGGTCATATAATTCACTGACTTACTTTTACTAACTCAAAAAACTGGGAAGATGATGTTCCTTTGGCCATCCTCCTTAGCAGCTGTAAGAACATCTTACTAAGTTAAAATCTCCCCACCTTTCCCTCATCTACCTGCTTATTCTGTGCAATGTCTCAGTGAGCTATAACTATCAGTTACAATTAGTTATTAACAGTGGTGGAAGAGGTTCTCACATCTTTAGCAGGACAGGAAAGTGGCAGCCCATGCAGGCATGTGGAAATCGGCCTTCAGACACAAATCCAAGATTTTAAAAGTTGAACATTAATGTAAACATTAAAAATCTACAGGACATTTACTGCACATCACACACTGTTTGTTTACACTCACTCTGATTGTGTGCCTGCTTGTGGTCCTTATGCTGTTGGATTTGCAATGTCACCATCTCCTCCGATTTCCAAATTTCCAAAATTAGGCTCAGTATGTAAAAGAACTGAATTTTCCCTGAAGGTTTGGCATTCATTCTCACTGTTGGACTGAGCAGTGTTTTACAACCTAATTATTAATATTTCCTCTTTTTATTTTGGCCGTTTTATCACTTACTTGAACAACGACACGCAAGTGAAACAAAAAAACGTTCTTTGCTCCGTCCCCATATCCCTGAAACCTGTTTAATTCACAATGGTTTCACAAAGGTCCAGACACTCAAACTTTAAGCAGAAGCTTGGCCTTCTCCAGACACCTGAGGCGTGTCCCGATGTGTTATTGACAGTGCCGGTCCACGCGGGAGTAAATATCACTGAGGTGTGAATTCACCTGGGGGCTGCTGATCTCATATTCCTCCATTTCTTTGTTTTCTCCACACTGAGTCAATGAGAGTCTTTGCTCTCTCTCCCGTGTTCTCAGGAACAGTGATGCTCTGAGGACTAAACCATGAGGACTGTATAGTTTTTGGCGCACTGACTTTCTGTTGTCCTGTCATTTGCCCCTGTTCAAAGGTGAGGTGACACGCATGTTGTCAGGCGCCTGTGGGAGTTGTATACTGATGCTGAACAGGCACAAACAATTGAACTCACAGGACAAGAGTAAAAAAAAGACCAAACAGCCAAATGCAACTGCACAGAAGAGCTTGGCATTAAGAGCTGCAGTGGAAACGTCACTGCACAGAAATGCTGAGTGCCAAGATTTTCAGCTAACTGAGAGAGGGAGATTTCTTTTCTTCTTTGTCTGTCTAAGTGATTTTCATGGTCTTTGTCTCTTTGAATTAGCATAACGCTATCTAATGCATCCCCGGATGGAAAAAAGAAACTCCAAAAAAGAAAAAAAAAGACTTGGGGTAGACCAGATGGGTCTTTTCCTGTCTCCTTTGCTGTCTTGTGATGAATAAAATTTAAACAAACCACACAATTCAGAATTCATTGATTATTTCACCTGGATAAATTCACTAAACATTATCTTAGAGTTTGACCAGCTTCTGCAACATGTAACTCAATTTTTAAATCATAAAATGTAAGACTGTTTAATCCAGTACCTCTGAAGGAAGTTTCACTCTGTTAGTCAAGAATTACTAAGGATGTATGTATTAATCACCGTTTAATAGATAAAATGGAAAATGGTCAGGAGCTCCGTTTTTAAAGAAACCCTGTCAGAACTCAGAGACGAATGAGAAAAGAGAAACATGCCACTCTCTCTCACCCACCTGATGCGACAATGATCCCCGGCGCAGAGTCCCTGCTGGCGATGTTTCCAGATGTGTAGGGATTTGCAGACACGTGAAGATGGAGATGTAATGAACAGTATGGCTGCAGAAAAATACAAATAAATCACAAACTCAGTTATCAAAACTATCAAACCAGGCCAGCAGCATCACTAAAAAGACACTTCTGAATAAAACGGCTGTGGCATCGACTTGGATCCTCAACCCTCCCAAGTCATAAGTTTTATCACAAACCATTTCCCTATTGGCTGGTCTCACCATTAATTTTGATTGGGTTAACCTTTACCGACACAATTCTCATTACGACCCAGCAAAATGCCAGTGGTGCAGGCCATGTTGTGACGGGCTGTTTAGAGGTTTATTAAAACTCTGACATTTCCTGACAAATGACTGTGTAATATAGGTAGAAGGCGAGGCGTGCCACAGAATCGCTAATTGGTTTATCAAAGAGGGGTGATTATTTTTGTATATGAAGCCATGTTAAGAGAAGATGTGCAAATGTGCCTCACAAATGATGAGCTTAAGTATGCAGCAGTGATACAAACCATCCAATCTGAACACATATTCAACATGTCTGTAGTTAAACAGATTCACAGTTGGATTCTTTGTTTTAAAATTTCCAACTTTGGGTGAAATCTCATCTCAGCTACACCGTGAGAAGCACGTAAGTTCAAGGAAGACAGATCTGTATGACACCTCTGTCTCTGTGTTTCTTAAATGGGAGGTCAGCTTATTGGACTGAATCAAAATGGCTGACCTTTCAGCTCAGCAGCCTCAGAGCACTCAGCTTTGACGGGCGCTGCTCTTTCCGAGCTCGGCCTCTCATTGCTGCTGGGATCAGTCAACTCCTGTCAAGGCCCCTTTTTGATGGAAGTGCGCACTTACGAAAACATGTATGAACTCAGCGCGCTCACAGATACACACAGACACTCACCAGCACACAGTAAATGCTGTTGCCCCTTAGGTCTTTGCTCGGGGCCTGCAGCAGCCTCCAGTCTCTGCCTCTGTTGTAGGTGATGTACGTCTTTACTTGGTTATCCGTCTTTTTGTTGGCTAGGAACATCCCTTTAATTCCCGCCACCTGGAAAATAAGACAAAGAGCAGCTCACAGCTCTGAATGAAAACAGATGCAGACTTTACACATCCAAAGAATATTAAGCATTTCCATATCTTTGTGTCGTATTGCAGACAACAAATGCAATGCTCTGCAAAGCTAATCACATGTCCTAGGGCAGCACAGCCACACACGCTTACCTCTTCCGTATTCCCAACAAAACCAAATACGGCCACAAACACTGAGCGGGAAATGATCGACTGTCTGGGGACTTGTGAGTAATCAATGTGTGTCTTAAATGAATGTGACTCCTTGCTGGAGGCCCCGAGGAACAGTTCAGGGATACTGAATTGAGTCAGTGACAGTTGCATCAGGCAAAGAAACTCCACTTTAGTAACTGGCAGATACTTCAATCTCCCTTGGAGGAGAGATTTAGCATATCCTACGTTTTGGGTGGTGACCCCAATCAAGACGGTGGATTTGATTCTATCACGGAGGCCACAGCAAGACATGAGCAGCATCATCGATGGCTTAATTATTTGATTCAGAGATATAGTATTAGCCTACATTTGCAGCTAATATGTCTTTAAAAATCATACCTGCGTAGTCCCAGAGCTTCAGCATTAGCCCTTAACACACTTTTTTTTAGATTAGATGCATTTTGTGAAATAATATCTGTAGTTATTCATCAAAGAAAGAAATAATCTCAGCCTCCCAAAAATCTATATCCCTGGCACAATCCCCCTCTCGCCTTTGTTGATGTCAGCACTTTGAAGCTGCTTCATATTCACACGATGTGCTCTGAAGACTGTAGGCCTACAGCAGCAGGGTTCGTTTCCAAAATAACAAAAGAAGTGCATTCCATCTTCTCTGCTCCCAGCTCTAAAATATTGATCAGTGTTCATAATAAACTGGTGGGCTGGGCACTTATCAAGCATGCCTTTATTTGATGCTGTTATTTTAAAAAGAAGAAATTGGGCAAAATGACTACTGTACACCTGGGGGTAAAAATAGGCCTCATGCACAGCATACAAATCCAGAACTAAAGCAGCCTGCTTCAGCCTGCTTCCAGTACAGCATCACAGTTTGCTACTTGAAGCACAGATTTTATATCATCATATCTGCTACCACATCAGTGTTTGTTTGTTTTACCTCATACAGATCAACCATGACGTTGCCCTCTGGGCCCATGCTGCTGACCACGTTCTCCAGAGCCAGAGTGTAGTAGACCCCCGACGTGTCTGATACGTACAGGTTATAGGTTTCGTTCTGGTTCCACTCCTGTACAGCTGCCACCACACGGTTCTCATCTGTGCTGATCACATGCAGGTCCTGGCAGAGAGGCAGAGGTGCACCACTATGGGATTACAATAATACATTATAAAGCTCTGTCATGTTACCACAGTGTTTTATATTTCTTCACTTATATTCTGTTTGTGTTTTCATGTGCAGGCTTTTGTGTGGCTTTTTCTTTCTACCTTACCTCTGTGCTGTAGTATATTATATAATGAGAAGTGTTTTAGTACAATATGTTGATTTAACATGAAAAAGTTCTGTTGTAGCATAAACAGGATCTCGCTATAATGAGATACATATTTTTGTGATGGTGGAAAAAATATGCTGTCCTGGCTATGCCCTCACACTGGGCACAAAATAGATCTTCTTGTTTCAGTTTCTTGTTAAAGCAGGGTACCATGTTATGTGGTACCCCCGGGGACCTTTTTTTTTTTGGAATGAGATATATAGTTTAATAATAAAAATGTATGTCATGTTAGAAGATGGAATAAGAAAATATCTTCTTATAATATGAAAAGGATTTAATTTCATTCAGTGCATTAAAAGGTATAGTATTTTCAATGCAAAGATAATGTTAAAATTAACTAAATATAACATTACATGCAATTTATATATATATATATAGACAGAGAGAGAGAGACGACTGTCTCCATAATAACACACTCCTGCTGGGCTTAATCATATTCAATAATCAGGAGTGCTTCTGTATTCACGAGTCCTGTATTTTAAGTAAGAGGATACAGCAATCATTAACACCATGCCAGGCTTACTGGGCAGAGATTATGCAGCTGAGGCTGTGCTGTTTGGTTGTGTGCTTCATCTACCTCTGACTGTGCCAATAACACCTCGCAGTGAGCCGACAGCAACTGGGGAGCCCAGGGCTTGATTGAATAAAACATGTTTAATTGTCAATGGGGATGTGACAAGCGAGGCCATGCGCACACAGAGCAGCACGGAAAAACAATTCTGGAAACACTGTGAGAGTTACTTTTGGCCTTGATTTGCCCATAAATTACAAAAGGAGCAGGCGATGAACTGGCGCTTTACTGCAACTTTAGCCCACGTACCAGACAGAGCTGGAAGCGTATTGTTTTGTGCCTTGGAATGCAGAAACTTTCACGAACTTCAGTTCTATCAACTAAAGTTGAAATTGGTATCATATATTCTTGGTCACCGATGACAAGATTTGGACTTTCATGAGTAAACTTGGAGACATATTTGTTACCTTGGGCAGGGTGTACTTGGGCAGCTTCATGGGGGTAAAGACATCTCTTTTAGCAGACACGTAGTAGATTGGCCTCCCAGCCGTTGATACCTTAAGATGATGAAGCCGTTGAATGAAAACATTTTGGAGACACATATAGAAAAAACAGATCAAGCATTTTTTCACACCACATGGACACATAAGGCTGCACTCACAGTACGTCTCTAAGAATGACCTTGAAAAATGTCCTACAAAATCCTCATACACTGTTCTGATGTTTTTCACTGAGCAAACTGGACAATTACCCACCTGGACAAACACATACTCATCTTGCACCACCAGAGAATTGGGGTCAATGTAGCCGGGGAATGGTTTGCCCTTGTTGGCATCTGTGCAGTTCTGTAGCTTGCAGGTGACATACAGTGCCTCTGCTCACACACACATACACACACACACACACACACACACACACAGACACACACACATGCACACACGTCAAGCCATGGCTTCAGCAATGGTAAAAGCCAATGAAGAAAGGCAGCCCTCACCCAGAGCTAAGCGGCCTCTTTTGGCTTCCTACATTACCCATGTCAATAAAGTGGTCCCAGTGAGAGGAGCCGGGCGGAGGGGAAGACAGATGACCAGAGAGGCCAATTGCTTTCTTTGCCTTCAATCGTGGCGCTGGGAGAGAGCTGTCCCCACATGTTAGCCTCTGCCAAATATGTGTCGGCTTCCTCCTCGTGCACATGATCAATAGTGATAGTCTCTGGCTATGTGACTGTAACATCTGACACAACTGGTGTTTGCTGTGTGCATTTGTATGACTGTCTTTTTCTGTTATGTCAGCCTCAAAGAAAGTATTCTTACAGAAAGCTAGCACTGGTACTTTGAAACCTTTTTGAAAAAATAAGAGTAACGGAGAGGATACAGTCTTTATTAAGTATTAAAGGGCTACTCTGTTAACGCTCCATTGCACTTCCATAAAATTAGGGGGCTGGAGGGGTAGAAACACTTCCCCACGACTCCACCTTTTATATAAATAGGTGGCGTTCCCCTTTAAAATACAATTTTTTAGTTTATGGTATGGATTGTGAATACATGATTTGTTATGACAAATACTGTAAGTATCTAAGTATTTGTCCTGGACAAAATAATGTAGATGATGAAACGAAGAAATCTTGGGAAAGACAAAAACTTTTTTGACATCAGACTCAGTAAGTAAATCAAGTCAAATTCTATATATCAGCCCACAGTATCCCAGTGTTCACTGTCATTCAGAAGAATAAGTGATGTTTATCTATATCTACAAGAGTGCCACTGAGCTAAATCACTTGCTTTTAAAAGCATTCTAATATATGCATTACTTTTCTCTCCATTGTCATTGTATGTCCCCAGACTCGGCCATTTCTGCTGTCCTTTTGCATTACCCTTCAGCAGAATTGTCCACACAACTCCCAGTTCCTCTCTACTTTAGCACAATGCTCACCGTACAGTACAGAGACACCAGAAAATGGAGCGCTGAACCCAGAATTCAATTACTCACGTCCATCAGAGATGCTGGTTTCCAGGTGAATTAAGCCCGGCTCTTTGTCCAAACCCATTTTCGACCTGAAAGGCAGACAAATGTGTTTCAGGAACATCACCACTGGTCTTTTGCCGCTGGGCAGATGCCACCTACCGTAGCTGCTGTCTGACCTGAGAGATTGCATGCTGCAAAGTCAGACACATTTATAACTACAGAGAATGTAAGTCAAGTGATATGACAGCTGTGGTAAACATCAGCAGGAATTGGCTGCAGGAATTACCATGTCTATGTCTTCATTGTCCATAGCAGTTCAAAGTGTAAGCAAAAAACACCTCAGGTTTACTGAGTGATCTAAATGTTTAGAGCCCACAGAAGGTCTCTTTCCCCCCGAAAGATGGAGGAGGACGTTTCCTGACATCATTAGCAGAGGAAAAGCCATTGATTTTCTCGCTACAGTAGGGATACCCACAGATGGAATAGCATATAATCATTACAGCATTAAATATGTATTAAAAAGACTGGGGGATCAGAGGAGAAGCAAAGGCAGCACATGCACGGAGGGGCACAGAACGGGGAGGTGGAGAGAGACGGGGAGAGAAAGAGAGAAAGAGAAAGAGAGAACGTGTCGACAGGTAGCACACACATAAATGGGGAGAGAAATAAAGAGGGTCTGTGTGAGGGGAATGAGAAGCAGACACAGTGAGAGACACAGATCACCACTGCTTCTAATCATTATACTTATTGGTAGTATTGGTGATTTCCCAGATGAAACTCAGCTGTGAATATGATGGCCTACTTATCCAAAGCACATTTCCATTTTTTCTGTCTGAATAATCCATTCAGGTACCAAAGAACAGGCAGGCAAAGAACAGTCTTTGAGTTAGTGGAGCTACATGGTTTGTTTAAGCTTTGGAGGCAAAGGTCAGCTTTTAAGTTGCCAGCCAGCAGTTGTGTCTCTGTGCGTGTGTGACACTGGTTTGGACGGCAGTGTGGTCTTTGACGAGACTTGGAATCGGAACAGGCAGAAAAAGAAAATCACTTAGTCATGAGATGGAGATGTTACCTTTCAAAAATATCCCGCACAGCCAGCTCCAGATGTTTTTGGAGACACTTGTAATGTAACATGTATGTGACATTTCATGGATGCACACTCTGAGCTCACACACTGACTGTAGCTGAATGGGGTAAAATTTAAAGCACTGCCTCACACAACCAACCCCTGCTCTGTTGCCGAGCCCCGCTCACTTTCACCAAATTGCTAACAAGCTTACATTCTTCATCTTCCTTCCATGTTTGGTGGCCACATGCACAGCAGACATAAGCTCCCTCTGCAGCCTCATTATCAGGGCTACCACCACACCTCCTGCACAGTGTGCATCTTAAAATAGATCTCTGACAGCTTCTGCAGCATCAGCCCTCCAGGCTCCCTTCACTCCGGGCTGCCCAGCTTGTTACCACCCTGACAGTTCCTCCACAGTTTGTTGAGGTGAAAGCTTTTTGTTATGTGTTAGTTACTGTATAGAGGCCAGATAGCACTGAGCTGGACAGCACCTGTGTGGTGGTGGTGAGACCATTTAGCTGAGGAAAACAGAGAAGGTAACAGTGATGTTAAATGTAATAATTAAATGTAAGTTTTAATCTGGAAGAATAGAAACTATATACAACAAAGTCCAGGTGGGAGGATGATGTCTTCAAACAATCCATTTCATCTCGAAGGAAAACAGACCTCAGATTGCCCCCAAGACTGATTCTGAAACTGCCTCCTCCAGCTGAACACTGTCAGTCACATAATGTAACTGTCTGCCACAGAGGAAGATGTCAAGCAAGTCAGAAACATGAATAATGAAAATCTTAAAAACCTCTCTGGCTCATCAGCCCCTCAGCCTCACAGACAATGATGTAGTCTGTCCAGGAAATTTACAGTGTCAGCTGTCACGCAATTACTGTTTATTAATTTATTATTTATTGTTATTATTTTTTGTGTGTTTCTTCACCTGCATGAAATACAGTGATGATTACAACTGATAACACTTTTTACAGGAAGTACATTATCAGCAGTTTTCCAGACTTTCCAGACTAAACCTGGAAACTCAAATTAATTCAAACCCAAACTATCTACATTTAACATTAGCTTTAGCTGCTAACTAACAGCTTGTCATTATTAACATACTGTACATGGGCAACTGTGTGGCTGTTATCAGTTAATATATGGCATGTCATTTCTACTCTCATGACTCATTTTGAAAAATATGAAGTAGTGTTATGTTTACCACTAATGTAAACTCTTACTAAATATGAGCTAAACTGCTACATTCATTCTGTAGAATATTAGCTCAATATGAGCTACCTAAACACGAAGCAGCTTCATAATTATATCAGATTATTTTCATATAGAAACAACATACATTCAAATATGCTTGTGCTTTATTATGCTTGTATAAAACTATGTAAGCCACTGAGCCCCAACCCGAACAGAACAAAACCTACACCGTATCATGGAGCCAGGTCATCATTTTTATGTTACTGCCAGCACTTTGTTTCACCACATCCAAAACTCTGTACTTACCAGTAGAAGCGATTAGGAGCCACTCTCTCATGGACCAGTTGCCACCTCCTCCCAAACTCCACTGAGCTGTAGAGCTGTAGCAAGACAACCAGGCGTCAGTGAGTACTATTCACATACCATCTGAGCAGCCAGATTTACCTTTTTTCTTTTTTTTTTGCGACACAAGCCATCCTACATTTGATCAGCGTTTGCACAGCATTTTTCTCTGGGTTTGTCTTTACACACTGATTTACTTAGTACCTCAGTCATCCTTTTAACAGCAGCAGTGTAACAACGAGTGGGAGATAAGCTCTCTCACAGTGTCACACACACACACACACACACACACACACACACACACACACACACACACACACACACACACACACACACACACACTGTATTTACAAGTTCTTTATTTGAAGCTACTAAATTAGATTAGAATTTACATAAGATTCAAACACTGCAGAGGAATAACATGGCTTAAGGACATTTAGGGATACAAGCGTTGTATGCCTTCCCACTCAACTATCCATTATGGCAGAAACCTTACAGAGATTTCTACCACGCATGCACACAGACACACACCATGAAAACTAAGTTAAGAGTGGAACTGTATAGAAAGCAGAGCAGGGTGCAGGGTTCCCTGAACCAGAGAAATGCGCCCTGCTGTAAAACGCCTGTGAATGGGAGGGGGAGATGAGGAGCGGAGCACATGCGTGGTGGGTGGTCTCAATATAGCCATTGTTCACTGGTCAGTAAATCAGTGAATAGCTGGGATTTTACCACAGTACACAGAAAGGGCAGAGAAAGCACGTGAAACCTCTGTGTAATGGAACTAATTGTGCATAAAAATATAAGACCCTCAAGTGTCTTCATTTGTTCCCATAATTGTTCCACTGAGGTTTCAGAGCTCCCTGTTTCAGCTGATTTTAGTTGAATTTTTTAAATATAAATTAATGAATTAAGCGAAGAGTCTGAGATCTCTATCTACACAGTATCACTGAGGTGGATGCAGTTTTATTTATGGTTAAATTACATTCAACAGCAAAGTTTCCAGGTTATCGTTGGAACTTCTTCTTTTTCCTGAATGAATGAACATCCATGAACACTTTTCACAGATGGAGGTGCTACTGTTTTTACAAGCTGCACTGATCAGTATTTTTTATTTGAATGTATGTATCACATGATATAGATGATTATGTGTTATATGAAGGGGGTGACACTGACAAACCCACAGTGAATTACGCACAGTTCCTCTCAGAGGTGCTGTGTCACTGTCATTGTTTTGGTTGTCTGACCTACACATTTTCTGTTTGGTTCCCTCTCACTTCTTTCATCAGCCTTGTTTCCAGATGCAGCAGGCACCTGCTTTCAGCTAAAAGGCTTAATAAACGTACAACATCCCACCTGCTAAACACCAAACGGGCAAAGTTTCTCACTCTAAATGTAATTTTTCAGTGCTATGAGAACCACAAACAAATTTCCATTTGTAGTGGGGTGGAGGTAAACGTCTCAGACACAGATATCCTTTAGATTTAGCGAATACACTGAAACTATCTGCATGTTCATGTGCTTTACAACTCGAGCTAAGTGGAATGAAAATGAGTGGTCCTACCCTTCAAGTGCTGGTTCCAATCAAATCAAAACGAGTGTGCTGTTGCTCTGTAAATAAACAACTTTGACAGAGTGATCTACTCACCGAAGCCCCTTTGTCTCCCAACACACCTGCATTCTCTGACAAAGCACAGTGATAAATCCGTTTACTCTGGTGCTTACAGCTGGAATTTAATGAGGCAGAAAACTTATTTCAATGTTTCACCCTGGACTTTTTCCATTTTAAGCATGAGCAGCCATGCATAAAGTGTAAACAATCATTTATTAGCGGATAACAAAAATGTGACTCTGTTTGTTTATATTAATTTATTTTCTAATTGTATTTATTTATTCTATCCTGAAGGTGCGAAGCGTAGGCCTGCATTTAAAAGGGCATCCATGAAGACACATCTCATACTGATAATCACTGCAGTCAAATCAATCATTCTCTTTTATTTTGTCAAAAGGAATGTTGGTCTTTCATTTCGTTTGCTATTCACTGATATTTCACTGTACTTTAATGTCACAAAAGACACTTCAACCATAAGTCAAGGGCTCATATAAAAGAGTTACTGCTGCTTTTAACAGATTGTCCATTACTGCCTAAACACAAATCAGCTAAAGACTTTGTCCCACTCCTTTGAGGATGACAGTGAAAACGGTGAGGTGTGACTTTGATGCAGTCCTGACATCAGGTGAAGCATGTATATTTTCTTCCAACGTGTCAACTTCACTGGATCACTCCACAGTGGCCATATGCATACCATAAATTCACTGTGTATTGCACCTGGAACCTGTATATTCTCACGTCAAAGAGGGAGAGACAAACAGCATGGGTGATGAGATTTCCATGACTTCCATGCCAAGCTGTGCTAAGCAGATGCAAGCTAGAGGGGGTGAGGTGGGTGCGTGGGGGCGGGGGTTGCAGGAAATCACTTTGACTAATTATCCTCCTACAGCAAGTTAGTATGTAGCCAAGCAAGTGACAGCGAAGAGGCAGAGAGCGGGAGACGGAGGAGGTGAAAGGGGGTGGAGGGGGTCGGCGCAGCCTTTACAACCTCCAAAGGTCTCTCAATCAACAAATGCAGCCACGCTGCCAAAAAGAGGTGAGGAAACTGAAAGAGAAGCAGTTTGGGGGCGGAGACGAAGTGTGTGAGTTAAGGCACGGGTGAGTGAGTGGGAGGGTGAGGAGGTGAGTGCATGAGTGAGGGCGAGTCAAGTCAGCAGCTGACATACAGGGAGTGAACAAACTGCATAAATACAGTTAGAGAACTACAGCCTGTTTCAGTAAACCTTATTCTCACTGAGATCAATTAGAACAATTCTTTTTCTTATGAATCACAAGAACATTTTACCTCAGCAGATCACCACAAATCACTGGAATTAAAGAAAATAAAGTTGTGTTTGGTTGTGTGACCAAAACCAGTAGAAATATGCAGCTTGTTACAAACAGTCACGTGGAGAAAATCCTTCATTTTAAAAGGTCACAGGGCAAAAAGGTTGATTATCCCACACTCATCAGCCCCTCATCAGACTCATTAATGAAGAAATAAATATCTAAATCCTACTGCTTTACTTGCGGATGACCCCTCCTCAGATGAGATGTTTTTTATTCTATATATAGTGGAACCACTGCCATTTTCTTTTAAGAGGATAAACATGACTTTAGCATATTTTTCCATGCCAATGTGTCAAAGTAAAAATAACTTCAACTGCCAGATTATAGTACAATAATACAAGTCAGAGAGGCTTTTTCAAAGTTAAAGATAGCCCCCTTATAACCCCTTAAATATAACCTGAAGACATTTTCATGTTAAGTAATGTCTGTAAGAAACGTCAGTAGAAATTTCACAGAAAGAGAAGAAAGTCTCTTGTTCTCAGGTCTGTGAAGAGTCTTCTGCTCCATTTAGAATAAAGTTGGTCAAGAAGTTGACCTGGGTATAGATGAGTTTTCCTATTTTTATTCCTGTGTGAAATAGACCATACTCTAAAAATATACTCCACACAATGGACTGATGTCCAGTGGAACCACTGTCATAGTATTATAATGAGGAAAAAGCACTCGGACTGCTCACACTTTGCACTGGTGACGCTTCTAACTATATGTAGGCCAAATGGTTTTCACAGCAAAGATAGTCTTTCATTTCCAGCACTGACTGTTGGTGCTATATTCACTTCTGCTCATACACTGACTTTCACCAATCAATACACAAACAAACAAACAAACAAACAAACAAACAAACAAAAAAGCAATATTCTTTCTTCATATAAGGATTTGTTGACCTTTGACTTATCCTGGTCCTATTTTGAACATTTCTAGAATTTCAAAAATTCATGTTGTGGACCTTTCAGGCCAAAATAGTGCCGGGTACACTAACATGATATGCAGGTGGAAATGATTAAAGCGTTGGCAACATGAATCTGAATCCAAACTGCAGAGCACGTGAGTTCACAGGCAGCCAGGATCAGCATCCACAGGCTAACAGGTGCTGAGTCTGCTGTTTAACTTTGGTGCATGAACAAATCTGGTGAACCCCAAAGCCCCCGTGTGGTCTCCTTGGTATTCTTTAGCATACAGGCTGCAGCTGCCGACTCGAGTCAGGTCAAGTCGAGTGTACAGGTTTGCTGCACTTAACAGTCTCAGCAGCGAGCACATGCAGCTACGGTAAGCCCTGAGAGGAAACATGCTAATCTTTGTCACATAGCTTTTAACAGTGTTTAAGAACGTAATGCTTCCACCTTGATGGGTGACAGTTAGGTAACATAAAAAAGCTGCGCAGGCGGATGAATGCAAGAGCCTTTCCTAGTGTCAGACGGTGAGTGAAAGCATATGGCTATTTCCTGGAGGCATGATGTACCAGTGTAGACCTGGTACAAACTGAATTTGCTAACTAATTGGAAAAAAGACGTGTTCATACTTTTTTTCAGGCACTAGTCTTGAGCTTGATAAAAATTGTTTTATATATTATTCTTTTAATAAATAAAATGGTGTGTGTGCACAATGATTTCTGATGCGTGAAACCCATAAACACCATCAGATCGTTGGTTAATGATCGGTTAATGATTATCTTTTAAATGCGCTGTGGTTTGAAAACCCAGACCCTTATTTCCATTTATTCATGCACTGTATCCACTTGGGATAATTTATAGCCAGTAATTTGGACCTGAATTTTAAAACAGGTAAGCTGAAGAGAAAAATGACTAAAAACACGACTTGAAAATGAATAAAAAATGTGATGCTCCTCATGGGTTTCAGACATCACACAGTGAGCTGTAGGACTGTATGGTAAAGGTGTGTATGTGTGTGGGTACATACACACATACACAGATGAGGGATTATACCTGCTGCCAATGAAAGTGTGATGTTTGTTCCAGAGGGGAAAGCTGACACAAAGGTAGAGGCATGCACACACACACACACACACACACACACACACCTCTGTACAGCCACACATCCACGTCTCCTCAGCAAAGAAGAATTCATTATTCATCACCATTGAAACATCAGACCCAAATGGGCTGAGCTGAAAGAAAAGCATTTTATTAATGCAACGGTCATTTTAAAACCTCTATAAATTGCACCTCTCTCTTCTTTCTCTCTGTGTCTCACTAGTTCACACGTACAATTATTCTTGCCCACATATTGGCTCTTAAATGAGGGATGATTATGGATTCAAAAACCATTTGCACTGTCTCTGTGCTGTCGTGGGATAATTCTGAAGGTGTAGTTTACGATAAAACATTTGACTGACAACTAAAACGGCTGCTTTGAAATTTCAGCTTTTATTTCCAGTGCAAATACAATACACAACTGTTGATATCAATACCAAAACTGTACTTATAAACATGTTTTTCTACAAATGTTTTTAAAGCTAATTTTTATTTTTACGAAAGAATCAAAAGTTCTGAAATGTTAAGCAAGTAGCTGCACAGTAACTACAGTATGACTTATATAAAACTAAAATAAAACATATATTTTTTTAAACTCTGTTATTGGCAAAACTGATATAAATTGTTCAGAAGAATCAGGAATTATTTTATCAGAGAACATGTACATAGATCACAAATCTGACCAGACACCTGGTGTTCTCTTTCAGTAAATGACAGTTTTCCGTGTGACGGACAGAATTTGCTCTGTGCCACAGGACTACTGAAGTTAAACACCCAGTGTTCTGAGGAGTGAAGCTGTTATGTTTGCTCGGACTAGGATGCAAATACACCAGACACAAACAGAATGAGGACAAGCTCATAAAGAGACATTGTATATATCACTGCTAAAGGTACCACAGGGTACCTTTACGCTCTGTGTGTATACAAAACCACAGATTCATTCTTAAAATGTATTATTCTAGTCTAGCTTCATTCCAGGGCACTGCCAAGGATTTTGGGTCCCATGAAAAGATATCACATATATCACCACAGGCCACACCAGCCCTGAAAATATAACACTGTGCAGACATGCACGCTACATTCTGCATATAGTGGAGAATGTACTATTTGATCAAGCCTGATACCCTGATGAGAAACGTGCTCTTTCACACTTTAAATGTCATTTTAATGGAAGAATTGTTGAATATAATTCTCTTCACATTAATGAAAAATTTAAAATAAATAAAACTTAAATATACATCAGCCTCTTCAACTAAAATAAAAAAATAAGGTTATTTGCAGAATTAAAGAGCAAATAAAAGAATAAAACCAGCAGCAGATTTTTGAACATGAGATTTTGAGTAAACATGCTGAACAGAAAATACACAGCTGTAAAAGTGGAAATGGAGAACAAAAGGGAAATGAAAAGGCCTGATGGTGGTGTGAGAGGAAAGGCCAGGTGGTCACCAAATCAATAGGTGTCTTCCACTTGGTCTTAACTGCACAACAAATTTTTTTGCAGTTTAGCCATGACTTTGAGATGCATCTTGTTCTCAGTCTGGTCTCAATCCGTGGGCATCAGGCTGTCCTGATGCATCAGGGCATCAGGACAGCCTGTTTCACCATGGATGAAGCTAACAGGTTATTTTCCACCATTCACGGACTTCACCCACCTCTCTTTGTGAAAAACTGTCTGTCTTTTCTTTCTTTTTCATTTTTGGAAGCCAGATTTTTCTTTAAGAAGCTGAGACATGATACTCCTCCAGCACCCCTCGCTCTAGTGGAGGGTTGTTCACGAATAATTTGTTCAAAATAACAAATCTTTTGAGTGAACAAACTGAACTGAATCACCTCCGTTCCTCTCTCTGTTCGGTTGTGTTCTCAGTCAGTTGTGTGTGAACCTGCAGACTCTCTCACTGAAGGAGTCCTTCTAAGTGTTACACGGACTGGACTCGCTCGAGGCCCTCGTTCACCTCTCATCCTGAGGTGAAGCGTCTTCAAGGGCCTCAAGCGAGTCCAGTCCGTACAGCACTTAGGAAGCCCATGACCTGGATGACTGGAGAATCTTCACAGACTCACTGAGTGAGTGATTCAAGTCATTGATTCTTTTGCAGGGATACACAGTGAGTGAGTGAGTGAGTGAGTGAGTGAGTGAGTGAGTGAGTGAGTGAGTGAGTGAGTGAGCGAGTGTCTCCCTGGAGCGTAATAGTGGAAATGGAAGCACAGAGCTGTTTACTACTCATCTCCACTATACTAAAGAACTTTACTTTAAAAAAAACATTTTTAGGAAATAATAATACTATTATATGTAACATTGTGAGACAGGAAGTCGGAATTATGACGTGCTGAGATAAACATATTTACTTAAGGCAAAATTATAAGATGTACATCAGAATTATAAGCTATAACTAACAATTTCAATAACATCAAAGTCAAAATACTGACTTAGTATCTCATAATTTTGACTTAACTTTGCCTTAAAAATCATCATTTGGTTTGATCAAAGAATTCTGATACAAACTTTTGAAAATCCAAACTTTTTACCTTTATTTCTTTACCAGCTGAAAATAGGGTTCTGCATCAGTGAATGTGGAACTACCTGTACCATTCAATCCGTGCTTATCCACCTCTCTCCCAAATGAACTTCATGCACTCTGACTGTGTGCTTTGAGCCAAATTCTTGTGTAACAGGATCTCACATTTATCCAGCTCGCTCTGAGGCACTGCATCCCCAGATTGTTGTTGCTTATCTGACTTAACACTCAGCTTCTTTTGATGCCTTGAACAAGCGCCTGCTAAACTAGCCTTGCCCGTTCTCTAACCTTTTGGTCGTGGCTGTAGGCCAGAATCCAGTCCTCCTGCTCGGGATGGAAGAGCAGGCTGAGGATGTAGAAGTTCAGCCGGTACTTCTGATAGGTTGCTCCTTCATCGGAGCTGATCAGTAGACTGCTCTCCACCTCTGGGTCAGTTAGCAGCATGATCTGAAGACAGCAGAGGGATGAGACATTAGGGACCATGTCTGCAGGATCAGGGAGCTCAACTAAGAGGCATACAATACTAAACAAAAAAAGCACAAAACAACATTGGAAAAAAATACTGTGTCTGATTTGTTGCCTGCACACAGAAAAAACTGAGGCAAACAGAAGGTACAGTGTGCTGAAGTATTTGTATATAAACATTTTTAATAATTAAAAATGCTTCACTATTTCACTTTGTGTTGAATTCTTCCCCATTTGTCTGCACTTCACCCAGCCTGGTGTGTGTGTGTGTGTGTGTGTGTGTGTCTGCAGTATTGAAAACACAGAGATATGTCAATCAAGACCAAATAGCATATCTGTGATATAAAGCATATTATTACAACTGTGGCTGCAGATTAGCAAGTTAGAGACCCGTCACCCACAGTCAGTTTTCTACCGATGCCACATCTCAAACAATAATTTGTATGTGTTAGGCTTGATGATATAATTAGTATGATACATCCTGCAGCAAATGTGTGTGCATTCCTTTGGTCTGTGTAAGTGGCGTGGCTGTGTGTGTCTCATCCTTCAGATTTCTGCTGTTTGCCTCTCTCTTCATTCTCATCGCCTTTGCTCAGTCAGGCCTTGAAAGCACTAATTTCCCATGAGCTTCTTTCTTTTCTTAGAGGTCCAACTTTTTTTTTTTTTTTGCCAAATTCTGGCACGGTCTCCAGAAAAATCACAAAGAAATCCCCAGATAATATCAGATGCAAATATAATTGAATCAGTGGACCTCAAGACACAAATGCGCTCTCATCATTAGGAGAGTGTACAGTAGCAGAGAGTCTGGAGAGGAGCAGTTGTGGGTGTGTGTGTCTATGTATTTGTGTGAGTCTGTGACTAATACTGGATTCAAGTTCATAAATGTGTGCTCACATGTATAAACGACTCAAACACTGCCAAATACCCACCCTTAATGTAACCCTTGTTACAACATGTTGACATTTATTGGTCAGCTCATAACAGAGAAAATGCCCAGTCAGCAGCCTTTATTGTTCGTCTCATTCAGGGGTGTAACTTCCATTTGCCCTTCACTTTGCAACGTCCTGTTTCTGTGCCCCTTCACTTTTAGAGTTTCAGGTTGGTTCTCTAACTAAATTCTCTGTGCACATTGTTCTCTCACTGTCCAGACACCACGGTCAAGATTAGAGGAGAAGAGCCGATAAAAATGTTGTTGCTTTCATCTGAGTTACCTTCAGTGATTATAATGAGCTTATCAAGCAGCTCTAAGCCATGTTCTGAGTGTTATGTAGCCTTTTCCCATGGGCTCCTCCCCTCAGGCCACACACAGGATGTGCCACCTTAACATTTTCTTTCACCTTTCTTTGCCACCTTACATTTTTTTACCCACCATATAAACGTGAATCAGATTTGGTGCAAGACTTCTGTCGAACACAACAACATGAGCAAATACCAGCACTCTCACAGTGCGTCCATGAAATTCTGCCTCATGTCGTCACTTCCACTGAAGGATCCTCACTTTTAGTTTCACTAGAAGTAGCAGAAAACTTAAACTACTATTAGTCTAAGGTTGTTAGAAGAAAAAATGTGGCCAGTTGCCAGTGTCGTGGCACTGATGACACAGATGAAGGAGGTGACAGTGTATTAGGAAGCAGATGAAAGCGGATCCATCCAGCCAGCCTGCACTCACTGATCAAAGCCAGAAAGTGGCTTTAGCCTATCTGCATGTGAAAAATGATCTTATTACACTTCATGCTGCATGTTCTGTATTTTATTTACTTAATATTATCATTATGTTTCTCCATATTGTAATTCCTCTACTTCTGTTTGCCTTGTATTACTGTTTGTCCTGAGAGAGGGATCCCTACTCCAAAGCTGTTCATTATTATTATTTTAGAATGGAAATTTGCCTTTTATGAATCAAGGGTAACAACAGAGACTGTTATAATCTGTACAGATTTTAATGTGATACATTTGTGATTTTTATAGGAACAGTTACTCAACTTGAAATGGTTTTCAGTTTTTTCTAAGATAGGCTTATTGTAGTAAATATAACTATATAGAAACTGTCTCATGTGACAAAACAATCTTTAATTTGCTGGTTTTTCTGTTATAATCATCAAAGTGCAGCTTTGTTTTGTGTCACTCACAGGCCACTAAAAGCTGCACAGGAATCCTGTTTTTTTTTAATGCCTCTGTCACCAACAGGTCGATGAAAGTTGTTATGTAAGTGCAGAGACAGTACTGTCCCTGCGTTGCACACAGGGGCTTACATTTGCTTTAGAGATGGCCTTTGGCATGACAATCTCTGTGTGCCCATTATGTCGTCAGACAGCAGTGTGAATGAGAATACACACTGCTCTCACAGTCAATATCCCTCTCAGTATGCCACCGCATGGCAAAGTGTTTCTGGTCTCTCACACTAGTGAGTCATTTGTCAGCACTCGCTTGGGTAACAGCAGCCATGGTGGGCAGACCCACTAACACCAGTTCATCAATCACACAAGGCAGGTATAATGCCACATACGTGAGCCACATGCTGACCAATCCAATCAAATGCACTCAACACTGTCTGAACTACAAATCCCAATTAACGTTTTGCTCACTCCCTGGAACCACAACACAGCTGGAGTAGTAGACAACTTTATAATTGGCTGATGTATTTCTGGTGAGCGGGGGATAACATTATATGATTGGGCAAGCTTACCAACATGCATGTTCCCCTTGTACACATCAGAAAATAAGAGATCAATACACCCTGATGATGTGTTTAAATACAATCTGGAAATTAGAGAATATGAAGAGCATATAAAAAAAAACCTCTTTAACCTTTTAAGTCATAAACAAATAAGAGAAAAGGCTGGAGGACAACTGCCACAACACTGAAAGGTTTCCTGTAGCGTAATGTTATTCAGTTCCACGAAATGATGGTCGTGAAAATATGGGGGCATTGCCTTGTTTGCATTCTACACTCATTCCCTCTGCTCAGTCACTGCACTCACAGCTTCCCTGCATGCAAAAGAGCCTCACAATAAAACTTTAGCATGTTGATTTCTACATGAGATCCCATAAATTCATTTTGTTCTTTCAGTTCAGAAAGGTAAAGGTAAAGGAAAATATAGAAATGGAAAAGGGACAGCTCTGCAAATGAACATGCTGTTCCTCTCTGTCCTCTTTTTATATCTGAGTGCATGTTAAATGACTGTATTGACCAGGGTGGAAATTTCAGGGACAACAGTCATTTGCTGTTGTTCTCACTTATTTTATAAGTATTTAAAGCTCAATTAATCAATGTTTTTTAATAAAAACAGCGACTTGGCTCAAAGAGACAAACTCTTCTTAGCAGATTGGTTTGGTTTTACATCTACTGTATGTTTCACTCTCTGCCTAACTGCTCTCACCCTGTGTCCAGCAGCCGGCAGCTGTTTTCAGCACAAATATTCAAATAAATCTGTTGTTAGCGGCCTGCCTATAGCACCAAACAGCAGACAGACAAAGTTAGCAACCAGCTGGCAAAATGCTTAGCAAGCTGAAGTCTCTTGATGGAGACAAAAACAGGGCTATGGAAAACAAGAATTATCTCAGTTATTAATGTAAAGGTTTATTCTTGACCTCGGAGATAGTAGTTTGAAAAAACAATGATACGTCGAGGTGCACTTATCATTACAACATGCTGCTAGCCTTTTCCAGAATCCTCTCCTCCACCCGTTAACGATGTGATGATAGTGCACTATAAATGAAATGACAATAAAGCTCAGTATAGTCACTGTAACTTCAAATTAAAGTCAGGTATTTATTGTACAGTCTTCAGATATGGTGTTGACCAGTCATATCGGTTGCTCATTAATAATCTTATATCAATGAACCTGGAACAACCTGGTTCAGAATAACAGAAGTCAGGACTTCGTGTCCCCATTAAAGCATCTGAACAGTCTGATCAGCATTCTTGGGAACTTATGAAGCCATTAAACTGGTTAAGTGGTTAGGGGAAAAAATCCATATTCTTCCTCATACTCTGTGGAACAATAGACCGTGTGTGTAGGTGCATGCATGTGAGTGCATGAGAGACTGCATGAGAGAGGCCAAAAAGGTTGAAGATGACAAAGGTTAATGAAGCCTATATGTGCCAACTGGAGGACATTTACAATTCTTGACTTAATGTCGCCGCAGCAGCACCGTAAATACTCAGAGATTGAGCATTAATGAAATTAGCTTCATTTTTTTCCATTTCATACAGTCGCCCAGTAACTGGACTGTGATACCTCTCTATAAATCTGTGCCTAATGTTTTATTACTGTCAGACTTTAAGAGGGTTTATCTCAGAAAAGCGTTTAAAAAAGGGAACAAAGAAAAGATTGATTCTCTCTGAGTCAGTTTTCAAGCTTTACCCTGACAGCAGCTTGGTTGGGAATGACTTCATACAAGTTAAAACACTTTTTACACTCAGTTCCTGTTTGTTTTCATTTCTGCACAAAAAAAACAACTTGTAAACAAAGCATTATCCACCTGAGGTTACAGTTTTTGAACTGGGATTGACAGAACCAGCAGGAACCTAGGAGCCAGCCACTATCCTTTATTTGAAATCAATTTTACATGACAGAGCAGAGCTAAGATGGGACAATGAGGGGTCAGGGCCTTCTCACATTTATCCTACTTTATGAGAAGAGCTTTCTTCATACTTTTCAGCTTTTGAGCTACTGTGTGTCTGAGCACTCCTGTTGAAGCACAGTAGCTTTTGACCTGTCTTTTTATAGCCATTATAGACATTGTGAATGTTCTCTGACTCAGATGTATCAAGGTATAACCGCTTCTCAAAGAAGCAGCTAAAGAAAGAAAGTGAAAGGAAATAATGGACAGATTGCTCTGCAAAGCCACTTCTACCTTATTTATCAATTCTCTGTGTGGGATGAGGCACAATGTACATACCAGGATTCTCTGTGATGTTTTTTTTTTTTTTTTTTTTTTTAATAAATGCTCCTCCAAGCCACAGAAGCAACTGTGGATTATTTTACATCCATATTAGCAGAGGGTGAGGGAAAGAAAACGTTAGCTTCAGGTTGTACTTAAACCAGAGGTACTGAGCCTCATAATTGAAGCCACAAGGCAGTCAGAGGGGAGGCATGACCATGAGTGTGTGAAGTATTCACAAGAGGCTGATAAATGTCAGTTGTAAAAATGTGCTGGACCGGCTGAAGGTCTAAACATCTCCTGTTGTCACTGCCAGCTCCTTGACCGAAAATATAACAAGGCAAGACAAAAAAAAAGAGAAAAGAATAATTCTCACTTGCCTCTTATGGTGTCTTGCTGTGCAGATAGTTTCATTCAGCCTCATATGCTGAGGTTTTTATATGCCTGCTTATAAGTTTTCCTGTCAGCCCAGTACAAAGGAGGTGAGTGGAATTTCATTGAGGTGCTCAAAACATTGAAAAACTCAAAAGCAAAAAGTCTGTGCGGGTTAAACAGGATTATTCACAGACCTTGTAACAAAGTTTGGTAAAAGAAAAGTAAAATGTTCTTTTGTTGTTTTAATTTAATCAACCCTTTAACAACTGTATGTAACTGTTGAGAGAATGTTCTCCAAAGATCTAAAATTGAAATACAGCATATTTATGTTCAACAGACAAAAACCTCTAGCCGTTGTATGAATTATGATTCTTGTCTGTCAGGAACAAAGATGGAGGTAGTGAGACATTCTTATTTATGCGTTTGAAAAAAAAAGTTTATCCCAGGGCTTTATGTACCCACTTTATGAATGAACAGAGGCGAGAGGGGGAAAAAAGGGAGAAACCGGAGAGAAACAACAGAAGACTGAAGATTTTGTTGAGATCTGAGCTCAACACAAATGCACAAGCACACTTGGTGCTACAGCTAACACCAGTGCAGTTTGTGCATTGGCTCTTTGGAGCGAATAAACACAAATGGTCCATAACTCAATTTCCCAGAAACGTCCTGATATGAAAATTCACTTTGCTTTATGTTTAAACAGCCCCAAAGCCTCTGATGGAGGAGGGTGGAGACTGCTGTTCACTTCCTGCTTCCTACCAATGTTCAATGTCGTTCTTTTTACCACGACCACCATCCTTCCCTAACCATAACTAAAAGTATGACAAAGAAGGTGCCCAAACCTGACCTACCTAAACCTAAAACTAAACCTAAACTTAAATTCATACTTGATGCAAGGGATTAACAGCAGTCCTGCTATAAACTCCTACAGTCCAGGTATTGATTTATAGCTGAGTGACACATTCCACCTTCTAATAGCACCATGACAACAGCTGACAGATGTATCATTACCTGAGCAGGCCGCATTAACCTCTAATTATATTCCCCTCATTAAGTGTATTTATATTTTCTCATTCATTGTGATATGGAGCGACACTGGGAAGATTCACTTTGTCTCAGACTGTTGCAATGCAATCAGAATTTTGATTTTCTTTCATTCACGGTGATAGAGTGATAGCAATGAATAGATGGTTTGAGGTGGTTATGTTACTGAAAAGGACTACTGAACCTTTTAATAACTTACTTAAAGTTGTCTACACTATCAGCTCTCCAGAGATGCAGCAAGGGACCATTAATGAAATTACATGTAGTAAACATAGTGACCATTTGGGGGCATTTTTCCCAATAAAGAGATCAAAAATTTGATGTTAAATGTCAGTATTTGATCCATTTGATAGAACAAAATAAAACAAACGGAATAATTCAGTGCTTCAGGGTTTATCCCATCCTTCCTGACAGATCCTCTCAAGCTTCTTCAGATTAGATGGGAAGTGTCTGTGAACTGCCATCTCCAGTCTCCCTGTCCCTGCTCCATAGCCCTATGCTGCCCCCACCATGCTTCACTGTAGGGATGGTATTAGCCAGGTGATGAGCAGTGCCTGGTGCTCGCCAAAGACAAAGTGTTTGCAGTCCTTTAAATATAATTTGGCAAACTCCAAACCATAAAGGCCTGATTTATGCAGAGCTGCTGAGATGGCCGTCCTTCCAGGAGGTTCTCCATCTCGGCTGAAGACGTCTGAAGCTCTGTCAGTCAGTGGTGGATTCTTGGTCAGCTCCATGATCTTTGCCTTATCTATGTCTTGCCACAAAATTTTATCACAGAGGCCCATAGAGAGTTCCTTAAACATCATCTTTGCCCTGTGTGTGAACTGTGGGACCTTATATACGCAGGTGTGTGTTTTTCAGACTCATTCCAATTAATTCAATTTACCACAGGTGGAGTAAAATTCAAGACACATCTCAAGGATAATTAAAGCAAAGGTGGCAGATCAGAAAATTCTATTATGAGTTTGTAACTGTGATGTGCAAACGTTTTGGAAGGAAGTGATGCTTTTACGCATCAGGAAACACTTGTAGGGGTGAAATGAGTTAACGATCAAATCTGTTTTTACACTCAGTATTTTTACCACTGACTTGATGCAGCTCAGTTTGTGTGCTTTCACATTCTGTGCTCTGACAATACAATGTATAAAGAGCTTAATTCCTATGTCTTGTATTTTCCTTAGGTACAAGGACATCTTGTTAAGGACATCTTTGCTTTTCTTCCATGCTCTAAAAGGGATTAGTAAATTAGTCCATACCCACATCCATGTACTGAATGTGAGCAGACATTCATTCCAGCTCATCCTGAACTTTCTCTTCTAAGTGAATGAGGCTGTCAACAAGTTTGATTGCAATTTTGAAAAATGTATCTACAGTTTCATTAAGAGTAAACTGAATGAGTGTTGACTAAAAGGTTTTAATGCTACTACCACAGGCCTGTCTTTTATTATCTGAAACCACAGTGTAAAATAACTTCTTACTAGACTCTTGACGCAGTATGACATGCATAGAGGGTTCATGTTTTCATGACATGTCTGTTGCTTATGCCACTGAACACACCCATAAAGAACATTAGCCACGCCACTGTCATTCACTGTCAGCTGCTGCTAAATAAATCAGCTAACAATTACCAAGCTAATGCTAACAGACATAAGGGGAGGCAGGATTACTAATGAGTTAACTGTACTCATCAAGTACAAGATGGGCCTCTGTGTATTCATGTGGAACCATGTTAACTTAGCAAACTGTCTGCACTGACAGCACAGAAAAATCAAATCACTCTCGCTCCTTCCTTCCATGAATATTCATGACAAACACTAGCTATCAAACTCCATTGAGCTATGCGGCTCTAAGTGCAGGCCTTGAAAGCAAAACGAGAGGATGCACATATTCATAATTATTACTTCTCTTCTCCCCGCTGCCTCGTCCACTGCATCGACCAGGTGCTTTCAACTGTTTGATCCGTCTTATTAAAAGAAACTCCTGCCTCTTGATCTGAGGCATTTAAGCTCTGACTAACTGAACACTGCCTGACATTTTCGTTCACCCAGACCCCTACCAGACCTGACAAACAGCAACATGTCAGTTTCTGCCTTTCAGTATAATTGGGTTTCCGTTTCGGCTAGCGAGTTAGCTGCCCCTGATGGCAGTACATAAGTTGTGAGGCGTACAAGCTGTATGTGAAAACACAGAGCTACAGGTTCATTACGAATGAATGAAGAAAGACAAGACAAGATAAGCTTTGATAATTAACCAGCAGAATTCCCAGTTTAGACATCTTAATCTGTCTCGAGCTACGAAAATAATGAATTCTTCATAGTGATCATTAATAAATAACATAACAACATATGCCATTTGGTGGATGCTTTTATTCACAACACTTTACGTTAACATGAGTTGATGTTTTTGGCACTGGTAGTGTCAGACACGTTGGATTGTACAGCTCTCATTCCCATGATGTCCCGTAAAGACACGTAAAAGAATACTGATGGAATCCCACAGCTCACCTCGATTTACCCATCCTATCTTCTTTACAGCTCCACCTCTCTCCATCTTGTGTCTCTGTGTCTCACACTCTGTCAACCTGTCTCCATCTCTCTGTCCGTCTGTATTTGTGTCTCTCAGCCTGTCTCTCCTCCTCTGTAGCTGTGTCTTCTCACAGGCTCCAGGGCACTTGCCTCTCCGCTCGTTGCAGCCATTTGGAGATTGTGCCTTAGGGTTGACAGATGTTGCGTCCCCTTCCAGCACCACCATCCTCCCACTACCCCCACCCCACCACCTCAAACAAAACCATCATCCGTTAGATTGCGTTACCACCGGTGTGTGCGTGGCGTTCCAGCCAGCAAAGCGTGGCTGATTTGCCGAGATTCTCTTGGCTTACACCGTGTCCATAAAAAGCCAGTGGACAAAGGCACACTTCACCTTTTCCTGGCTGCATCCCCATGCAATGTGCAGTTAAAAGACGTGTTGATTACAGTATGCTGTTCTTCCACCAGGTGGTATTGCTCCAGGTATGTCAGGTGAAAGTAAGCATGTGTCGTCTTGACACTTGACCTGTTTAATCAGGACAAATCTCCATAATTTTACTGCTTTTGTGATAAATAAAAAATAATAATAAATAATAAATATGTATAAAGTTACAACAAAAACTGCCCTTTGGAATATTTCTTTTCCATTAATAAGCTGTAACTCTCATCTTGATGTCTTTAGTCTCAGGGAGAATATCACCTCTTCTTTGCTGTCGCTGAAATTGCAATACCGGTACATCTGTTCAGTTTAGCCCCCAAATAAACAAATTTTAATTGATTAACAATCTACATCTGATCCATTAGTTGATGTGATGGAGAAATCTGTGATGAGTGCAGTCATGCAGAAGCATGTTTTCAAGCATGGTGCTTATTGAAGACTAAAGCTGGTTTGAAAATGTTACTGTGAAGCCTGAGATGTGTGAATGATTTTCCACACTTACTGTATAATTGCTTGTCA
The DNA here is from genome assembly GCA_037833715.1 of Toxotes lorentzi. Taxonomy (NCBI): domain Eukaryota; kingdom Metazoa; phylum Chordata; class Actinopteri; family Toxotidae; genus Toxotes; species Toxotes lorentzi. Next base: position 24,316,774 of record JBBMJY010000020.1, read on the forward strand.
GAAAACAGAATCTGGATTCAATAAATTGATTATGAACTCTTCGTAATTTCAGAATTAGCCCTTTTAGTAAAGGAGGTCAGCACTGCTCTGTTATAAGAATCTTTAGAAACTCTGAAACCTTTTGACACTTCTGTACTTTAAGATTATAAAGTGTTATGTATTATTTATGGTCATATTTCCTTTTTTTCTGCATTTTTGCATATAGTAGTTTTCATTGTTAGTGGCAGAGATTGCCATTCATGTGCTGGATTCAAATCACCCACCCACACACACACACACACACACACACACACACACACACACAAGGAATTCACAGAAAATGATACACTATGTCAGAACTGTATTAACTCACTCCTAATTCAAACCCAACATCTCCTACTACCACTGCTTCACATTAAAAGCATTAAACTGGAGAAACAGAGGGTGGCTTTTATTGTGAAGAAGCCACAGTAGGCACAACTATAAAGGTGGTTATTGCTAATCATGAATGTCCTTCGTCATTTGTGACATTTTTCTGACTGTGTGAATCAGGCTGAAATATTACAGGTAGTGAGGAAATAAGCAGGAGCAGCAACAGTGAGCTGTTAGAGGAGGAGCTGCAGGTAATGGCTGCACACCTCCAACTCTTCTTTTCTGCGTCCTGCTGTTGCGTGGAAAAGTATTTGTGCCGTGTGCAGCCTGAAGTCAGATCACAGTTGCTCATGGCAAGATGGAAAATGGCCGATTATTGATTTCTTTGACTTCTTTATTAGAACAACCTGAGTCGGTTTAGGTGCACTGAAAACTGATTCACCAGCTATGAAAGATGCTCTGCCGTGACCCAGGTGGGTTTGCATACATACACATCACATCAGGGTCCCTTAGAACTACAAACTGAGGAAATATTTGTGAACATCAACAAAGTCTTTTTAAGACTAATTTGAGCCCATACAAATCAACCAAGGCTCAAATCTTGAGGATTACACCTCTCAGTAGGACAAAAACCTTGCCCGTCCACATCCCCATCTGCATGTACTCAACAGCCACACCCTTCCACAAACTTCTATAAACTTTTACCAGCTTTGTTTACCTCACACAGACAGTCAGGAATACCTGCCTCTCCTCGGTACCAGCACCCAGCACCCGAGGAAACCACCGAAGCCTGGGAAACAACAGCTCGGTATCTGTGGTTCTCCTAAGTGGCTCGCAGAGAGCAGTGAGGCCCCACCACTTCATAAATTTCATGATTTTTTTAAGCCCAGTTTCCAGGATCTACTACTGTCATTCACTCCTGGTCTTATCAGCTCATCCTTTGACCATGACCCTGACCCTATGACCTTTTAGCCGACTAACTGATGCACAAGGGCTGGCCCAATGCAAATTGACATCAAGTCATTAACATGATAATTTGTATATGTATAAATCATGTAATAAGGGTAAATGTTCAAACACTGAAAAAAGCATAAAGTGAGCCGAGCAATGTATTGTTGATATTATCATCAAGTTGTTCTCACTCTTCACATATATACAGTGCCTTGAGCCTTTCCATAAGGTGACACTCACTGCTACTGCAGAGAAAGGCATCAATATTACATAATGTTGAGTATTTATGTTTGTAATTCCTCTAGGTTTTTTGCATCATGCTGTAAGTCTTTGGACATTCCTTTACTCTGATAGTTTATGGATTCTGTTTGTCTTTCTGCCAGACTTTTTTTCTTTGTCATCGCCATTTTGAGGACAGTTCGAGGACATGAAATATTAAAAGTTCATTTTTAAGTCTGAGCTTTTATCAAAAAGCGAGACAATAAACAAAAGTCTTTCAAGCTCGACAGTGGGAGAGGTCTCATCTGAGGTGAATTCATATTCCACCCACCTTCCTGTTGATGCCGTCTGAGCCACACAAGGCCATAATTGTTTTTGAACGCTATGCATGCAAGCACGTGTGCACACACACACACTGACGAGCAAACAGACACACACAAACACAGTTGAGGCCTTTGCCGTGAAAACACTTGAGCGCTGTGATTGTTTCGTGTAGTCATTACATTCGTGAGAAAAAGCAGTTGCGTGTTCCTTAAAGAGAAGACTGAAAGAAAAGTAGACTGAGTCCATCTGTCATTTAGACGCTTCCCCTGGAAAATTCTGCTTTGTTTTCAAACCATTAGAGGCAATAACCATTTGTATGAGACTACAATCTGTGAGGGTTTTTTTTTCCCAGCACTCACGTCCCCAGCCATTTCCTGTAATAATGTGCTCTCACACAAAATCTCCGGCTAAAACCTAAAATCATTTCCCCTAATGTGTACCTGAGATGTGTTCTCTCATGTACAGGCTCAGTATGAAGCCACAATATGAAAATTGATGTAATTGCTGACTTGTCAGACTGTTTTCTCCATGGGTGACCCCTGGGCCATCTCTCTGTTTTTCTGCTCTGTCATTCTTTTTTTTTTCCTCCCCACTCCACTCTTCCATGTTCACTTGCTCTCTGTCAGTTTATTTGCTGTGTCTTTACCCCCTCTCGTATCTCCTGCTTTCTCTCTCACTTTCTCTCTTTTGCTCTCCATACTGTTTCTCTCTCCCTCCTCCTCTCCGTCCTCCAGTGCTTTACTCCCTCTATCCCCGCAGCCACAGAGGCCTGATTTACTCCCATTCTGTGTGAAGAGAGGGGCTTTTGTCTGCCACCGACAGCGGTCACATGGCCCCATGCCGGGGGGGAGAAAGCAAGAGAACGAACCTGCAGTCTCTGCTACCCTCCCTCATGAGAGTGTGTTTGGAATTAACTGCATGTAGGAGGGAAGCACAGAGTTTGTGTGTGTGCTTGTATGAGAAAGTTCCTCCATGTTTGCTTCTAAAACCTGCTTTTCTGTATTTTACTTGTATTTAATTTTAGCTTCACTAGCAGCGTGGATGGCAGTGCCTGTGTTATGCCAAATTCTAGCTCACACAGTCAGTCAGCGTGAGGAAAAAATGAATATACGCAGGTTTTTCCCTGGTAAAGGGGTTGAAGGTGAAGCACAAACGTGCTCTCACTCTGAGCCAGGAAAACAAGCCAGGTGTGTAAAGGTCTCTGTGTGAGTTCCAAGTTACATGAACATGATATGAGCAGAACATAACTTATCTACAGATAACATACTCTGCATTGCACTGCAAACCATTTTTGGCTAGCAACACCAAACTAGCCTAGTCTTGTTTTAGTTAAAACACAACAGAAATCCACTCTATTTGTGGTCACTTCAGTTCCACAGCAGCTTTCATTAAACGTTTTTGAAACTGAAGGTAGAGTTAGATACATATTGATGAGATGATAGCAGCTTGAAAAATGACCACATGATACATCTAGTGACAACTGGTGACGTTTTGAGCAGTTAGCTACTTTGCTTTGAAAAGAGTAGCAACACTGGTCAGAAAGATTCCCATGGTTAGGAATTGCTGGTGTTTGGGACTTCGGACAACTCACTGAATGCAGAGCTGACAGTTGGTTTTGTAGATTTAATTTTAAATGGATAAAATTGCATTCAGTCTACACTTAATGACCCATAATGACAAAGAGAAAATATATATTCTAGACCTGAAATCTCTGAAGTCTCTCATTTATAAAAGCATTCACACCCTGAATTCAGTGCTTTGTAGAAGCCAAAGCTGGCTAAGTCTGTACAAGCTTTTAAAACCTGTACTGGGGCAGTTTATCCCAAAGTTCTTCACAGATTCTGTCAAGCTATATCAGATTGGATGGGAAGCATCTGTGAACTGCCATCTTCAGGTCTCTCCACAGATGTTCTATGGGCTTTAAGTGTGGACTTTGGCTGGACCTCTCAGGGACAGTCAGTCACTTGTCCCAAAGCCACTCAGCGTTGTCTTGGCTGCTGAAAGGTGAAATGTCGCTCCTGTCTCAGGTTGCCTGCACTCAGGAGCAGGTTTTCTTCAGGGACCTCTCTGTATGTGGTTGCATTGATCATTCCCTCAGTTCTGACCAGTCTCCCTGTCCCTGCTGCTGAGAAGCCCCCTTACAGCCTGGTGCTGCCCCCGCCATGCTTCACTGTAGGGATGGTATTAGCAGGTGAAGTACAGTGCCTGGTTATAACCAGATGCAGTATTTGCAGTCTTCTAAGATGGTTGTCTTTCCAGCAGGTTCTCCATCTCTGCAGAGGACTTCTGAACCTCTGTTACTTTCTGAGTAACTGTTCTGAATAACGGTCACCGCCTGACCAAGACCTTCTTTCCTGTTTACTTAGTTTGGCCCAGCGGCCACTTTCAGGAAGAGTCCTAGTGGTTCCAAACCTCTTCCACAAAACTGTCTAGGTCATTGTGATTCTGGGAACACTCAAAGCTTCAGAAATGGTTTTATAACCTTACTCTGATCTGTGCCGTACCACGATTTTATTGTGGAGGTCTACAGAGAGTTTCTTTGTGGCTTGGTTTTTGTCCTGCAGTGTAAAACGTGGGACCATACAGAAACAGGTCTACACCTTTGCCTTCTAGACTCTCAATAAAGCAAACAGGATCTGGATCTGAATACTTCGAATGAGAAATTTCAGTGTTTTTTTTAATGAAATGCAAAAATGTTCACCTTGTCATCATGTTTCTATTAAGTTTGACTTGATGGACAAATTTTATCCATTTAAAATTCAATCTCCAACACAATAACATGTGTATAAAGTGGAGGGGTCTGAATACTTTCTGAAGCCACTGTGTGTTTGGCTGGATTTCAGGCACTTCTGCATTATCAAACATCAATTCAGATATGTGCTGGCTCTCTCAGAAAAGAAAACTCAAGTCTGAACATCTGAGGCTTGAACATGCATTGAGATGCTAACTTTAACATTCAGCTCAGAGCCCAACATAGTCTCAGCTATATTTAGGCTCAAGCTCAGCATTGTCATCTCATCAATCTGACAATATAAAACTGAGCCTGACAAGCTTTGTCTGACATGTCCTAAAATGGACACTGCTCAGAAAATAAACCCCTTTGATTTGAGTAACAACCTTTCCTCTTCAACAACTCTTGTGCTGCTATTAGATTTTTTATCAGACTTTGGTAAAGACCTAAGAATAGCAAAGTTGTCTCTCAGTATTTCTTTTTTACTTGTATGTAATTATTATGGCCTCGTGGGGCCGCTAGTGTAGCTAAAGACTTTTTGCCTTGTTTATATTTTGTACATCATTACAAATGTCATGGGGATACTTTGAGTTTGAGAGAGAAGTAAGACCCTGAGAGGGTGCGTGAACATGTGTGAGACAAAGATAATTAGCATGGATTCCTGTCTGTGAATGTAAGTGAGTGTGATAAGAGACAGACAAAGACAGACACTACGTGTGTGTGTGTGTGTGTGTGTGTGTGTGTGTGTGTGTGTGTGTGTGTGTGTGTGTGTGTGTGTGTGTGAGAGAGAG